>CM035793.1:23208875-23273875 GCA_020466265.1 Siphamia tubifer | reverse complement strand
CTGTGATTAATATGATTAAAATGTTAATAATTTGACAATCCTAATAACAGTTGGAGTTGTGTTCCTTTTAAAAATAGAAAAGATTAGATATTCTTAAAGAGCTGATCCCTTTAAGTTTTACAGTAAATGGCAGTTCTTAACTTTCTTTAAATAATTTTCTTTCTTTTATTGTGGTTGATGCCTCCCTTTATTGTTATTATTATTATTATTATTTTTTTACTCACTCATTTCCTGTGTATGTTTTTATACAGGTTTGGCCCAACAACAAATCCAATATTTAGCTTTTCTAACAGCACAATATTTGCAATTTTGATATGTTTTATGAAATGTCATTCATAGTCACACTTGTTTTCATCATTTTTTGACACATGCTGAAGCTATACCTGACCCTTTGAATCAGCTCCCCACAGGTTCTTACTAGGCATGATGGGTAATCACTAGTTTCTCGCCTCACCCTGATGTTCCCATTAATCTGGAACAGGTCCAGTCTGGGCTCATCAGACCTCATGACCTGAACACAGTCTCATCTTTATGTTCTCTATCCAAAATGATGGCTGTTATAAAAATGAAATGCTGCTCACTGCATCAGTTATGGTTGAAGTATCCATTTCCAGTTTAAATATATTAATCACTGCAGTAATTATGAAATGGAAGGATGCCTTACTGCTGCTACGATTCAGTCACACAGATCCTACTACACACAGAAACACTCTCAGAGGATTTATGTTTATATTTACACTGTAAAAATCTAAATCTTACTGACTTAATCTTACTCATTTCTAGTCCAAATATCTCATCACACATAAAGTAAGACATGATCACCTAAAAAGTAACTTTTCAGTGAGATATAAGAATTTAGTTTCAGACAATTAATCTGGAAAATCTTATTTCAAGGAATCTTACCAAGATCATTTTCACTTAAGATCATTTCACAAGATACTAAAATGTCCTTAAGGTGGTATGAATAAAGTACTATTCTATTCTACTTGTACAATTGGCATATTATTTTGTTTAATTCAAGATTTATTTTTTTTATTTCTTTTTGCTTAATTTAATTACAAAAAAAATTGTGAAAATTTTCTTGGTAGGATTTCTTGAAATAAAACTTTCCAGATCTATTGTCTAATAATACATTCTTTCTATCTCACTGAAAAGCTCATCTTTAGGTGATTATCTCTTATTTGAAGTGTGATGGATATTTGGACTATAATTACAAAAGTACACTTGGAAAGATTTGTATTTTCACTTTCTAATAATGTTTTCCACCATTCACTTTTACAGCTTTAGACGTACAATATTAATGCACTAAAATATGCAAAGACATGACTTTTAATGACAAGTTAAAAGTTAAATATCTCAAGGCAGACATGGGGGGGGGACTCGAGTCAATCACTTGGCTTGAGTCGCCAGATTTGTGACTTACTTGACCAACATTAAGAAAAGACTTGTCTTTCCTGACAGCAGAAAATTATGACCAGAAAACATTGATGCGGTCAAACTGTCATCAGTTAACATCCCTACTTAGTATCATTTGAGTTTTAAAAATCATTGTCAAAAACCTATGACTGTCTAGACTGTTCCACATCATAAAATACACCGGCAGAACACTTGGCAATCTTAAAAAAAAAAAAAAAAAAAAAAAAAGTAAATAAAAAAAAATATATAACGACAATCAATGCTTGTTTGTAGCCAGTACACTTTAGCTTGTAAACTGATGCAGCAATCATCTGAAAATGTGATCTCTCCTTTCACTGTCTCCCATAAACACAAAATGCCACAATCTTGTAATTAGATACGGCTAAGCAATCCATTAATGGTCTCTTTAAAGCTGCTCTCTGGCTTATAGACCACACTGCCTCTGTGAGCCAGTTAATTAACCTACAATTTAGCAGCAAAGTAGATGGTGAAGATATACCATAGGTCTGAGTATATTATCAGCAAACAAGCCTGTACTAACAACAGTGCATTCAATTAAATAGATGTTTTCCTGCTTTTGTTTTTCCTTCATCAGCCCTCACCATCTCTACTGATACTGCATGTGGGTATTTCTAACTCGTGGTTTTTATTCTGTTTGTTGTTTGGAGGAGTTTGTTTTGATGCGCCTTTGCCAAGTGTTTTACCAGGCTGGAAGCCAGAATTTCCCAAGTGGGACAACAGCAACGAGTGAAATGAACTGAATCTTAACTAAACTCAGAGAAGAAAAAACATGAAATGTATCTGTCAGCAGCATTCTGTCAACAGACTGTTGTAATAAAAAGGATGAGACTGTCTTATTGAATAACCATTGTGCCTACAATGTGTTGCTTTGTGAATGGGATCTAGCGTTGAATAAAACATTTCTATTGTCTGTCTAATTTGATAATTCCATTTCTTGTCAAAATATGGGACGTTTCCATCTTTCTCATGCTGATCGTACAAAAAAAAAAATACTTTCACAAATTATACTGTATTGATTCTAAACATGAACAGGAAATCACCAAAAAAAAGGATTGCGTGTGTGGCAAACTGGAGTTGAAGATTATGCAAAATTTACTGACAAATTATAACCGTGTGATTTTATGAATGCACATTTAATTTTTCCATGTCATTTATAAGCAAAAAAAAAACATATTCCTTTTCAGCTACAAGGATAATGAAACTGAAATAGTATATTGTGACCCATTTTCTTCAATTGTAGCTTCTATTACTTGGCTATTGCTCTTGTCTTTTTCAATTTTTGGACCAACACCTAAGCCCTACAACATATTTTAGAAACTAGTCAGAGCAGCGGTATTAACCATATGGTCTGTGGGCAAATATCTGGGCTATTGGATGAATATGTGAAACAGAAAAATTACACTCCATATATTAACAATCAAGGGTGTTAAAATCATTTTAGTTCAGGCATAATTCCATCTCAAATAGGTCAGACCAGTAAAATACTTTTTTTTTTTTTTTTTAAGAAAATTACATGAAAATGTTTACATCTACAAACTCCTTTCACAACACCTTCGAAATACAAACAAACATGAATAATCTTAAATGCCATCAGAAAAGTAAGCACAATTTTAACATAAAATGTCACATGTTTTGTGTATTTGTAAACCCACTGTGATCTGTAAGTTGTGTAAATAATAATATAGTTAAATATAGTATATAATAGTTACAATTTTACTCAATTTAAAAAAATAAATAAATAAATTTCAGGTTGTTCATGTTATTCACATTTATTTAACCCTTTTACACTCATAGACATACTCTGAAACTCACTGTGTTATTGGAGGACCTAAAAAGACTTTTAATTTTTGTAAAAAAAAAAATTTAAATATGAAAATGAATTAAATGAGTTCAATGAAGTTACCATAAAAAAATGTAACTAAAAAAAATGCATGCAATGTGAAAGGAACATGTGTTTGACAGCATTACAACATCATTTGTGCTGACATGCTCCTTCACTTACTGTTTATTTGACTGTTTTTATATGCAAAGCACCGTAAGGCAACCTGGCTGTGATATTGGGCTCTACAAATATAATTAAATTGAATTATCTCTTTGAGCATCATTTCTGACATTACTTCATGGTACCTAAACGAGTCGGTACACTCACTGTTCATACAGAGGTGAACCTTACAGACCCCATATTAGACCTCTGACTGTGGACTCACTGTACTCACTTAAACTGTTGCTCTCTTGTAAAATAAATGTTTATAAATGTAAACTAGAAAAGCACTCCCTGTGGATCACCACCAAAATCTAATCATTTCCAGATCGCCCCATTACCAACCTACCCTGGAAAATTCATCAAAATTCATCCCTAATTTTTTTGGTTTTTTTACTTTGTTTATTAAACCAAAATATTTCAAATGTTTTCTCAATAATGTACTTTTTTCCCTTTTTTCATACACAAAAAAAATTTAAAAAAATAATACAGTCTTCCCAAACATAAACAAACAAAAACAAACAAAAGCCTACACACACATCAGTTAGCAAATGGTATATATAAGATACACGCAAACAGATACATAAACAAAACCACAAAGTAAGTTCCAATGTTCCAATGTCCATCAGTTTATGGTTAGAGTTAGGGGTTAGTCATCCATAAGGTTTTGAGTTATCTTGTACACAAACAAACCAACAAACACCATTACCATCTTGTAATAAATAAATAAATAAATAATAAATTACCAAAAATAGTCTCTTTATAAAGGATTAACTCCTTAATGCCTACTGTTGGAAATCTACAACATACCAAAAAGTCTATAGTCAAATGTATATATATATATATATATATATATATATATATATATATATATATATATACACTTCTATCTAAATTCGGTAAGGATGCTTTCCAAACATTTTCACTAATTTTTTTCACTCTTTTATCTTATCATACAGCGCTGCATGTGATCCCTGAAATACAATAAATTTTACAGCCCTGAATTAGAGAAAGAGTGAAATACAGGCTGGAAGGAAATATAATGATGACCAATCCCACCGGCAGTGCACAAGGCCAGGCAGGAGCTGTAATGCACTTCCTGTGGTGGGAATCATGGAAACGTCCCAAACAACGCCTGCCCTGCTGTCACCACATTGGCCTGGTGTCACGCGTGTTGAGCTGATGCATCTCTCAGATCACGAGGATTCGCGTAAGGCGAGGAAACAGAAGGATGGTTTTCAGCTCTACACACAAAGACGAACACCAAGCAGTAGAATGGCCGAAAGCCAAATGGAACACACACACACAACCACACACTGAGAAACCCGGCGTAGTGCAAACACACATATGCTGTGCTAAATATACGTGCCAGAGTGTAGCAGAACGAAAGAGCCAAAATATTGAATGGTAGAGGGCGTTGAAATTGACGACTTGGCTGATAAGACTTTTCATTAACATCCAAATCCTGTGTAAAACATTGTGCTTTGACACGGATTCGATTTCTCAGCATCAGACTGACCAAGAATGGTGCATCAGAGCAGACACAATCACAGCACCATTAAATATTCACAAATTTCTCATTTCACACTGTGAGAAGCAATATTAAAACTCACGTACACACATACACAAAATGTGAACGGCACGGTAAGAGCCATGAAATGAACAGAAAAGGGAGTTCATAAGTGGCTTTCGCTTTGCCTCTCCCCTTGGCCCAATCAAATTTTTATCCAATAAAATCTTTAATGAGGTGAGTCGTTCAGTCACTCCCTCGATGTCACCTTGCGACAGCTGACATAAATTCAATCCGTCACAGTGTGTTTTCACACAAACTGCCACAGTGACACTGAATGAGGGCCAACGGGGGAAACAAATATATAGATTTAAGTGTCAGCGCTGACAAACTAAGGCTTAAAGGTCTGTTGGAAAACTTATGATTTTCAGTTGACTTAGAATGACCCAGTTTTAGAATGGGGAACTATCTTAAAGGTACATAAAACTACTAAGGGTACCGCACCCTCATGCCCTCATTCCAATTTGCCGATTGAACCTTATCGCCACAGATGTTATGTTCACACACTGTACCAGGGCCTGTACCTGAGTAACAATGAGTGTTACAGGTACCAAACAGTAGGTGGCAGTGGAGAGAGAATCTGGCACTATCCAAAAAATGTGGAAGTCAGAAGACTAACCCTTACCTATGTGTTAGTCTCTTTGAAGGAAAGAGAAGAAGAGAGACCACCGTTGTCCCTGATAACACTGGTCTACAAGTAAAATACTCCCAGAATAAAACTAATGTTTTATTAACTCACTGTTTTTAAATCACAGCTGAAGACTTTTTTGTTCGATGCTGCTACTGCTAATATCATTTCTTCATTATTCTACACTGCACTGTAACTTGTTCTTGTTTTTTGTTTTAATTTTCATATTTAAATTTTAATTTTTTTAAATTAATATTATTTTGATTTAGATTTTTTTTCCCCCCTTTTTTCAATTGACAGTTTTTCAATTGTATCTTGATGCTTTTAATGTTTTATGTTGAAATGTGCTATACAAATAAACCTGCCTAATGAAATGTTACCACATGTGTGTTACTAATAAAGAAAACTCATGTCTTAAATGTTGGACAGGACCCAAACCACCAACCTTTCAGTCATTGGACGACCAGCTCTACCAACTGAGCCACAGCCACCCTACTTAAACTGCTCCCCCTGAGGGAGGACCTTCCCACCGCCCCTTGAAGGGCACTCCACCCTTTTCCGGCTGAGAACCATCCTTGTTACAGAAGCTGTAGGACAGTATTTTTGGTTGACTAGTGAAGGAAGTACTGCACCTTGTCCAGGATTTAAACCAAGCAGAGAAGGAATATCTAACTCATAAAATCACTTCTCAGTCTGTAGTCGTCTGACAGCTCTAGGGTTTTCTTTACACCACCATCTGGGAGTCTGCTGTCATACCACTATTCTGTTCATCACTCATTGACGTAGACCACAAATTACACTTATAAAACATCTAAATGTTTTTTTTTTTTATTTCTAGTCCAAATATCGTTTAATTCAGACAAAAAAATCCCCAAAAAACAAACTGCCAATGGATCAAGTGGTAAAAGTTCCTAAGTGTTTATATTATATCTCATTGAAAAGTTCTCTGTAATAATGTCATATACAAATAAAACTGTAATTCATTATTTTTGTAACATGTTACTCCCAAAACTGTTGGTGACTATTAGAACTGTCCTGCTGTCCAATGGGTAACCCAAAAGGTTTTTTTTTTGTTTTTTTTTCTCCTTTTTGTCATCATCACAATAAATAGCAAAGTTACTCTGTCAGTGGAGGGCGATGGAGCGCTCAGAGAAAATCGAAAAATAAAAAGCCAGAGTGGTCGGGCTGGAAGGAAAGTGGGTTAAGAGAGGCATGATGGATGAGACTGGGAGCTTTCCTGACTCATGGCCTGCTTTCTCTGGTGACTAATGTGTCCAGTGACATCTTTCTCTCTAACCCTAAGCCATTCCCCCTGTTCACGATTCCACCTGGAACGCTGTCGGCGACCCTGAGGCGGACTGACACACCGGATCTCACCCCACTTACCATATCCAGTTCACCAAGTCCCAGCTCAGACAGCAAAGGCTGGTTAGTGCCGGGTCGGGAGGGTGGGGAGGGGGACAGTATCGGACCCCGTAGAGACATGACTAAGGTGAACCAAAGCACACCCCGCTGTCTTATTTACCGCTAAACCTCTGGAAGCAATGTGTGTACTGAAATGCAGTCACATCCTGTGGGAGGACAAGATAAGAGCTGTATATATATTTCACTGGAGAATTCTATCACAGGTTTTTAATCCATTTTGATCCCATTTTCCTTTTATATTTGACCCCATTTCTGGCTCGCTGGCATGTTGGGGTGATCTGTCATAGAGATTGCTGTCTTTTATGAAATATGAACTGATCAGTATTCCACATTTTTATCCAGGTTTTTAAGCTTAAACAGGATATATTTAGCATTTATACAGACCTAAAGTTACCATCAGTGTTTTGAATGAAGCGCTATAAAGTGATACATTAAATGTCATATCAATTAGCCTTTGGATTAATGTGACCACTAGAGGGAGTAGTGAGTCAATCTGTTGGTCTCTGAGGGTGTTGAAAGCTAACACCACAGGATTTAGAACAAAGAATGAGTCTGTATGTTCACATGCACATTGAAGCTGTGCTATATATATATATATATATATATATATATATAATTTTTGACCAGCTATAATACAGATGTGCATAAACAATGAGCTTGTAAATTAAACAGTCAGTGGAAACATAATGTTGATTTGTTGGTGGTTATGGTAGGAAGTGTGTTCTGGATCACTACTTCACCTTCCTGTTGAGAGTTTGGAGTATTATTATATATACATATAACCCCTTTAATGTTTTCTCTTTTCATCTGTGTCTATGAATTACTGCTGGAATTGTGTTTCCATCATCGCTGCAAGATGAATATACGCAGAACTTGTAACATGTAAAAGACTGAAAGGTGAGGAGTAATATCACAACCCTCACATTTTTTTATTATGACGGATTACAGCTTTTGTTTCTCAAATTATGCAGCTGTAATATGAATTAACATAATGAATGTAAGTGCACACAGAAGTGCATAATGTAATATATAATGTACATTAACTGCTCAGCTTTGCAGAATTTGCCGTTTTTGATTCCCATTAGCATGCAGCCAGTTCTAAAGAACAGAAGATGTCTTAAAGGAGACATGTATATTTTTCACAAGTTAACACAGTTCCTCGGTGTCCCAGTGACCTGTCTGTCACTTGCTTTGATCAAAATACCACATTGATGAAGAGAAACAGCAGCTTATTCAACTAGAAAAACAGCCAATTTCATAAAGCTCAGTTTTTAGTGCCTCATGCTTTCATGCAAATGAGCCACAGCTGACTCCGCCCCTCTGTTCTACAGGATGTGAGTGGAGGAGAAAGAAAAAAAAAGTTGAGGCAGAGAAACAGAGACAAAAAGATGGATGAAATAAAATCAGCTGGACAGAATCAGAGTGCACCGAGTGCTGAGTTTTACAGCCCCTGTTTGGGTTCGGGTTTGGTTCATCTGGACCTGGGCCGGCCAGATGAGTGACCATGGTCACAGTGCCACCCATGGACCAGCCTGTCTGATCAACCTGGGTTAAACCGACCATGGACGCGGACACACACACAGCGACCACGGCTCAGAGTAGGACACAGGGACGCACACTATTATGGACTTGTTTGTCTGGACTTGGGGTAGCCAGACAAACCAGGACACCATGGTCGTCGACTAGCCCGTCTGATCAACCTGGGTCAGACTGATCACAGACCCTAACACACTAACGGCAACCAAGGCTCAGACCTATAGACCGCGAAAGTCGGACATGATCAATTTATACAGACAATATTATAAACGGACATGCATGTAAAAAAAAAGTTAATAACATAATGCTTCTGTGCTGACATGACAGCCAGCACAGAAGCACACAGAATAAAATGCTAAAACTGCAAACAGTACAGAATGCTATACACAGATTCATCCATCAGTCATGACTTCAGTCCACAATATGGCAGCACAGAACTGTGAAGAATAAAATGCTAAAAGCTATCAGTCTACAACAAAAACACCTCAGTAGTAACTCAAACAACTTGCTTGTATCAGAACCAAGTCTAGAAACATTGAAGGCAGATGAAGTTGGCAATGCTAATAAAAGTAACCAATAACTTACCCTTAAAACACTGCAAACGATGAAGCCCAGTAGCACAATCAAAGCTTCCTGCCACACTGCGCTGTTTGCAACATTTCACACCTGACATATGCACGCTGCTCTGGGTCAGACCCTAACCCCCCAGACTCACACCGGGACTACTGATAGAGAATAATGGCTGATCTCCGAGTCCGAGCAGAGGTGTTTGTGACAAATAGGTGGTGTTAGCTGAGCTTGTATCAGCACTATGCCTGTTACATGTGGAGCTCAGCAAATCCAAAACGGAGCATTTTCAATGGATTAGGAGAAAAGGAGAGTTTGTTTTTTTATAATTCAAGGGTGTCCTCACACACAGACAACACATATTTGTGTTGGAAAAACATTAAAAAGAACATTTTGCTAGCCTAGCCATGCTGTCCCTATTAATTACATGTATAGGTCTAGGAACCCTTCATAGTCAGGGGAGGCGGGGCTAATCAGAATCCGAATCAGAATCACAAAACTTTATTGGTCCCAGAAGGGCAATTCAGTTTGCAGTCCATCGTCCATTCTATGACGTGCAATAAAGAAAGACATAAAGAACATTTACACCGCAATCACAACAATAACACATAACACAAGACACAATAAAAACCAGTGACAGTACAGAAAATGTTGTCTTTAAAAATCCTCTGTATGCAATAGGATGGTACTGTAACCAATCAGCATAATATTTAGGATGACGACGTAGCCGGAAAATTCACGGAGGAGTCCGGAGGAAGTTACAAATGACTAAACAAAATGGTGGATTATGGAGCTTAACGACTGTTGTCGCTTCTGTGAAAAGAATTTAAAGATTGCTGACGTTTTATCACATTCTTCACTCATCTTTGATAAAAAGGAAATTACCACCCGTTGTTGTTCTTCTTCTGTGGTTGTTTCTGGTTGTTTGTCTGGTTGCGTCACTGTTACGCCCGCCCTCTCACTCTATACTTCACCATGATTTGTCGGCCAGTTTCAGGCAAATCTAGCCAAAAGTTACATTGAGCGAAACTAGACTACTACTGTAGCACATTAGATTTGCTGCCGCTGCCTAGCGCAGCCAGGCTATTATTTTGCATATGTGACCTTTAATGCTTAAAGAATCCGTAGCTTGTAGAAATATGCTACAAACATACTGTTCAACTGGATGGTTATAGATTCTGATTAATTTATGTGCCTGGCAATAAAAGAACCTCAAAATGGAACTGAAGGAAAAAAAGACATGAGAAAAAGAAGCAGAAAAAGCCTATCAAACGAGAAGAAAAACAAACGCAACACCCATGAAATGCTACACGTGCAGACTTCCTATTCGATGAGTAAATCTTGGAAAGCTATTTAAGAGAAAAAAAGAAAAAAAAAACGCCTCTGCTGAGAGTCTACACTGCATTTGGGTGTCATTTACAGGCACCCTGCTTCTGTTCCTGCTGCTTTATGTGGGAGTTTGGCACAGGAATGGGGAGTTACTGAATGGTGCATTCAGTGGACCTTGTAAACTCTGAAATCTTCATTGTCTTTTACAGTAAAATGTGTGGGAAGCTGGAAGCCTTGATAGTGCATTTAAGAATACTAAAACCTAAATCGCTACAATCATTTTAACAAAAGATTTTAATTTTTTTTTTGCTTATTTTACCCTGTTTAAACACTGAGACATACATCTGCCTTCACACTGCGAACATGTAAAAGCATTAATTTTCTAAACTTAAGCCTTCTTTCTCCAGGCTACAATCATTAAGAGGATGCTCTTCCAACTTGGTCAAGTCATACATCATGATAAACATATGTATTTATCTGTAGTTGGGTTTCCATTACGAAAAGTAAATTTCACAAAAAAAAAAACACTGATAACGGAAAAGCCAAAATGTTGCAAATCTTCTCATGAGGTGGTTTTACTGTTCTTTATTTAGAGGTATAGCACAAAAGTGTAATGGAAACAGATTTTGTGCATTTTCACACTCTGTGCACGATGGTTCTGCTCACACCAAATGTCTCACCTATGAGCCTGTTGTCAGAACATCACACAGTTCAATAAACATTGCCAAGGTCATTAGGAAATTCTGGATCCACAACTCATCTGTGAATTCCTGATGTACTATTATATCCTATAAATCAATTTGCATGGCCACTGCCATAAATAAGGCCTTTGTCTTGGGTCGATTATACATTCTATTCCTTCGTTTAAGGCAGCCACTCCAATAGCAGCAGATAAACTGACACGACGGTGCTAGAGGTTTGGCATCAAACTCAGTGCATCCATCTTCCTTAAACAAGCATCATGCAAGAACCTGACAGTATTTTATGGGACTTTAAAAGAATTTCACATCAGAAGCCAAACACTCTTCAATAGAAATGCCTACAAATAGGACAGTTGTACTTTATCAAAATTTTATTTTGCAACAAAATGTACCACGTCCATGATGAATGACTTTGTTTTGTTTTTTTCACCATGTTATATTTGAGGTACAATTTTCTGATCTGCCAAATCTATCATTGATATTCCAAAGATGTGTTCATTTCCTTCTGAAACGCAAGCTGAGTAGAAAAAAAGTGTGGAATTAAAACCCCAGTTACTCTGACAACAGTTTTTTTTTTTGTTCCAGTATGACTGATGGATCATGAGAAGGTCTGCTTGAGGCTGAAATCAGCTGATAATGTCTGGACTGTGGAACCCTGACTCCACTCAGTGCAAACCATCACTGTCGGAAACTCACCAGAAATGTTTCTCTCGTCTCGTCATCTGAATTTGCTTTATCCTCACTAGGGTCACAGGGGTCACTGGGGGCCTAATCCAGCTACAATGGGTGAAGGCGGGGTACACCCTGTATGAGTCTCCAGTTCACCTCAGGGCTGAACATATATAGACAAACAATCATTCCCACATTCACACCAATGGGTAATTTAAATTAACCAATTAACCTATCAGTGCATGTGTTTGGATGGTGGGAGGAAACTGGAGTACCTGGAGAAAACCCACGCAGACACGGGGAGAACATGCAAACTCCACACAGAAAGGTCTAGTGTGGGAATCGAACCAGGGTCCTTCTTGCTGTGAGGCACGAGTGCTAACCACTGCACCACCATGCCGCCCTCACCAGAAATGTATTGAATTGTATTATACTATAAGGGCTCATACAGTAAGGCCATGGCTCAGTTGGTAGAGCAGATCGTCCATTAACCAAAGGGTTGGTGGTTCGATACCCGCTCTGTCCTAGTCAGTCTGTTATGTCCTTGGGCAAGACACTTCACCCTCCAGTGTCACTCACACTGGTGTATGAATGTTGGGTGGTGGTCAGAGGGGGTGTAGGCACAAAATGGCAGCCACACTTCTGTCAGTCTGCCCCAGGGCAACTGGGACTAGACATTTAGTTTACCACCACTAGAGGGAGCAGATGAGAGTGAATGAATAATGGAACACTAATGTGAAGTGCTTTGGGTGCCTTGAAAAACGCTAGATAAATCTAATCCATTATTATTATATTTCATATATAAATTATGCTCTATTTAGTTACAGTAGGTTAGGAGTGTCCGACATATGAGCCAAAACCAGGACAAAAATGATAGACGACAAACAATGGACTACAACCACTGCTGCTGATAAACAATTATATTGTACTCAGAGAAATATTCACCAGAATTTTTCTAAGTTTGTAACTTTGGAAGTTTATATCTGTAAATATAATGATGTAATTTATAACGCATAACTAAGTAACCCTGATATATCCGCGATATATCATAACATTGTGATATATCGTGACATACTGTAACACAATTCTAGTATTGTGACTTACATTGTATCACCAGATTCTTCCCAATACACACCCCTAGTGATACTACGTAGTATAAAAAGATGTATTTTATGCTACTGAATGATATCTCATCATATTATATTAGACAACCTTACTGTAGACTGACTGAACACTGGATACAATAAATACTGGTAAGAAACGGACATGAAATATTCACATTCTAATTAGTTGAACCATTCTGGGTGAAATTCACAAGTCTGTGTGGACAGTGATCTTTTATCAGACGATAGTTCCTCATTAACTAGTGAGCAGTAAGACACAGTACAGACCAACCATTCATTGACGACCAATCAGAGCCAGACTCTTTGATGACACGTAGCAGTTCGAAGGTGTATTATCTTCTACAGAAGCTTCTTCACAAACACAGACACGCATCCAGGAAAATAAAGTGGAACAGCACTCATGGACGGACAGGCGACCGGACACACACACTGAAGCGTGTTCATTACTATGATAAGTGTCTGCTCAGCCCCTTGGTTGTTTTCATTTGATTTTCATTTCAAAGAAGAGCAGAACCAGCAACCCCCACCCCCCACCCCACCCCACCCACCCTACATCTGAAGCTTGGTCAGATGTGCCGGTGTATATGTGAGTGTGTACGTGCAAGGAAGTGTGCAGGATTTTGCCTTTGCCCTTTACAGTTATCAATTTTGACGAGCGTGTGTGTGTGTGTGTGTGTGTGTGTGTGTGTGTGTGTGTCTTTGATGGAAGATGATACAGTGCATAATGGTCAGGCTGGCCTTTGGAGTAGCCAGTTTATCTGATAGTATCTGACACTTCTCTCTCTGCTACTCAACCTCAAACGCATTCACTTACATTTGAAGACACACACCCATGCACATTGTAAATATTTTAGAGCTTTCATGGATGTCGAACATCTTAACTCATACACAACACATCTTGTGGCTGACCTACATCTAATGGAACATCTAACTGTATCATAAAACAAACTGAGACAGATAAATGTATGTGGATGCTGTGTGAGCTGTTAAAGGAAGTAAATGGGTTAAAAACACAGTAGGTTATTTTTGTATCTAAATAATATAAAAGAAAAATATACAGGGTGTTCAAAAAAGAATTTGACATCATTTCATTAAGGAAGATTTTGTTTTCAATGTCTTTGCTCCTTTTGCTCAAGAAAGTCCAATTATATGTAAGGTTTTGGTTTCAGAAACAGACATGCCATTTACTGCGACAGAAAAGGGGTTTTGTGTATTGAACTGAATGTGTAAAATGAATTTGTCAATAAAATGTCTAGGTCTGCTTAAAATGATTGTATTAATGCATTAATCCATCTTCATGGTTAATCTGATTAAAAATGTTAACGCATTTAAATAGAACACTTGTTTATGGTTGTTTTGTTTCAAGTTGTTTTTGATTAAACTGTCGAAGGTGTTGAACAAACATGTTACTCACATATATATTCATATTTTTGCATAGGTTTAGGATATTTTCTCACATTTTTTGGTGCTGTTTGCTGTATTTTAGAAGAGTTTTTACACATATTTTGAATTTTTGATCGCTTTTTTGCGTTGTTGGGTTTGCATGTTTTAGTCTTAGTGTATCTTCTGTGTATTTTGTGGTACATTTGAGTAAAAAAACAACCCAAGGTAGAACAGTCGACCAGCATAAAGTGTTCTGGTGGAGTTTTCTTTGCAGTAAATAATTTCGAGGTTAAAACACGACATTAACACAAAATATATGTTAGTCGGACATTCTGCTAGCACTTTGGTTAATGCATCACCCTGCTTGTGACAAACAAGTTAAAGGCAAATATATTACCTTCTTTCTTGAGTCCGTTTGCTCATTGGAAATGAAACTCAATTAGTATAGATTAAAAATAATATTATCATGAATATTATGACAAATCGAAAATTCATCCAAATCAACCCTTTTTGAAAAATGTTAATCATTTAACAGCTCTAAAAATGTCCTATACAAGCACCAATAGCAGAGCAGATTTGGAGATGTCATAAGAAGTTTCAAAGGAAAGGTTGTTTGGATCGTAAAAACAGACTCCACTACAGATTTGATGTGTGCCATCTAACAAAAAAAATGTGAAAATTATCCTTCAGAATTTTTTGTTTGGAATTTATAGAATAAAATATTTTATGTCCAAAACTAATCATTTAGTCATTTCATAGACCAGTGGTTCCCAACCTTTTTAGGCTTGTGACCCCATTTTAATATCACAAATTTCTGGTCACCGTAGACATTCAAAACTGAGGCTTTTTTTTTTTGCTCAAATTAATTTGTTTTTCATCATAAAAATGTTTGCTCAACTGTGTTACAAATATTTAGTTGAAGATGACATTTAGTTTATATAATGTATGTTATTATAAACGGAGGCAGAAAAGCCAGGTGTAGAATACTGCACAAAATAAGAATTTTATTTTCTTTGGTCAGGATATGGACAGTCAGTCCAGTTTGTATTTACAAGGCTGATAATTAATACTGAAAAAAACAATAAGTTAAACTATGAATTATGAAAGAGCTGCAGCATCTGAAACTGACCACAATGAACATTTGACAGATAAACAGTAACACAGTGCTTTAGTTTCACTTTCACTTTTTCCTCTTATCTTTTATGGATTGGGATTGTCTCTGTCAATTCATAGATATTTGATTAAAAACTTTTTATCTTTGATCAATTACTGGAAATTCCAGGTGGACGGTGGGCATGTTGAATTTGACCCAAAAAAAAAAAAAAAAAAAAAAAAGTTGATTTATATGCTGTCAAAAAATGATCTTATTCCATGTACAGCCTGTATTTTTTTCCAAATGTACAAAGTTAGAACAGATTTGTGCTTTTCAAAAACTATCGATTCATTCAGTTGATTTTAAAAATATGTGTTTTTTTTGACAAAGGGATCCTAGAGAGAGGCTGAAGAAGCACATTTGGGCTGTAGACCCCTGGTTTAGAGATATACCAAAGATGGAAAAGTATTGGATTGTTGAGCTGTGAAATGAATATATTTACAGTTGTGCTAATGAGTTTACATACCTGAGAAGAATTTATGATTCTTTGGCCATTTTTCAGAGATTATGAATGAAAATACAAAAACTACTGTACTAGTGCGGTGAAACCATTTATTAGTAAATGTATAATAAATATATAATTATCTATCATGCATGAGCATTGTATTTGCTTGGAACCTTGAACAGGCATGATTTAGCCTCATTAAAACTATATATATATATAAAAAAAAGACATGATATTTGCAACCAACTGCCAGACAGTTTGCTCTTTTTAAATCTCACTGAAAACACAAACTATCCAAATGACCCTGATCATAAGTTTACACACCCTAGCTCGACAGTATTGGCTCCTTTAACATCAATGACAGATGTAGCCTATGTATCGACTCCATGTGGCCTATGTATAGAATGCTTCTTGTTAATAATCAGGACTCCATTTCAAATCAATTCTTAACTTTAGTTTTCATTCTTGCAGTAGAGTTATGGTGTTTATTGTTTGAATGATCTGTGATGGTTGCAAATGTTTCTGACTACTGAAATTTGATTTGAAGAAAATCATAAATGAAATCAAAATCGCAATATCTGCCAGAATAAATTGCAATTTTTTTTTCTTTCTTAAAATCGTTCAGTCCTCCTTTATGCAACTATATACTATACAAAGTCTGTTTTTTTTTAAATTATAGATTTATTGTTTCTTATTACACTGGTCTACAATATTTTTTCTAAAGTATCTGCCTCAGACATTAAATATGTTAAATGTTACATACTTTAATAAGATGAATCAGAAAACAAATGACTTTAGTGCTGGTTAGCTGATGTTTTTACTTTATATAATGGTGTATTATTCCACATATATGGTGGTTTATGTACATGTATACAATGGATTTGTAAATATTCCACTAGAAAGAACCTGTAAAGTGCTGCGAAAATAGACCATGCACAATAATGTAGGAGGTTCAGTTTTAAAGCATATGGTGAAGATGGATATTGAAATGAGTGATGTAAATAAAATTCATAAAGTTGTTTTAATTGTAATGTAAAATTGTTAAATAATTCTCTGAACTTCAACCTACTCCTTTAGAGTGGTGACTCCTTATTTTGTCCTTTGTTTCTTTTGTTCTGTATTTGTATTTTTTGTTTTAAAGATGAACTGCTTAAATAAAAATAACTAAACTGAACTGTGAAGTGAATGGATCATAATGTGCAGACAGTGTTTTGAAGTAGATCAGGTAGATGTGAGACCAATATTCCTTTGGACTGAAACATATTCACTTGTTAATTCTAAGAATTTCACATTTTGACCCAAAACGTATCTGAGAAACTTGATCCAAACAACATTTAAGACTTGTAACTTTTCTTTATCAGCACCACACATGTGGTAACATTTCATTAGTTTTATTCTGGAAGCATTTTACTTGTAGACCAGTGTTGTTCCATGAACTACATTCTTCACCTCCTGCTTTTCACTGCAGTGTTTGGCCCAAAAAAAGTCTCCAGTTTTAATATGTGTAAGCAGTGTGTCATTCCAGCTTTTTACTGTCTCAATTTGTCTCTGTCTTAATTGGCTTATTCAGAGGATCAAGTGTGAGTCAAGGAGGATTTAAAGAGTTAAGCAGAGGTATCAAATAGCTTCCAGACTTTTACATGTTTACACCCCACAGGTATATGTGATCTGCCCCTGTGTCTTTCTTTTTTGTGTGTTTGTGTCTCGGCCACAGGTGGAGGATGGGGACAGTTAGGTTTGCTATTGCTGTCATTGTTTCTATGTGTGTTTGAGAGCGACATAGTGTGAGTGAATGCATGTGCGTGTGGCCATCTGACATAATCTCACACCTCAGCATGAGCTAGGCCTGACCCAAGTCATGGTAGAGGGCAGGCGTTGCAAAATATGCTCACCCCCCCACCATGAATACACAATCCCTGCCTCGTTTTCTCTCGCTGTCACCCTTGATCATATGCTCTTTTGCTAGCACAGACACATACACACACACACACACACACACACAGGAAGCAATGTTCATAGATTGTGTCGTCTGTACACAGGTCACCTAAGGCACCTTTTTAATGCTTCTGTCCCAGTACACCCCTCCAGCAGATCATCAGTAGAAGTCTACAACTGACCTCTGACATTTCTGAACACCCCCCCCCCACCCCCTTTACACATCTGAATCAATAAAGACAATTAGTTTCCACTTTCTCCTGACACTGCAGAACAATGACAGACATCAAACACACGATGCTGTTTAATCTACACCCTGGCCAACAAGTTGCCTTGAGAAAAAAAAAAAAAAGCAAAATAATATGACTTTTTTGGGGTTTTTTTGTTTTTGTTTTTTTTTTTTTTGCAACAATCCACTCACCTACAGTGTGCATTTAATGTGCATTGTGTAGCTATAACCACATGACCCAGCTAATGAGATTGAGAGAAGTCAGAGAAGCCATGAACCTGTAGATTATGCTGCAAGCTCAGTCAGGTCTGCACACTTTATAATGCTCAAGATAAAGAGAGGAAACTGCTGGTGGGAATCAGTGTCACATACACAGGCCTGTACGGTAAAACACTGAGGTTTATGATGCGTGCTGCTGTCTGAGCTGGTTAAAGCCATTCTTTCACTATTACAGGTCATCTGCGCTGCTATTATTGCACGAAATATTCTGAAATATGAGGCGCATCCTCTGCGCTACTGTTGTGCCATTGTGCGGAAACAGAGCCTTAAGAGCGCACCAATTAAATCATAATAAATTAATAAATAAATAATAATAATAACTAAAGATTCAGAGGACTTACCACTTGAGAGAAGGAGCGGCGAAGGCAAGGCGTGAGTGGGAAGTTGTCAAATAATCGTTTGCTTCAGTCGTATCTGTAAGAATGTCATCGTTTGGGTTGTATTTTTGCGGTGCTGGTGTGGTGCAGGTCAGTCTGTGCGCGCGGTGCTGCTGGTCTGGGCACACTGCATCCAAGGAGTGGTGTGAGACGCGCTGCTATGGAGAGGAGATGGGAGGGGGGAGGGAGGGAGGGAGAAGGAGGGAGGGAGGGAGGAGATAGGAGAGGAGAGATGCGATTACAAGGAGACTTGTTCTGCGTCCGGCTGCGACAACGTGTGGTGTGGATAAGAACTGCAAGTGAAAGTGTGGGATCTGGTTAACACTGTGTGTATGTGTGTGTGTGTGTGTGTGTGTGTGTGTGTGTCTGTGTGTGTCTGTGTGTGTCTGTGTGTGTCTGTGTGTCTGTGTGTCTGTGTGTGTGTGTGTGTGTGTGTGTGTATGTGCGTGTCTGTGCGTGTCTGTGTGTGTCTGTGTGTCTGTGTGTCTGTGTGTGTGTGTGTGTGTGTGTGTCTGTGTGTGTATGTGTGTGTGTGTGTGTGTGTGTGTGTGTCTGTGTGTGTATGTGTGTGTGTGTGTGTGTGTGTGTGTGTGTCTGTGTGTGTGTGTGTGTGTGTGTGTGTGTGTCTGTGTGTGTATGTGTGTGTCTGTGTGTGTGTGTGTGTCTGTGTGTGTGTGTATGTGTGTGTGTGTGTGTGTGTGTGTGTATGTGTGTGTGTGTGTGTGTGTGTATGTGTGCGTGTGTGTGTGTGTGTGTGTGTGTCTGTGTGTGTGTGTGTGTGTGTGTGTGTGTGTCTGTGTGTGTCTGTGTGTGTGTGTGTGTGTGTGTGTGTATGTATGTGTGTGTATGTATATGTGTGTGTGTGTGTGTGTGTGTCCACAGAGACATATCACGCTATAACTCAATTAACACTTGAGATATCACCATGACACTAAAAAAAAGCACTCTGTGAGTGCAAACCTCCGCCAAGGCAGACCCCACCCACTTCAAATGAAGAGAGGTCCACCAAGGAGGTTATGTTTTTACAAGAGTTTGTCTGTTTGTCTGCAAGATAACTCAAACAGTTGTGGACAGATCTTGATGACAATTTCATGATGTGTTAAGAGTGTCACAAGGAACAAATGATTAGATTTTGGTGATGATCCAGAAGAGATGCTGGATTCTAGATCACTTTGAAATGTATTCTCCATTTACTGTAATGTAAAATTTCAAAGTGATCCAGAATCCAGATAAACAGACAAACTCCAGCAAAAAACATAACCTCCTTGGCAGAGGTAATTACATGTGCATATACATATGGCTAATTCGCATCAGATGCAATGATCCATTTGAGTAAAGGTCAAAGGTCAAAGTCGTTTTTTAGCAGAAAGGTCAAAATCACATTAATGGTTCTAATTCAAGAACAGGTTGTAATACAAACTTGAGATAGTCACAAAATAGGGGCGAGATGAAGCATTCTCTGAATACTTGGGTTGAAAATTAATTACATTGATTATGTTGTGAATCATTTTGACTCGCACTGTATAAAGCCACTCAATACAGTAATGAATGAATAAATAAATAACAGGTTAAACCAATAACAAATTTATTTTAGATGACAAACATTTAGAAAAGAGACATAAAATATTGTTTTTATTTCAACACTGTGTTAAGTTTTCCCCCTTTTCATGAACACATTTTATTTCATTTTTCATTCTTTTACCTTTTTTTATTTTACCTGTGTACACTGGATCCCCCTCCATTTCATGAAGAAAAAGAAAGGATAACTAGGACTTTGATCAACACAAAAACTGAAATGGGTCAAATTGACCCTTAATATAATACGAGGGTTAACAGGACTGACTTTTCGTTCTCACTGGTGAATTAAATGCACAAGCATGTCCTGTTTTTAATCCCTGTAAAGTGTAGTCCCACATCCACAGAAGATTAGACATCCCACTGGATGGTAAAATGATTGTGTTACCCTACTGACCCATTGGAGAACTGTAAATAAACATTAAATAGAGTGTGGACTGAAGGCATTTATGGGATGAGTTGAAATATAATATTAAAAAAAAAGGATGTTACTTTTATATTTTGGTATTGAGATGAGAGGATTTTTGCTTTTGTTCTGTTTATTCATTTCCAGTAATGGTTTAAAATGAAAGTAAACCAGACCAGAATGATCTGTAGTTTTCATAAACACACACACCACGTTTCATGAGGACCATGTTTGTAATAATCTTTCTAGAGGAATCTTTGTAGAGGAAGTAGTCATTGGGTAGTGAACCTAAAGACACCTTCAAACCTTTAAAAAAATACTAGTGCTGTGAAATTATTAAAAATTTGAATCAGATTAATTACAGGGTTGCTGTGGATTAATTATGATTAATCATTATTTAGTAGTTATTCTTAATTAATAATAATAATAATAATAATAATAATAATAATAATAATAATAATAATAATAATAATAATAATAATAATAATAATAATAATAATAATAATAATAATAATAATAATAATAATAATAATAATGGAATGGATTTATATAGCCATTTTTTGGCCACTCAAAGCACTTCACCTTAGTGACCCATTATTTATTCACTCTCACATTCTCCCTCTAGTGGTGGTAAACTACATATGTAGCCACAGTTGCCCTGGGGCAGACTGACAGAAGTATGGCAGCCAGTTTGCACCTCCGGCCCCTCTGACCACCACCAAATATTCATACACCAGTGTGAGTGACACTGCAGGTAAGGAGGGTGAAGTGTCTTCCCCGAGGACACAAGGGTCTGACTAGGACAGAGTGGGATTCAAACTCTACCAACTGAGCCATGGCTGCACCTTAATCTATATTTATTGATTTTAATTTTGCATAAGCAGACTCAAGAAAGAAGTGAATATAACAAAACCTGCTACAATCCACAAAAAATCACCAGAAAAAAAAAACAAACATAAAAAAAGTGATGAAAAATTCCAAAATATTCAAAAGCTCTTCTAAAATACAGGAAAAAAACAAGAAAATGTGACAGTTTCCAAAACATATGCCAAAATATGAATATATGCAATTAACATGTTTATTCAACACCTTCAACAGTTTCAACAAAACAACAACTTCATTTAATTTTCAATCTGATTAATCATGATGATGGATTCATCTAAGTTAATGAGGGACCTGAATTTTGGTCCCCATGCTGTGACTGTGTAAATAGATCAATGTCCTTGTAAAGATAGGAAGTACATACAGACACACACACACACACACACACACACACACACACACACATATATATATATATATATATATATATATATATATATATATATATATATATATATATATATATATATATGTTTTTGTTTTTTTATGGCTGTCAAAATTACCACATTAACTCAGATGTATCCATCATTGTGATTAATCTGATAAAAAATTAAATTAAACAAAAATCTATTTATATAAGTCAGGATGACCAACCCTGATCCTGCAGAGCTACTCCCCTGCATGTTATAGATGTATCCCTCCTCCAACACACCTGATTCAAATGATAACCTTTTCATCCAGAGGACTGATAACAACCTGTTGGGTGTCTTGTCTCATCATCTGAACCTGTTTATCCTCACAAGGGTCACTGGGGGCCTAATCCAGCTACAATGGGTGAAGGGTACACCCTGTATGAGTCTCCAGTTCATCTCAGGGCTGAACATATATAGACAAACAATCATTCCCACATTCACACCTATGGGCAATTAAAATTAACCTATTAACCTATCAGTCCATGTGTTTGGATGGTGGGAGGAAACTGGAGAAAACCCACACAGACACGAGAACATGCAAACTCCACACAGAAAGGTCTGGTGTGGGAATAGAACCAGGGTCCTTTTTGCTGTGAGGCACGAGTGCTAACCACTGCACCACCCTGCTAACCACTGCACCACCCTGCTAACCACTGCACCACCCTGCTAACCACTGCACCACCCTGCTAACAACTGCACCACCCTGCTAACCTGTCAGATGTGAAGAAGGAAATATCTAAAACAGGCAGGATAGTGGCTCTCAGTGGTCAGGGTGGGTGACCCCTGACTTACCTGGTTAAATAAATAAATACAAAAGTTAACCCTCTATAGTTCACTCTTAGAAATAATATATATATATATATATATATATATATATATATATATATATATATATATATATATATATATATATATATATATATATATATATATATATATATATATATATATCTCAATTGAAGCAAAAAAAAGGAAAAAAAGTCTGCTGTCTAAACAAGTGAAAATGATCTTGGTAAGATCTATTGTCGTTTTTATATCCCACTAAAAAGTTAACTCTTTTAGGTGATTATGTCTTATTTCAAGTGTAATATAATATTTTGACTAGAAATTAGAAAAATACATTTGGTAAGATTTGGATTTTTTCCCAGTGAATCAGATCCATTCAGTGTTTATGCAGAGGTGGACTTTACAGACCCTATAGACCACATTAAACCTGAGGTTGTTGACTCACTGGAACTGTTTCTGTCTTGTAATGTATTTGGAAATTACCAAAAATATTCACTTGGCCAATAAAGGGTTAAATAAGTCGACACTTATACTATTGTTGCATGGTCTACATTGTCACAGAGGAGCCTGCAGTTCCAAAACGAATAACTAAAGTTCACTGCAGATCATTTAGGATTTGTATTAATGTTGCAGAAGCATGATGAGGCGTTCAGTGGTCTTGTGCAGATTTATGTGCTGACACATTGCCTTCTTGGTTCTGCTCTCTCTTTATGGAGCCTGCTGCATGGGTTGCATGCACAACTAAATCGATGTAATGAATGTAATTTAATAAAACTTTCCTGCCCTGCCTGTGACTGCCAGGCTCCAACCAGTCTACTCACAAATACATATTTTTCTGTCCCACCAGCATTTACTGTACGTTCTACAGTGTTATTGCGATCAGTGTGTCAGTAGATCTCGGTGCAATGATCCTAATATGAACCCATAAACCTCTCTGGCAAGGCGAACCAAGTCTTAGAGATGAAATATGTGCCAGTCAGTCGCCCATACGCCAAGCCATTAAAATAGGCATAAATCAGACGCCTTGGATCAATGTCTTGTTTCCCATAGGCGAACCGCCGTGGCACAACACGATCAATTCCACCACGGGATTCATTGTTCCAATTACTAAGCCCTACTCGCTTCTGCAACAGTAGCAGGGCCAAAAGGACTCAGCCCCCATCAAACATTAATACCAGTGCTGAATCCGAATCAGCTCATTGGCATTCTGTACAGAGCAGGGATTCAAGTAGTGGTGAGAGCATCTGTTGTTGTCATCAGCTGATTTAACCATCTCAGTATTTACAAAATAGCAACTGGGCACAATAAGGCTCTGTATTTAATTTTTTTTTTTTTAAATGCTGAACTAGAGGATACGGTGAGGATGTTCTCCTGCACAAAACTGTGGTATCATGTATAAAACACACTATCCATGTCATGGCCTCTGTGTGCAATACAGGTTAGACAATACAGATAATGTATCCCAAACTGGGAAATGACAGTTAATTTACAGATACCTAGACCTATTCAAATGACTGACAACTTAATATACTATATTATACTCTGCCTTTTGCATTCTTCAGTGTAAAGCAGATTTACCCCATTATTTAATTCATAATATATCTGTAGGTAACAGTGCATTCAAAGGTTATATGATCAAAACAGGATTATTTTTTTATTTGTATCTTTAACCTTTTTTAGGGTATTTATCACCATGTTTTAAAATATGATCCCCTGTATTTTGCATTTTTCGCTGTAAGTCATGTATTTTTCAGTATTTAATTGCCTATATTTAATGTATTCGTTCATAAAAAGTTAGAGTAAATTCAAGTTATTACATTAAACAAAACATTTAGACTTATGAACATGGTAGACCTATACATGTCAAAATGGAATAAGTGGATGATTTATATTAAAGATTAGGTGTGGGTCCAATCTATACATCACCTTAACCTTCTGTGTACCATTGCCATAACAGCTCAAATCCTTTTTTTAAACTTGAATTAATTAATTTTTTCATTTATTTATTCTTGTATATTTGTTTTCACATAATCCTGACTCCCTCTCTCTCTCTCTCTGTATATATATATATATATATATATATATATATATATATATATATATATATATATATATATATATATAAAATCCTTTATTTGATTTAGAAGTGAACTGATGTCATTTCCTATGGTGTTGCTCTCTTTGTTCATAAAATGTTCAGCCTTGTAATGTCTTGATGAAAATGATAAAACTATAAATCTTTAAAAAAAAAAAGCGCAAACTGAAGAAAAATGTCAGTCTTTATTTTCATACAATGTGCTTTTATTTTCTCAATGCATATTCAATCTCTTTCTATAATCTAGTTTTTTCTATGCATTTCTACATACATATATATGAACAAGTGATGCCACACCCCACCCTTCACCAACATTTTATCATCATTGCAATAACATATTTTGATGACCTTTGACCTACAATCACCAAAATGTAATGGATCTATTCTGGACCACCTCACACCTTCCCTGAAAATTTCATGGAAATTGGTCCAGTAGTTTTAGCATAAATGTGCTTAAAAAGAAAACAGACAGGCCGCAATAAAAACAATACCCCCACCCCTCCTTTAAGGGGCGCATTAACAATTTCTAATTAAACATATGTATAGTTTCATTCTATTCTCTGTAACTGACAGGTTTAGACATGTATGTTGTAATTCAGGACCACAACTCTTCACTAATCCTCTATTATAGGGTAACAGTTTATTCCAAATACAATGTTTGATGTTGAGTTCATTCATCTCAATAAGACTCATCCTTCATCTTTATGTTCCTCTCTTTGTAGCTCATACATACGTTACAGAAACTACAAAAAATTTAATTAAGACTCTGCAGCAGTAAGTGATTAGCCTTGCTTATTCGCTGCTGGGGAAACAAATGGCCACGTTTCTCAATTCAATGTGTTTAACAGTCGCTGGTTTGCAATCTTAAAGAACTTTCAGTGAAATCAGCAACCAAATGCCTTTTCATGACTCCATTAATCTGATGAATTATGCATGTAGTACCTGCTGAGTGGGGGTAGCTGGGATGGTACTGCTGACAGAATGAGAAGTAGGAGAGAAAATAAGAAGTATGTAGATGGTTAATGCAGTGGTAGCGTTACACTGTACATATGTTTTTATTGCTGTATGCATAATGTTTTTGACCTGGCTGTGAGTTATCGACTCCATATGAGCTGACACACACACACACACACAGCATCACAAATTCCTTGTCAGCTGAAAATATGCTCCCATCAGCACAGTTGTAGCCCCTATAGCCACAGAGCAGCTTATTGCTGTCTCTTTGTCACTGTATTAGTCTTCATAGGATGCTGCCTGGTGCTCCACATATAATGAGTACACACTGCGTCGCCTTCCTCACTTATTGGATGTCGGCCTACATAGAGCTGAAGATGGATGATTTTTAACAAATGGGCCTGTTTTCAATTTTGTGCCACCTTATGGTTAGAATACATATATGAAGTTCAGAAGGATGATATCTGGCCTTGAGGATAATGATATACCACTCATTATTGGCACATCAACTTAAAAGTTGAAGAATCACAGGGTATTGTGATGGTGCATGTGTAAACTGTTGTGTTTTAGCACCCTCTTCTGGCTGACTATTGGAATTTTCTTCAATTTTAGGTTCATTTTAATGCCTGGTACAATTACAGGTATGTTTGTTTGGACAAATAGATAACAAAAATGGATGATAAAAGCTTCATTTCAGAGGTGATATCTATCCACTTTTTTAGGTTTTCTTGATAATAACCAAAGTCACTTCAGATCTTACACCAATAACGATGTCATTGTGCTGACAACAACGGTGCTTTTAGTCACATTATACACACAGGAGATAGTACTTGATTGCATGACCATTGTTTTTAATGACGTGATGATACAATATTTTTGTATACATTCCAAATCAGTCAGGAAAATCCAGAAGCATTTAGGGTTTTCTACCTTTAGACTTAAACTGATTTCTCAATTAATGAGTTCATATGGCAGATCCTACATGTACATCGTTTAAGGAATGTGTGATTTTTTTAAAATGTGTTTCTACTTGTATGTTTTCATGACAACTCAAATAATATTTATGAAGTAGTGTCAGTTTTATATACTGTATACCAGTATGTTAATTCATTGTATTAACACTAATCGTATTGTACACAAACATTTAAATACAACTTTTTAAAAAATGTTTGTTCTCAACAAATTCTTGTCCCTAAATGAACAGTGTTCACAGTGCTGCTGTATAAGCAACACTATTCTATCCTGGTTCCTGTTTCGGATGCATATTGATGTGTAGTGTTGTGTTGTTTTTTTTTTTGTTTTAAATAGAGCCGATTATGCATTTTTAAAAACACGCTGATGTATCTTTATTAAAGTAGTTTTACATGTCAGCTACTGCTGTTGATCTTCCCCTACACTTTGGTGGATAACAAAGATCTACTGTATTCTATTCCATACTATTCTCCTCTTACATCCCGTTTACAGACTTGTGGAATCAATGCAAAGTCAGACCAATATGGCTCTTACATTTTTGTTATTGTTCTCGTCTTAATGTTATCTCTCTCTGGTGTTTATAGTCATGGAAAATATCTAAACTCTCAAATGTGATCAAAGACAGATGACCATGAGGTATGGGCCTGATTATTTTACACCCAATATTAATGTCAAACACTGCTGCAAAACATGCCAAGATGCAACATAGATACTTCAAAATAAGGGATATCTCACCACTTACCAACTTCTGAACTGCTCCAAAATGGAAAGAAAACCAGTTTTCTTGTTGATAAATTAATATGGTCTTTTTGTTGAACTACTCAAGTTGAAATTATTGCATTCTTAACCAGTAAATACCAATAAATTAATTTGTTATAAGGCGTGCAAACATCTCATCTAAACATCATTTAAAAATACCGTCCAGGTGGAGCACTTACACAGAACCCAAAATGAGACTTCTGTGTTCATACTCACCTCAAACATGAAATATAAGCCAGTATTGAAAATGAGAACTAGATATTTGGTTGCAACAAAGACTTTTCATTTATGTCTTTTTTTCCAGTTTAAAGTCTTTCTAAAATTAAACAATCAGCATGTTGGCTGGAGGAGGCTTTAGTGGAATCTGACCAAGAGTGAACCTTTTAGCCTTGAACTGGTTCAGTTCCTCTGGAGTCAGGCTGCTTTCAGTGGAAAACAGACTGTCTGATGTCCCACTAGTAGATGCCACAGGAGTTGATCCAAACCCCCCACTTGTCTGTCCAGACACACCACTGCCTCCTGATGCAGCGGGTGCCACAGTCCCAAAACCAGTCCCCAATCCTCCACCAGTGCTCATTGAAAAACTGAAATCGGAGGCAGAGGTGGTGGGTGGTTTACTGGCGTTTGAGGCGGCGAAAGAGAAAGTGGACAATGAATTTGATGATGAGGATCCAAACCCAGAAGGAGGCTGAGCAGATACTGCTGAGGAGGAGCTGCCAAAGCCACCTGAGGACGATGGTGTATCTGAAGACCCAAATCCACTGCTGGGAGGACCAAAGGTAAAACCGCTGGCCTGGGCCGGTGCTGGAGCCCCAAAGTCTATGTGAGAACAGAAAGAGTCTGATCTTAGCCTGTACAGTTCTTATCTGGTTTACAGAACGGTTCCAATAAACCATGAAGGTCAAAATATTGGATACAAATGTACGCAATTCCAATATCTTTCTCAATGCAAGAGATATTACAGTATAAAGACTTAGTGACAGATGACCTGAACACTTAGCGTAGCCGCACTAACCCTATTCATTACATGTATAGGTCTAGGAATGCTTCATAGTCAGGGGAGGCGGGGCTAAAGGGTTGTCTTTCAAATCCTCTGTATGCAATAGGACGGTACTACAACTAATCAGAGTAATCTTTAGGATGACTTAGTTAGACACTGGAAAGTTCACAGAGGAGTTCGGAGAAAGTTAGGAATGACTAAACAATATTTGGGATTATGGAGCTAAACGACTTGTGGCTTCTGTAACAAAGAACTTAAAGATTTCTGACATTTTCTCATATTCTTCACTCATCTTTGCCAAAAGGAAATCGCTACCTGTTCTTCATCTATGGTTGCTTCCGGTTGTTTCTCTCCGAATCGCTGCAGTGTCACTTTATTACTCCCGCCCTCCAACTCTATACTTCACCGTGATTCGTCGGCCAGTTTCAGGGAAATTTAGGCAAAAGTTGAATCAAGCATAACTAGAGTACTACTGTAGCACATTATATGTGCTACTGCTAGTAGTCTAGCGCAGCTAGGCTACTGAAAAGCTTCAAGTGTAAAGAACTTATCATAATTATCCAGATGGTGATTGATCACTGTATATATAGATCCTGCAATTTATCACTAGAAACTAAATAAAAAATACACAGGACAACCAAAAAGAACATTCTCTAACATACTTCACTATGAACATAGTTCAGATCCTTCTACTGGGTAATACCTGCAGTAATCTATGCACTTCATCTGAAATGAGTTCTCTCACTGATGCAGGAGTTTCTCATTTCTTAAACAACTGCAAGTTTGACAAAGAGCATAAACACTGGACTGGTCATGTGGTCTGATGGATCCAGACCGATCCTATTCCAGAGTTATGGATGCATCAAGATGGGAAGAGAGGATGAAGGACACTGTTATGATCTGGGGTTAACTCAGTTATATTCATAAAACTATGCCCATAAAAAAAAATTACTGAACTAATACAGACAAATGTCAGACATATCTCTCTTGTTGATGAGAGAGTCACTTCAGTTTAGCATTTTGTTTTCTCAATCGACAGAAAAAGGTGTAGCACGATGCGTTTGGGTTAACTTGTCTTATCTGACTGTGCATATCTTGCAATATGCCTGCTGTGCATCTGCTTGATGATGATAATGCCATGATAAAATGCTAACCTGTTTAGCCCTAGCAGTACTCACTGCCTCAAGCCAAGCGTCCAAAGCCAAAAGTATTGGATGCAGATCCACCAAACTCACCTGAAGATCCCTGAGGTGTAGGATTATTCAACTCTGTGATCTGTAAAATCAGTGAATATCAGTTAGCATTAAAATATGTCCTATATTTACATCTTGTGTTGTATTGGCTGTAGGTGCCTCACCAAAGCTGCACGAGTGGTTGGGTTCATTATCTTCAGTTCCTGGATTCTATTTCTCCAGTGGTTGAGCAACTGATTGACACCGTTGATCTAAAAGTAAAACCAACATTTTGCTAAGAAATACAGCAGACTTAAGTACACATGACAAACAGACAGAATCATAACAAATCCAATGGATGCAATATTTTCCCATGTTTTGTGGAAGACTCAAAGGGTTGAGTTGGGGCTGGAGTTCAAGGATCTCCCCAAAATAGAAACATCTAACTGATAATTATACTTTTTATCACAAATTCTAGTCTGATATCATTGATATATTTAGACCTAACTGACAGGTGTGATTTGACTTTATTTTGGCTGTAAAAACACTTTTGGTCAATCAATAGTGATTTACAAAAAACATTCCACAAACTCAGGTTAGACTGGAATAATCAAACACGTTCTAGGACCGACAAATATCAATAACCTCTAAACATTGACTTAAATATATCTGCTGGCAACATAATCAAGACAATGCATGTGCAAAAAAAAAAGGAAAAAAAGCAATACCCTCCACATGCAATGCTAACTATTTGAATAAGACATTTCTAGATAGGTGTAGAAATCCCCAAAAAATTAACAAATATAAATAAATACTATTAAAAAAATTACTACTACTACTACTACTAATAATAATAATAATGCATGCAGCATTGGTCGGGACCTCTGGTCTTTGACCCATGCCACAGTACCCCCAATAAAAATAATATTATGGGATGTAATTTTTTACATTTTATCAAATCTCTCACCAGACTTGACGTGTATGCCAAATTTGGGAGTTTGCTTGTTTAGGGGTCATGGTTACGGGGGCAAAATCCAGTTTAAAGTGACAGAGTAAAAAGAATATAAAAACGAACGAATAACAATAGTGCTGTGTGAGCAACGCAGAGGGCCTCAGCCTGTGCAGGCTCGGTCCATAATAAAAAGCCCTGTATGTAAAGTATCAAGAGTCTGACACTAAGCACAAAATTAAAAATTTAATATTTGTTTTGCAGATGTCTAAAACAGGACACATACATAGTTCTGCAGATCTCCTGAAGCACTTGAGGTGTAATACTCCAGCCTAAGCTCTTCTGGAGAGAGATCACTGAAGCCTGTGAAAAGACAAAGAACCACTTTTAACTCTTTTTCAACCTTGGGGTCAGGACCACAAATAAGGTCACCTGGAATTCAAATGGGATTGCCTGAATTTTAAATGTTTTCCATTTTTAATCAAAAATAAAACATCTATGAATTGACAACCACAATCCATAAAAGACATGGCAAACTGTGAACTTCAACTGTTTATATGTCAAATGTTCATTGTGGTCAGTTTCACATGCTGCAGCTCTTTCATAATTCATACTTTGAATTATTTCCTGTTCAGTATTAATTATCAGCCTTGTAAATGCAAGCTGAACTGACTGTACATATCCTGACCAAGGAAAATAAAAGTCCCACTTTGTGCAATAATCTACACCTGGATTTTCTGTTTTTGTATAATAATCCACATTATATATCTAAGATGATATATATACATTTTATCTTAGAAAATACTTTTTCTTTTACACACCCTTCAAATTTTACAGTTTCCAATATTATCACGGAATATTTGCAGAAAAATATTTCCTGGGCCGCGACCCGGCCCCGGATGAAGCGGTTGTTAATGAATGAATTTGCAGAAAAATACGTTTTACATTTGAAAAGATGTAGCTGAATCAGACAAAGAGATGCAAATGTTTGTTTTGCTTTTGTTTGCAAAAAATAACTCAACCAAATTATTGACAATTTCAAAATGTAATGCCCTGGTTGTTTTTCTGCTGAAATATCCAGTTTTAATTTCAACAGAAAAGAGTATGTGGCGAAGGCAGCATGTTGGTTTGGACAAGAGAACAACACTTGATTTGTAATGCAATACATCACAAATGCATTGGGTGTCCAATTTTTTTTTCCACTACTGTATCTGCAACATAGCATAGCAAAGTGTGACATTATCAAAAACTACTACATTTGAGAAAAAAACCCAAAAAGGCTCCGCTTCAAATGTCCGGAGTTGCCAGAAATTTCGGATATTAAAATGGGGTCATGAACCAAAAAAAGATTGGTTACCACTGCCTAACTACTACTGCTGTGATAAGGCATAACAGGAGCCATACATCTTTGGAAATAAATCAAACATACCTGATATCAGCGCCTTAGTCCCACTGTAACAGGAGAAGCCCCACTGGCCTGAGTTCTCCCAAATTTCCATGTCTGCCTGGATCACCTCACTGAGCGACCACAACACAGATAAATTACATTAATACATTTTTCAAATGACAGAAGTGTTTATTTCATCCGTTGCTGAATATATAGAAATAGACTTACACTTTTTTGTCATCATCATCATCACCAGTTGTTGTTGTTCCTCCTCGTCCTCCCTTGTCAAAGGTGCTGGGAGTATTGAGAACTGAATATCTATTGTCTCTTCTCCCACTGCTGCTGCCGCCGCTGCCACCACCGCCTCCTCCTCCTCGACCCCAGTCTGATCCACCACCTCCACCTCGACCCCAGTCTGCTCCTCCTCCACCACTCCCACCTCGACCCCAGTCTCCTCCTCCTCCACCACCTCCTCGACCCCAGTCTGCTCCTCCCCCACCACCTCCTCGACCCCAGTCTGCTCCTCCTCCACCACCTCCTCGACCCCAGTCTGCTCCTCCTCCTCGACCCCAGTCATCATTGTCAGAGAAGGATGAAGGCTGGATGTAGCTTCTTCCTTTTTGCTGGGAAGGATTTACCCACACTCTGTTCCCAAAGCCTGAAAGAAAACACAAACATGATATTGATTGACAGCTTGATTTGGCGGCTGAGGATCAGTTGGTAGAGTAGGTCGCCCAATGACAGAGAGGTTGGCGGTTCGCGTCACGGCTCTGGCTGTCGACATGTCGAAGTGTCCTTGGGCAAGACACTGAACCCTGGCTTAGGCCCCCAGTAGGACTGACCTTAGTCCTTAGAAACCTACTGGAGTGTGTGTGTGATTGGGTGAATGAGAGGCTAATGTAAAGCACTTTGAGTACCATGAAGGTGGAAAAGCGCTATATAAATGCAGTCCATTTACCATTGGAGAAAACTAAATATGATATCACTGATATAAATATCAACATCAAGATCGTAGACAACTCAGGTAAAGCGTCGAGTTAATAGAATTAATAATGAATTTCTTAAGTTTTCTGTATCTTTTAACTGTAGGTGGTTTTATTACCCAGTTTTGCTGTTTTGTTTTCGTGCATGCCAGCATCTTATGTACATGTGAAAGGGTGTTTTCAAAGGCTGGAGAGGTTGTGTCCAAAAAACCCCCAAAAAACTTCAACCCAAAAACTACAGAGAACTTATCTTTTCCGATTTAAAATGTATAAAATAAAATCTCCTCTGTCCTCTACATCATTGTCCAAGTTACACAAGCATATTCAGTATTCACTTCCTAGTTCCACAAACTCTTTCACTGTCCTCTGCCTGTTTAATGCCATGCTATTTTTTTCTAGAGAGACAGGAATTAAAAAAAAAACTTCACATATGTTATGTTAGGAGAAAATTTACAGAGGATACATTCAAAATATTTAAATTATTACAGATGGTGTATAGTCCGTTATGTAGAAAAAAATATTTCGTCATACCTTGTTATTGATAGACATTCCTAAGAGCCACAATAGACACAAAAATGAAATGCCTCACACATGATGTGGTTCAGATCCAGTAAACAACTGGCTAGTAGGTAGTTTCATGTACACACGAAGCTTGGAGAAATGAACACACTCTCCAACATTTGGCTCAAATCGTTCAATACCTCACGATACTTCATCTCACCATCACGAAACGATAATAATTAACCTAGCTTTGAAAGGTAACTGTATTAATAAATGGTATATACTAATCGAACAGTAGTTAGCTAACTTCGGTCATGTACAGAACTTAGCTTAAACCAACGCACCTCCACCTCCTCTGGGCTGCTGCTGCTGAGATGAACGGTTGTAGTTACTATTATTGTTGTATCCTCCTCCTCCTCCTCCGCCCCCTCCTCCTCTACCTCCCCTCGGATGCTCATTCCAACATTTATCTCCGTACCGACAGCGGCCCTGAAGGAAAAAATTACAAACCGGCATGCTTACAATGTCGCTTGTTTCACACCGGCCGGCATTTTTTTTTTACGCTTACCGGAAGTCTGTTCTGGTACACCACGCATGCGCAAAAATACTACTTCCTTATTTCAAAAATAAAACCTGTTAATTTTTTTCATAGTACTGCTACTGTTGAAATGCAAGTTTACCCTTTGCAAAGAGTGTGGGAAATATGGCGTTAAATAAAAAGAAGGTTAGCAACATTTCCGTTAGAATATGTACTTTGTTGTCACACGTGGTTTCTTGAATTTGCAACGATCTGGATTATACTGATAGTAATAAAACAGAGCTAGTGGAATAAAGTGGGCCTGTGAGCAGAAATTAATTCTCATAAGTTTCAACCTTTTTTCTTTTTTTTTTTCTTTTGAACAAAACAAACAAACAAAAAACAATAACAGACAATGAAACATTTGTTCAAAAAGGAGTGGGAAGAAATAAAAATGTATGTAATCCCACCCCTTCTCCCTACCCGAATGATTTATATAGCCTATCTATATCTATCCTGATTCCTTAGAAGTACTAAAATATATAACAATCATAATATTAATATTAATAATACTGGACATCCAACACAAACAATGCCAAAATATTCACAGATTTAAACTGTTCTATAAACACATGGTTTGGTCCCGGTATAAAGATGGAGAATCTTAATACTGATATTATGTCAATATTCAATTGAATTTATTTCAAATATGCAACAAACAAAACAACCACACTCAAAAAATATAAAAATACATATACATGAAAAACAAAACAGGACATTGCTTCATTCGCACATTCGAAAAGAAAGTGGGAGGGAGTAAAACTCATTTAATCCCACCTCCTCACCTCAAAACAATCTATGGTTTAACGTCATGTCAGCATAATATATGGGAAAAAAAATTAAGTCCTTTGAATCAATTCACCTCACTTATCATTTTCACATCTGTATTTAGTATGATCTGTTTGGATTCAATAAATCATAAACTGTCTGGATGTTTTCTTAAATAATCTTGTGTCTGTTTTTACACACATCATTAGAGTATAATTTTCTTTGAGTGTATTTATGTAATCTGTTTCCTTCTAGTTGAAAGGATTTCCATTTAATAGGGAAGGATAATTACAGAACATTTCTGACGGATATTCCAATTATCTCTGGTGATTACAGTTCACCTCCTACAGACAATTTTACATGTCAGTCTTCTTTCCAATGTCATTTTCTGTTTCTTGTGACTGTTTGATAAACATTCACCAAAGTGGGTGAGTTGTGTAAGACAAAACTATGAGCATTAAAAGAATGACACAGACAGAACATTTGAAGAAAATATATATTTTAATGATTAAAAAGTAATAAAGTGTTTTACTACAGCTTAGAAAGTTGACAAATATTAAAGTGACAATATAGCAATAGCAAAGGCAGCTTTGTTGTTTACCTATAAATACCTTTCAGATCAAATATCAAAAAAATAAATATGGCTTTTCAACAAATTTTCATGTTCCTGATTAACTTAGTTTAATATTTTCTACGGCAGGATAAATAGCAGCAATAAAATATAGCTTACTTAAATGTTACAGTTTACTAAAAAACTCTATGTTAATTACATGTAAACATTTCTTTATCTTTTTTTGTTTTTGTTTTGTGGCTGCATTTTCAGTGGATACAACATCAGGGGTCACTGAACTGTCTCTGCCATCGGGGATTTTGTTTGTATCATTTTTAAGAAAAACAGATGAATAAATAAGAAATAGACTTCACGTAATAGAGAGTATCTGCAATATTCATATAAATCAATATTATCATTATATGGTTATAAAAACAAAACAATAATATATTGCATATATTTATACATTTCCTGCAATTAGTGAATTTAGGAGCAAAAAAGAAAGCAAGCAAGAAAGAAAAAAAAAATACAATCTAGATGGCACATGCAGAGAAGTGGTACCACAGGGGCTCTGGCACTTGCCCCCTTTGCTGATTGACACCCAAAGTTCCCTTTTGACAGAGACTGTTTTGTGGCTTTTTTGTATTTAAAAATTTTTTTTTACTTCCAATAGCAAAGTTCTCCACAATGTGGCCTTGATCATGTGTGAAATTATAAATTTTGAAAATAACATTTTACACGTAAATACTAGGGGGTGGGAGAAAAAAATCGATTCACATATTTATCAGGATTTTTTGTTTTACGATTCTTAAATCGATTTTTTGGTTCAAAAATTGATTTTTTTCCCATATTTAAATGATTCATTTTAATGTGGAAAAAAAATACCGCTTGTAAAGACTGTATGAGTCACTCAGATGTATAATATGCGTCATGGAATAAGCAGAAATCACCTCACGGAAGGCATACTGATGACAGCTAGCTTATTATTGTATTAGCTTCAACAACACACCAGCGTTAAACAGCATTAACTTATGTGTAGATAAACAATACACTATGTTAATATCTATTCCAACTGTATTGTGTTATTACTCTCATGGCATTTACACACAGTAATAAACCAGGAGTATATGAATTAGAGTTGGGGAAAAGAGGGTGAGATAGCGATAGCGGCACAATTGCTTAGCAACAACACAACGGCTAAGCATGGAGGGGTTGCGTTCAGGACCGTCATAACATCTCTGGTGCGTTCAATAGCGCAGGATATCTGAAAACTGTTGAAAAAATTTGTTGTTCCTGAAAAAATATAATTAAACAATCAACAACAATTAAAGTCTGTGGGCTTTTTAACAGAAGGGAAGAGCAGAGGTGGACATGTACACTTTAAAGTTCACTTTATTATGAAGTATGTTAATTTAAAGGCTCCTATTTGTGTCGTGTGCAGATAATTATAGCAGTTTACTTCCAAAATTCTGGTTGAAATATATTCCTGCTGGATAATTCTTAACTGACTCACATATGATGTGCATTTATGGGGGAAATATGGCTCCTGATATGATATGTAGGCATCATCATTCAGCTTTTTCACGTGGTCTGGTGTTAAAAGCCAAGCGAAACATCGGAAAAGTTTGGAATATCGAATCTGCACCTAAAAAATCATAAAAGAGTCAAATCGGCATAAAAGCATATCGTTCCAGCCCTAGTAAATACCTTGCGGCCACGATTCATGAGTCACATGTTCAGTGAACCCTTCAAAAGCGTGTGCGTAGACATTTTTAAGAACATGGCAAGCCAAAAACTGCTGCTTTGAAGACCAATATGCAGCATCAAAAGAGGGGTATCACACACACACACACACACACACACACACACAGACATTATTGAGTTGTTGTTGAAATTTAGTTTTAAATAAAGTTCACTTGTTTGAAAATTTAGTTTTACGTGCCCCTGCCCCACCAAAGGTCTCTGCACGGCCTTGCAATCTAGGATGTAAAAAAAAAATGAAATAAAAAGGGACGCCTACAGCTGTTACTCTTTACACAGTAAGGTTAATCCATGCACGCTGAGACACAGAACTGATGGGAGAACTCTTGGGCCACTCTTTGTCTCTGCCCACAACTCCTCATTGCGTCTAGTCAGCGTCACATTGGTGGATAAGAGCAGCTGTTCTGCCAGTTGGAAGTTCTGGTTGTCCTTCAGTAAGTCAGGAAGAGACTGGATGGGGAGGTGCAGGTGGTTCTCCTTTAATCTGAATATCTGGTGGGACATGGACAAATAATGTGGGTCATTTAAGATTCATCATTCAAATTCAAGTATCATTTCTAGTCAGATTCTGCTCACGCTCTATGTCTGTTTATTTATTATTATCTGAACTCTGCTTTTGTTTTGTTTTTTTAGTTTTTTTTATTTAAATGGGTGTAGTTCTCTTTTTAAATGCTGTGGATTGGAATTTCATTCTTCACGTCATATGTCAAATGACAATAAAAGAATCTTGACAGGATGAACAATACCAATATAGTGTATATACCTCTTCTCTGTACTATAGTGTGCTTTTTGAATATCTTATATATATATATATATATATATATATATATATATATACATATATATATATATATATATATATATATACATATATATATATATATATATATATATATATATATATATATATATATATATATATATATATATATATATATATATATATATATATATATATATACAGTATATATATATATATATATATATATATATATATATATATATATATATATATATATACAGTATATATATACAGTATATATATACAGTATATATATATATATATATATATATATATATATATATATATATATATATATCTTGTAGTTTTTGCACACTGCCTATATTTTTCAGTATTTAGTGATTTTTTTTACAGTATTTTTGCACTTTATCTGTTTGCTACTAAATAGAAACAGAACTTTTCAATGACAATAAAGATCTATTCTATTCTATTACCATGAAAATTGACAAACCAGCGTATTGAAGGCTTCCAAAAAATCAGGGCCACTTTTACTCAGAAGGCTCAGAGTTTCATCAGGCAACTCTAAAAAAACAGGAAACAATTTCATTAAGTGCTGTTAGAAACATTATAGGAAAAAAAAACGTATAGCTCATTGTATGGTTGGAAATTTCGTCTCACCTTCCATGGCACTGACCAGCAGGTGGATGGCATTCAGGTCAGCTGGGACATCAGATGCATCCTCAGGACGATTGTTCTCCAGCTGAAAAACAGAAGAGAACATGAGTCCTTCCAGAACAGATGGACTGTATTGCAACTGTTTGTGTCAGAAGTGGCTTACGATACACTGAAGCCTTGACAGAGCAGATTTATCCCTCATTGTGTCTTGGAAGCTCTTGAACAGTGCAGATCTAATGGACTGGTTGACCTCAGTCAGTGGTAGAAGGTCAAGTTCCTGTGAGTCTGTAAGAAATTATTAAGATTAGAACAGTCAACACGAACAAATGTCTGACTTTTTCATCTGTTTAGTACAATTTTGTCTCAAAGTTTAATAGGAGAATGTTACTAAATTGTTTTGTGATGTTTTTTCCATACAATTTTTTATTATGTCATACAGATACCATATGTGATACATACAAAAATGATTTTGAAGATCCCAACTTTGCATTTTATCATGATATGTTTTTGTAATAGGCCTTGTCAAACATCAGAAATACATGTCTAACTAGAAAAGTACTCTGAGAGAGCAAACCTCCACCAAGGCACCCCCCCCCCCCATTTGAGTTATCTTGCTAACAATCAGACAAACAAACAAAGAGACAAACCCAAATGAAACTATCACATTCTTGGTAGTGGTAATAATGGCACCAGTTTGACAAATTACAAATGTAGAACTCTTACAATAACAAAGTTTAGGCATAGGTTCATAAGACTTTCTGGAAAATTTAGCAATAATATCAATTAACATATTAGGTTTTTTTTGACAGTCTAGGTTTTATTCCACTACATGTTTCTCAAAAAAGGAACTACAGTCTAACTGTTGCAAATTATTTCCTCACACACACTCAACCTCTTAAATAAAAGTGAAACTAGTGAAGGAAAACTTCCTTTTACTTATGCAAGTGTGACTTCAAAAGAATGAACACGACTCAATGCTTCGTTTGCATGATGAAATGTGTTCTGAAACCACCTCACCATTGCTGTTTCCATCCACCACATCCAAGCACTCATGGGAGTTCCAGGGTGATACAGAGTCTGACTCAATTCCTCCTATAGTATTGGGTTGAAGGCATATCACTAGAAATAAACACAGGTAAGTTAATGCAGGAATGAGCACAGGTCAAATTGTATACACATAACATGATTACCTGGACTAGCCATTCATCAACACACTTCTCTTTTTCACACACTTCTCTATTCTGGTATAGTAGTTCCTATTTTTCAATTCATCTCACTATGCACTAAGGATTTCAATAAACAATTTCAAAGCTGGATTTCAATAGGATTTATTACTAATAAAAAGTCTGTTTTACATGCATGAGTGCCACATGCAGGTAGAATTTCCATTTGCAGAGTAAACCTCTTAAATACAGTGGCATGTACAGGGTTTCTGCAAGTATCAGCAAATCCAATTTAATGTCACTTTAAACAAATATAATGTCCATGTCTAACTGCAGATAGTTTTATATATAGTTTTATAGTGGTTTACTGTCGACAGGTTTTAACCAGGTTCTGAATAGTTCTCCAATCACTTCTGCTGAAACTTGCATTTTCCCAATTTTCGAACATTTTCTAAAATTCTCTCTGGTCTTTCATCACAGCATGAGCTGCATTCCCAGCTTGTGACTTTGTGTATCGGTCATAAATAATAAACAATAAAAGGATTCCACCTATCAATAATACATAGTAAAAACTGGAAAGGCAAACCTCCGCCAAAGGCAGACCCCCCCCCCCTCCTACGAATGAAAGGTCTGTTTGTTAGCAACATTTATGGATGGATTTTGATAAAATTTTCAGGATGTGTTGGGAGTGTTACTTATATTAGCATCCGCTGAGTGCACTGCTTCCTCTGTGTTCAATGTTTCTGTGCTGGTTTGGTTCTGATACGAGTTACTACTGAGATGCTATTGTTGTGGACTGATGGTTGTTTTAACATTTTATTCTGCACAGTTCTGTGCTGGCAGATTATGGATGAAAGTCATAAGGTGCTGATGGGTTAGTACGACTGGCTGCTTTGGCATTTTTACCTCCATCAAGGAGGTTATGTTTTCGCTCCAGTTTGTTTGTTTGTTTGTCTGTCAACAACATTACTCAAAAAGTTATGGTTGGATTATGATAAAATGTTCAGGATGTGTTGGGAATGTCACAAGGAACACATTATTACATTTTGGTGGTGATTTGGAAGAGATCCTGGATTCTGTATCACTTTGAAATGTATCCTCCATTTACCACAATGTGAAATTTCAAAGTGATCCAGAATCCAGGATCTCTTCCATCTCTTCCATAACTTTTTGAGTAATGTTGCTGATAGACAGACAGACAAACAGACAGACAGAAAAACTCCAGCAAAAACATAACCTCCTTGGCAGAGGTAATAATTTACATAATAAAAAAAATAAATCCTGAATAACAATTTTTTTCCAATCAAGTGCATTTAATTCTTTAATGCCTCTGGAAATTGAATGTAATGCTTTTCATTAATGACTTTTAAGATCTTAATTTTGTCTCCTATAGTTGAAGCTGAGAGTGTGTGGGCGTGCATGTATGGTTAGGTGTGTTGATGTACGTATGTGTGCTCTGTGAATACATGGAAGGAGGGATGGGTACGTGTTTTAATGTTTTTAATGCTGTAAAGCACTTTGTGTTGCATTTTTTGTATGAAAAGTGCTATATAAATAAAGTTTGATTGATTGATTGATTGATTGAATTTTCACAAAATCTTTTTAATGACTTTTTCTGCTTTGATGGTCTGCTTTAATGGTGAGCAAAAACCCCAGTGTGACTGTGTGTACCAAAAACAGAGCTTCATGGTGCATTTAAGTCTGAAATAGACTCTGAAATAGAAAAAAATTCATCCAGTTAAACTGCAGAAGAAAAAACATTTAGAAATTTATACTCAAAAAGCCTCTAATTTGGTTTAAAACAAGAAAATGATGTACGGATGAGAAATATTTTTTCATTATTGAAACACATGCCTTTATGCCATAATGACCATATCATATTTTCAACATTTCTCTCCAGTGAGAACAGTTTAACACCACCATGACGCTGTAAATACATGGCACAAGAACACACTTACAAACTCACCAAAGTGTCCATCTTTTTTAATGTCCAGTTCTCGAACACTGTATGCAATGACTGTCCCAGGGGGGATTTCTACAGACACATCACTGTTCAGCTGCATCCTGTTTCTGTCACTCACACACACCTGTGAAATAAAACAAACAACGTATTAATTCATTAATATTGTTTGCATACTCGATGTGTAGTATCTGTCTCATGCCACACCATTTTCATAGACACGTGCATGTTCCAAAACAGTATGAAGATTTATTCAGATTAGACTAAAGAATAATAGAAAATTATAGATTTTTATTTATTTTTTATTTTTTTAAAAATGAATAAATATTATAACAAATAAATACATGAGTTAATTAATTAAAAAAACAAAACAAAATTACAAATGTGAGCGAAATAATACTAAAGATATACTGTATGAAAGGGTAACTGTAAGAATATAAAAGTAGTATAAAATGTGCTAAATAATGTAGCATTGTAAGCAGTATGATTCAGTTATTGATAAAGTCCCTTTTTCTTGAGTTTTCTCTGGTTTTGATAGAATAACTTTAATCTGGAGTTTTATAAACATCTGCATTATAAGTAAATTAAATATGGGAAGATGTATGATTTTAACTGAAAACAAGGCAAAATACAAAAGATAATATTATAATAAATGGTGATGAATTAAGACATGGTTAAATATACAAAGAAATGAATTGAGGAACTGACACAAAAGTAGCACTGGGTCTTCATGGGTTAAATTCCCACAAATGACTTAACATCCCATAAAGCACAAACCTCAACTCATGACTTACCTTAAGAAAGCTCCCGAGCAATCCCACCAGCCCTATCAGCCCCTGCAAGGCACACTGCTCTTTCTTTGTCTGTTTGATGCTGCAGGATTCAGCAGTGACGACTGTGTCTTTGACCAGTGCAAGTACTTCAGCTCTTTTCTCCAGCTGCTCCATCAGCGGGTGGTGCATGTCCACCATCCTCAACCTAAGAGGAACCAGTCTCAGTCTACAGCAGCTAAATGCATTTAAATGGTGTACATGGTCTAATGCACTTGAAAAAAAAAATCTATTTTTATAATTTCTAGTCAAAATATCTCATCACATTTAATATTTTTTTTTTTATTTGAATGATTTATTTCGAAGATGTGCAAATTGCAACAATAATCAATACAGCAATAATAATAATAACAATGACATGTCCGAAAAGGAGTAGGATGAAGCATAAGCTTATTTAATCCTACCCCTTCTTCACTTCCTCAAAAACCTAAATACATCTTGTAGTAATATAGTGCATAGTACAAAAAATATGATAAATAAAATGATAACAATAACAATGATAACAATACCAATAATCAATATCTGAAGTACTAAACATAGACATATATACAAAAAAAAAAAACAACAACTATAAACAAATGAGCAGATAGGAAAGTAGGTAACAAATAGAGTTTTTTTGTTGTTTGTTTTCTTTTTTCCTCCCTTCCTTCTTCTTCTTTTCCGTTTTTTTTCTTTCCTTTTTCTAATTTTTTTGTATTTTGCTCTTATTTTTTATTTTTTATTTTATTTATTTTATTTTTCTATTCATTCACTTATTTTATTCATGTGTTTATTCATTTATATCTTTTAACCCCACAGAGGGACAGTCAACAGTGCTCGAGATCAGTGCATATTCCAGTCTGGCAGACATATACTATACTATTTAGTGCACGTGAGTGACCATCATCGGTTCTCCGATATAAGACATAAGAGTTATAAGAAGCATGATTATTTTCACTTTTTCCACTAAGAGAATTTTCTTTGATTCAAGATTTTTTGCCTAATTCAATGGAAAAATTTTCCAATGGAACAAATGAAAACAAAGGCAGTCAGAGATGGCAGACCTCCGCCAAAGTGTGATTTTTCATTCATACATGACATAGTCGAGCCATAGGTGTTGACCCATCTGAAGTCTGAAGGTGAGACGACGTGAATGCAAAAAAAACCCACGAGATTCTATCTTGTCTGAATCCTGACATATTACCACTGATGTGTTTTAGCTGTTGACCTTTAGACGCACAGCCCACGGTGCTTGCGTCGACATGTACGAATATGAAGAGGGGGCACGTCACTCGCATCATTTGGACATTGTTTGTGTTGCTTGCGTCAAGTATAAAACCAGGTCAAGTATGAACCTTGACATTTGACCTTCATTGCTCAAAATCTAATGGGTTCTTCCTTGACCCATTATCTATCATTTCTGAAAGTTTAATCAAAATCCGTTTGTAACTTTTTTCCTGCTGAACAGAGGTAATAATTTTGGTAAGATTTCTTGAAATGGAAATTTCGAGATTTATTGTCGAAAAATAAGTAATTTATATTTCACTGAAAAGTTATTCTGTAGGTCATCATATCTTATTTTCAGTGTGATGAGATATTTTGACAAGAAATGAGAAAAATACACTTGGTAAGATTTTGATTTCTTTTCATAATGTAAGCATAGTTCTATCAAATAAGTGTTCTTTTAGCCTGTTGAAGCACACATGTTTTCACCCAGGAAATGATTTGAAACAGACACCCAGTTGTATAAATTGAACATTAGTGAACTGTAGTTAAGGTAAGATTGTGTGACTGATCATGAACTCTCGGTGGTTGTTGTCGAGTACTTGCATAACAAGACTTTGGTGTCTGATGTCTCATGTCTAAGTAGAATTTCACAGCTCTGATCTCATTACACTGGTCTACAAGTAAAATAATTAAATCAAAACTAATGACATTTTACCACATGTGTGTTACTGATAACGAACACTCAAGTCTTAAATGCTGATGGCTGAATTTTCCACAAAATGTGAAATTATTGGAATTAACAAGAGAACAAGTTTTACTCCAAATGAATATTGGTGTAAAATCAATCAGATCTATTGTCTGCACATTATGATCCATTCACTTTACAGGTTCTTTCTAGTGGAATATTTACAAATCCATTGTATACATGTACATAAACCTCCATATATGTGTAATAACACACCCTCATATTTATTAAAAAATATGAGTATGTAAGATTTAGCACATTTAATGTCTGCAGCAAATATGTTCTAAAAAATGTAGAGCAGTGTTATCAGTGCAATCCCACTATGTAATGACTGTGCTTCACTATCTTCTACTAGAAGTGTGTAATCACTGAAAGGATGTGTATCACACCTTGTTTTGGAGTCACGTATAAGCTTTGTCACATCCAGCTCCCTTTTTTTCAGCTTTCCAAAACATGACTGGAGATTGTAAGAACCTCGTCCTTCCAAGGTGGCATTGACAGGACCGGCCTGGGCCTCCACTAGGCTAGTGATTCTGTCCATGTTGGCTCCTTCATAGGTCAGAAAATACTTCTCAGACACTCCTAACAAAAAAGTAGAAGCACAATAAGTAATGACAAAGGGCCTCATGCATCAATCATACATGTATAAATGTAATATTAAGTTGTATGAACAACTTCATGTCATTTAAGACTGCCATTACCCTGTAAAGCCTGAATACCTTTAATTAATGACAGAAAATTCCAGTTCTTTGAAACTTCTTGGTCCTTCTAAACAACCAAAATATAAAAAAAAAAAATAATATATATATAAATTAGGCTAGATTCACACAGCAGGTCTTAATGCACAATTTGGATTTTTTTATTAAATCAGATTTTTTTTGTATATGTGTTCATATTACACATTAAATGCGACTTTTATCAGTCTTGAGTGTGAATGGAATGTGACCAGAATGTGCAAGAGGCTCTGACATAATGACAAATGAGGAAATATGTCATAGTACATGACATATCTGGAAGGCTAAGATGCTAGCAGTTGCTATGGGCAACAGCATAGTATTGACATGCAGGAAAGAGCCGTATATATCAAAATTTAAGATTTTCTAAAATGTATAAGGTGGAGGCAAAAGCAAGAGGTTCATATAGAGAGAAGCTCAACATGACTGAGTGTGAAGGGATTTGGAGACAATCAGAGATATGAAAGAAACCCTGCAAACTATTGGGGTTCACTGTTACCTACAGGGCCTGCCCCCCTTGACCTGCATGCAGTTAGTTCACTATTTGCTTTTGGACATAAGTTACTACACAGTGGAAAAAGTCCTTTAACATCAATGAACAGTTTTACTGTGGCTGGCTAAAGGTATAGCATCTATAGCCTGGTAACTGAAAACACTGTAGTGTTAAAGGATAGTCACATGTTTACGTGTCTGTGAGAATTGTAATTACATTAAATTAGTTAAAAACTCATAATATCCTACTTCTGGGTCTTTACATTTGTTGTGTCAGTCACTGGAGTAACTGAAGCCAGATAAATGCAATATGGATGTTCAGACTGAAGTGGAATTACAAAATATCGGATACATACCTGATTTAGCATGACATATGAAAGTGGTCTGGGTTGGATTTTAAAAAATGGATTTTGTGCCATTCAGACTGTCTTTGATAAGTCTGATAGAGGTCAAATGGCAACAAAAAGTCAGATGTGGTCCACATTTGCCTGCTGTCTGAACATGACTTTAGTGTAATTGTAGTGGAACCAGTCAGCATCAGTGATATTAAAATTTTTGCAGAAGCAAAACAGATTTCACATTCACATTCAGCAGATTTCACATTTCATGGCTGTACATTTCACAGATCACATGAACCAAGACAGAAGAAAGCTTTCGTGTATGAGGCGCCATGAACATTAAAGGCATTTCAATACTTAAGGCAGTGTACAAAAAGATTGTGCTCACTTAGTTAAAACTATTTCTCTTCCCTTTATGCAGAAGTTTTTTTAGTACTTATGCCACGTACCAGGACTGAGCATCTCGTCACCCTGCAACAGGTCATTAAGGCTGAAATCTGTTGGTTGGTATTTAGGTCGCTGCCAGGCCCAGAAGCGGTTACGTTTGACAACTAGCGCCATGGGAAGTAGTCTCTGTGAGTCATTTAGTCGGGACACGTGAATGAGGCTTCCATCAGGGTCAATCTGGCGAACGAAGTTGGCAGTAGCTTTGGAAAACATGGCTTCAACAGACAAGGTTGTGCACAGCTGTAAAAAAACACACAGGCATTCATTTAGAGTAATTTAATTATTTGTGATCGAGCAAAGGGAACTTCTGTTTTGAAATTACTACACCACTAAAGCAGTGTTTTTCAACCTTGGGGCTGGGACCCGACATGGAGTAGCCTGGAATTCAAACAGGGTTGCTTTAAACCATGGAGTCCAAATGCCCACCGGTGAGCAACTTCACACTTCTCCACAAACGCATTTGTAACTCTGGAAGTTTTTGTCACGTATAAGTGACACCATTAAAAACCTTGAAACATCTAGTTTTCATATATATATATATATATATATATATATATATATATATATATATATATACATACACATTTATCAGTCAGGACTTTTTTTAACACCATATCCATTTTCCTAAACCTCAGATATGCGTGAGGGTGACATTGATTTCCTGATTCACCTCACTTGGATCTACAGCAAAGATATTGGGATGTCATTCGGACTAGATAAATGTGGGTGGATTATATCTAGATGAGGAAAGGTGATCACAACTGAAGGGGTTGACCTACCTGAAAGGAACATCGCAGATGTGAAGGAAAGTTACAAATACCTGGGGATCCCACAGGCAAATGGTAATCATGAGGAGGCAGCTCGGAAGTCAGTCACAGCCAAATACCTACAGAGGGTAAGGCAGGTCCTGAAAATTCAGCTGAACAGCAAAAATAAGATCCAGGCCATTAACACCTATGCCCTGCCAGTAATCAGATACCCAGCTGGGATAATATCCTGGCCACTGGAAGAGATACAAGCCACTGACATCATGCATGGAGGGTTCCACCCCAAGTCCAGTGTCCTGAGGCTGTACACTAAGTGACAGGAAGGGGGCCAAGGACTAGAACGTGTCAGAACTACTGTCCAGGAGGAAACGGCGAACCTCCAGGAATACATCAAGAAAATGGCCCCCAATGACCAACTGCTAAGTGAATGCCTCAGGCAACAAAAGCCCAGTAAGGTCGAGGAACCAGAGGGGCTATCATGGAGGGACAAACCCTTGCATGGCGTGTACCATCGACAAATTGATGAAGTGGCTGATATGGAAAAGACATACCAGTGGCTGGAAAAGGCTGGACTAAAGGACAGCACAGAGGTACTACTCATGGCTGCACAAGAACCAGCCCTGAACACCAGAGCAATAGAGGCTGGGGTCTACCACACCAGACAAGACCCCAGGTGAAGGCTGTGTAGAGAATCCCCTGAGACAGTCCAGCACATCACAGCAGGATGTAAGATGCTGGCAGGCAAGGCATACATGGAGAGGCATAACCAGGTAGCGGGCATACTGTACAGGAACATCTGTAAAGAGTATGGACTGGAGGTCCCAGGGTCAAGATGGGAGACCCCCCCAAAGGTGACAGAGAACAAACAGGCCAAGATCCTGTGGGACTTCCAGATCCAGACTTACAAGATGGTGATGGCCAATCAGCCTGACATAGTGGTGGCGGATAAACATGGGAAGACAGTGGTGGTGATAGATGTAGCAGTCCCCAGTGATAGCAACATTAGAATGAAAGAACATGAGAAGCTTGAGAAATACCAAGGGTTGAAAGAGGAGTTAGAGAAAATGTGGAGTGTGAAGGCAACAGTGGTACCAGTAGTGATCGGGGCACTAGGGGCAGTGACCCCCAAGTTGGGAGCAGATACCAGGAAGAACATAAGAGATCTCTCTCTAAAAGAGTGCATTGCTAGGAACAGCTAAGATTCTGTGCAGATCCCTCAGGCACCCAGGCCTCTGGTAAGGGACCCGAGTCTGAAGGAGACACCGCCCAGGTGGGGCGAGAGGATCATTTATAAATATAGCCCCCAAGGCCACACCTATCGCTATTCACGTGGAAAGTACCAAGTGTTTGAGTGGCTATTCAGAGGTGAATAAACAAGGAATAAACAAAGAATAAACAAAGTCAAAGCACATGAAAAGTGACAGGGGGGTCGGGGGCCATCAATGGTGCTTTACGCCCATTTAATTAATATTCGACTAACAGAGCCACTAGGTGTACATACAATCCCTTATTTAAAATTTTCCATAAAAACAACAAAACATTTCTCAATGCTCGTTTTACTTTTATGTAGCCAAAACTTGTGTTGACAAGATTCAAACTTCAAAAGTCTTGGCTAGATATATTTATTGTGTGTTTTCTTGCACTGTTTGAAGACCTCTAAAACCTGTTTTTCATACAGTTGTGTTTACATTCAATTTAAATAAAACTTTTTCGTATTACATTCAGTTTGCTTTCATATTCGTTTTGTTAGGGTTTTCAGAATACAACCATATGTGACATTTTTTAAATAAAAATTTACAGTTAGTTGAAATACTTAAAAATGTCAAGGTATTGGAAGCATCCTGAGTCTCTAAAAGGCCTTGGATTTAGGAGTGTTTGAGTAATTGACAAAGATAAAAAAAAAAAGACCAACTTGCTAATAAAAAATACATATGGTGAGTTGAGAGAGACGATCACATACATAGAAGACATGATAAACTGTGAGTATGAAACTGAAGCTCTATGATACTGTTTATTTGTCAAATGTTCATTGTAGTCAGTTTCAGTTTCTTTCATAATTCATTATTTGCTTAGTATTAGAGTCTGCTACTCAACAGTAGTACTCAAACAAACACACAAACAAAACAGTAGACACTGACTCACCAGGCATGCAAGAGTCCGCCTCCAAATTAAGACTGACCACAAATGGATACAGACACACACACACACACACACACACACACACACACACTGGCTCAGCTTTCATAGCTTAAATATTTAAAGTAATCAGGTGTGAAGAAGGATTTGTGTTCAGAGAGAAGGGATGAGAGACAAAAGAAAGTTCCAGCTCCTGACATGGGGAATGTGAAAAATGAATGAGATCATGAGGTTATGATTTTGGCAGTCAGCTAGGAAAAACAAGGGGGGTGGGGGTGGCAAAAAACAAAACAGGTCAGATATCTGAAACATTTCCCCAGATGATGGCTCCCACCCATTCAACATTAACCACAGTACAAACTTCCCCCAGCTTCACATGGTTTCAGTGGGTTGAGTCATTCACTTACATTATTGAACAGCAGTCAGGACCTTTTTTTTAACGCCATATCCGTTTCCCTAAACCTCAGATATGCTGTCTTTAAATATTTTATGACTCTTTTGTTGGGGTGTTATGTGGTCCTAGGTGAGTAGAGACATGCTAAAGGAACAAACTAATGAATGACTATTTTCATTGGGTTTTTTTTAATATGCTTATTATTTTTGATTAACTGATTCATAGTTTGCTTCAAACAATGTCAGAAATTGATGAAAAATCCCCATGATGTTGCCCTTAAATATCTTGTTTGGATTCAAAACTTAAAAATGTTCAGATTACTATAACAGAAGACAAACCATAAATTGATTACAATTATTAACATGGGGACAGAATATTGTTAAATTTCAGCTTTGGAAACATGCTCATAGATTGTTTTTTTTTAAGCCGCTCTGTTCATCAATGGAATGACATCCCCAGATTACTCGTTACTGTATTATCATTAGTATCTGATAGTGTTTGCTTCATTAATAAAATCATTCTCGCAAAATGTTTCTTTTTTCATCCACCTTGCATCTGCCCAGGAATTTCACCTGTAGTGGTCTAGTAATGTCACTTTGGTATCGTGGCTGAGTTGATAGAGTGGATCATTCATGACCAAAGGTTTGGTGGTTCAAATCCTGGCTCCAACTGTCCACATGCCAAAGTGTCCTCAGGCAAGACAATGAACTCTAAATTAACCCAGTAGTTGTGGCAGTGCCTTGAATGGCAGCAGGTGCCTACTGGTGTATGTGTGTGTGTGTGTGTGTGTGTGTGTGTGTGTGTGTGTGCGCATGTGATTATGAGGAAATTGTAAAGCACTTTGGGTACAACAGGTACATAAAATGTGCTGTATAACCTCAGTCCATTTACCATTAGATTAAGATTTGCCTGTAACTATTTTAGCTTCTTGAAAGGTAAACATACTTGAACAAAAAGTGTGGAGCATGGGAGGCATGAGGGGTCAGAGGTCAGCTAATGCTAAGCTTGCATCATCAAGAACTGTGTAAGAAAGTAATTTTACAATTTGCCAGAGAAACATATTTACCATTACTAAGATACAATCTGGACATACAGTATGTGAAACAGACATGTCATATAACTGTAATATATACTTCTTGGATTGTTTCCCTTTTTTTTTTTTTTTTTACCAGTAATTAGTAAGTAACCAAATATGGTAACTGCATTGACCTCGATTTTTTACATTTTGAAAAAACTCACAAAATAAAGTCTTGTTATATCTTCCAATACTAAACTAAACAACTATAGGTTGACATTTTGAATGTCAGAGCATGTAATTGAGTACCTTATAAAGGGTAAAGTATGACCCCTGACCACATGTCAAACAGAAACATCTGACTTGTGTTGAATGACACCTGATATAAAACATAAAAAAATGCAATTAATCTCATGTTATTTGAACAAAATGGTTAAATGTTAAGTGCAAAGGGAGGACACATTAAATACTCCCGATTTGGCTTAAACTGTTTTTCCTTGAATGTTTTGATTTTTCTGTTGTACATATACATGTTTTTGCTTTTTTTTTTTTTAAATTCAAGATTGTATCTTAATCCAGGGACAAATAAATCTGTATGTCATAATCATTGTCAAATCTATATGTCATTGTATATAGTCATTAGAACTGTATTAAATCAACCAAAAGTTTTGGCCTATATTCAATTCAATTCAATTTTATTTATAAAGCCCTAAATCACAACAAAGTCGTCTCACAGGGCTTTACAAAAACACAATCGACTACAGAGATACATGAAAAGTCCCAAGCATCCCCTGTCCTTAGACCCTCCTTCTCGGCAAGAAAAAACTTCAAAACCCAGTGGGAAAAAGAAGAAATCTTGAGGAGAACCACATTGAAGGAGAGATCCACTCCCATGGACGGACAGGCTATAGATGAACGTCCATATGTATATATATATATATATATATATATATATATATATATATATATATATATATATATATATATATATATATATATCCATATATATATATAAAAGTCATATATATATATATGACTTTTGCATGATATACTGTAAATTGGAGAGCATTTTAGAAATAAAAGAGTTGGATATTGAAACAAAGATAATTGATTTTCACCCAGGACAAGGTTAAAAGTTATGACATTATTGTGAAAAGGAGAACCCTTCACTTCACTCTAACATTCCTCCTGTGTGTGTGTGTGTGTGTGTGTGTGTATCCTCCTGAGACCCAGCAGTTCATTTTTGCCCCGTGTAGTGGACACATTTTTCAGTTTTATTTAAAAGAATGCTGTCCATTACAAATATTCCATTAAAAATACAAATAAAAAAGTTATAATAAATATGAAGGAAAAACAGTTCCAATCAAGACAATCGTTTAATGTAAAAAAAAGGGGGGGGGGGGGGTGCTGAAATTTTAACCCGCGAGCCAACACACACACACACACACACACACACACACACACACACACACACAAGTGCCAGTGCGCGTGTCTACTTCCCGGCAGTCATCTATATCGAGATGAGTGCGCGTGCGTTCCTAGCTATGAAATCAGCTTCACATGTGCCGCGCACGAGACTCATGAGATGCAACGGCTGAGTTGAAGAAGTTGCAAAAAGTGATTAAAAACAACCTCCTCTGACCACGAAAACATAATACAACCCCAGGAGGGATGCAGAGAAACGCAACAGCGTGTGTTTAACCGTGTGAGACAAACTATAGGATAAACTAAAAACAATAAACTTACCGCAAAATGACTTCAGAATCTAGTCCGGGTGATGGAAATGTTCCAGTGTCACTCACCAAAATGAAAAAGGCGATAATAGTAAATGGATACGCTGTAAAAATTATGTTGTAGACTAGGCTACTGGACTGATCTGTCAGAGAGATGTGGCTGGAGTGGAGAGAAAAGTGACTGTACAGTTCATCCACTTCACTGTGTAAGTATGAAGAGCCTTCCTCCTCCTCCTCCTCCTCCTCCTCCTCCTCCTCCTCCTCCTCCTCCTCCTCCTCCTCCTCCTCCTCCTCCTCCTCCTCCTCCTCCTCCTCCTCCTGACAGAACATTTAATGATAATCATATGAGGTCCAGTCTATGTGTGGCTTTTACTCTGTAGACAAGAGCAAACTTGCCCCATTGGTTTTTATACCAAATACTTGCCTTTTTGTCCATTTCTGTTAGGGTAACCCTTTTTTGGTCAAGTGGCTGTTTTTGATCATTTTCTCAAACATTAAATATGGAGCCAGTCTCAGAAGCATGCTTTTTTGTTGTTGTTTTTTTTTTAACATTGTACAATGATTTACAGTGGTTTTATAGACATTTTGAAGCTGTAAATAGTGAATATGGGTGATTTTTCTCATTTTATGACCATATAACAGTTGTTTAATTAGATATACATAATTAACGCATTAATGCAGATTAATCCATGATTATGATTAATCTGATCAAATATTCTAACACACTGAAATTAAACTGTTGTTTTGTTGAAACTGTTGGTGTTGAATTTGTTTTGGTTTTGCACAGGTGTTTGGATATTTTATCACATTTTTGGTGGGTTTTTGAATACCTTTTATACTTTTATTTGCTGTTGAATTTGATTTCAATTTACCATGTTTTTTAAAATATTTTTCTCAGCCTTTTTTGTTTTTCTTGGTGTATTTTTGTGCATTTTGTTGGAAGTTTGAATAAAAAAAAAAAGAGACAGAACAGTTGACCAACAAAGTGTTTTGATCATGATTAAGTGACATTAATCCAAAGCAACCTTGTGATTAGTCTGTTTAAAATGTTTAATAATTTGAGAGCCCTGATTTATTTATTTTAGCAGTTTTCAATCATTAAAAAGACAGACACCTACCCCCAAAGAAAAGAAAATAACAAAAACAAATCAAAGGCTCAGATGTGTGTAAGAGCTAATTAAATAACTAGCCTTAATCAAAGAAAGAAAGGAAGGCAGGAAGAGCGGCAGAGGCAGAGAACAGTCATTAACAGTTGTTTTATGTGTTTACTATTTAGCAAGTGCTGCTTGGATGTTTAATGGAAAGAGAAGTTCAAAAATACACTTTCATTTCAGTGTATTTCATGAGTGTCCTGTAAGGGATTAAGAAAACTATGTTCAGACTGCAGATAAAAGTGGGCAGAACATGACTTTTTTGCCCATTTGTCCTACAGCTCTACAAAAACATTTAAGAGACCACAGCAATTTCCTCTGAAATCAACATGTGTGCCAGTTAGGGGTGTGACGAGATCTCGTGGGATGAGATCTCGCGAGGTGTAATTTGGTGAGATTCCTCGTCACATTAAAATTCTGTCTTGAAAGATTTGTTATCCAGCAAGCAGCCAGAAAAACTTTAGAAAACACACATTTTATTATACAGTAGACAATTTTTTGACCCGTTTCCACTCTACTTACTGAACTCCTCCCACCAATGCTTTTCACTTCCATTCTCGCAGCCTCCGGTTTGTTTTGCTAGCTAGCTCCGATATTAACACAATGACTCAGTGACAAAAAGGATGGACAACTTCAAGAGGTAAAATGGTTCAGGAACTACGTGTGCTGTCGTCGGTTGTAAAAACTCAAGAAAACACATGAATTAGAGGTAAGATCTTTAGCCTAAGCCTGACCCGGCCTGAAATTTGGGTCGGGTCGCGCCTAAATGTCAATCATTATGTTCGGGTCCGGTCGGGCTCGGGCTTCTCTCTCGCTGACTGTTTTTTTTCTCCGCTGTAATATATGAAGTGGACGAAGCCATGTATTGTCAGTCTACCTCTGTATTTTATTCTGTGGTCCCAACAACAACATAATTAACAACACCTTAAAGTTACAGTGCCACCTAGAGATCAAACTGGGAAATGCACTTCTGTTATTCCAATACACTACATAGTGCTCATCAAGATCTCTCTTTCACTCTCATTGTCTGGCCTCTTATTATGTGTTCTAGCATTATTTTGTTTTTTAAATGCATTTATCATGATAATAAAAATATGTAGATGATTTTAATCTAAAAAAAATCGTGCATTTTTTTCTGCCAAAAATACTATGGGATAAATTGAAATTTTGGGTTTACTTCGGGCTCGGGCCTGCAAATCAAGTTAATTGATCGGGCTCGGGCTGGGTCGGGCTTTAATGCCTGCGGGCCTGGATCGGGTCGGGCTGGATTTTTTAGGCCCGAACTTACCTCTAACCTGAATGAGTGGTTAGACAGAGAGTGTTTTGACCACAAACCTGCCACAATGAAGCAATGTTTATGCCCTCTGTGTATTCAGAATCGGGGATCCGCGAGTGTATCAGGGACACACTGGCTTTACCCACAGCCAAAGAGGCGACAAATCACCGAGCACAACACTGTCTCCCCAAAGAAACGTAAATTTCAATCTGATGTTAAGTTCAGCAACTTAGCTATGAATTGAAAGCTTTAGGTATGAAACTGACAATACTGTTAATGGTGAAGAAGTTATCATACACTAACATTGCTTCTGGTGTTTTGCTCAAACAGCTGATTGGAGATGGAACACTATATAGATGTTCACTATATAGGCTAATGTTCATAGACAGTAGAGCTAATGTTACACCGCTGCTGTATGTGTACGTTGGGTTGATAGATTGTCTTACAGTGTTCTGTGTGTAGGGTTATCAAACGTCCCTTATAATTTTCTTTCATATATACACAAAACGATTCTGTTTGTATGACATAACTAGAGATGTGATTTTTGGTCCAAAACACTATTTGAAATTCAACGGGAACTATTCGAATATTATTCAAAAACGTGTTTCCACGACCCATAACTTCTTCAGTCAAGTGCCAGATTTGATTTAGAAAAAAAAGAGAAATATATACTTTCATTTATTTTATTTTAACTTGTTTGACATTTTATTTTAGTTTTATTTGTAGAGGAAGACATTCATTCAGAAGTTCATTAAAAGTTAAGGCTTACAGAGTTATAAAAATCCATGTGCAACTCAGTTAAATAAAAGTCTGTTATCCATTCATATAATTTGTAATTTAGTTTTCTTAAAATCTCGTCTTGACTGGATCTTGTGAACCCAATCTCGTGTCTCGTCTCATCTCATGAGCTCAGTGTCTCGTCACACCCCTAGTGCCAGTCTTTCCATTCCTAGAAATAGTGGTATAAAACCACTATTGTGGCCATCACTATCTTCTTACAATAGGCAAAAACAGTCTTATTAGTACCATTAAAGGAATTTTAATTAAAAAAATAACTATTGAAAACTCCTGAATTTCTGCTCTGACAATGTTCCCAAACTCTGAGGATTATTTCTTTTTCCTTCAAGACAATGCTCGTGGCTTCAGCTAGATCGATAAAGGTGTGGATGACAGATCATCAGATGCAGACCTTGTCATGTTTAACCCAATCTACAGACCTGAACCCACTTTGAAAACTTCTGGAAGAACATGGATGGACACAATCCATCTGACATTGATGAGTTGATGGAGAAGAGACAAGACATGTGAAAGGTGCCACTGAAAAATCAGGAGTATTCTACCAAATATTGATGTCTGAATATTTACCAAGTTACATTAGTATTGTGTTGTTTGGAAATGAATTAAAAACTAGTTTTCTTTGCATCTTGTTAAGTTGAGCATGGCATGTCATGTTCTGCAAATATTTGTTCTAAATAGTAAGATTTTTATTTGGAAATTAGGAGAAATGTTATCAGCAGTTTAGAGATTAAAATGTTAATTCACTCAAACTCATACCTATAAGAGAAAGTAATAATTTTGCAGTGGTATCTTATTGTTTTTCCAGAGCTGTACATTCTGAAGAGCCAGTTTTTGTTTATTTTCCCCTCCCCCAAGCCATTTTCATTTATTGTCTTAAACAGAATGCATACACTGGTGGCCTAAATTATAGCTTAAGACATGACAAATCTGAAAGTATTGACTTTTTTTGTAATTTTATCATATTCATGAAATGTGCAAATACTTTTAAATATCAGATGAAGTGACTTCTACTGTTTTTGTCCACTTTGTTAATCAGATTTTATTGCTCTAGTATGAATATAACAGAATAAAAATAGAATATAGATGGTAAAATGTAAAGTATGAAATATGTAAAATATATCAAATTTAGCTGTACCTTAAATTTAATTTTAATATTTAGTCAATGAGCAGGAAGGACATTATATAATCAACAGAATCACACAGCTGTCACCATCAGGTTAACCACAATCACACCTAAATGATGAGCAAGTAATTTGACACAGTCACATTGACAGTGCTGCCATGTATTTTTGTAGCAAAGTATTTTTATGCCCCTTTTTGCCTTTCATGAAAACTATGGTTTAGGCCACTGAAAATTATTATTTAGAAAAAGTCAAAGTAGGGATTTTGGTAAAAGGCTTACATGAGTATAGGGGAAGACAGAAAAAAAAAACATTGCGTGTGACATCAGATTATTATAAACACAACCACATGATAGTCGTCTATGGCTTATTTAGAAGTTTGTGTAGGTGAAAGCTTTTCTGAAAATCATCTCAATGTACAATGTTACTGAAAATAGAGGTGGGGAAATTCCCCTTTTAAGTCAAAGCTTCCAGAAAATCTGAAATTTCCCAGGTCACCCTCTCAGAAAAAAAAAAAAAATCAAATAGGTTCCTCTTGTAGACTTATGGAATAATATCAAGTTTTAGACCCATATCCCTAATAGTGTTGAAGTGAAGGCCTTCCAAAATTTGTATTTTTATTTTGTTGTTGCATTTTATCCAAATTTGAGCTTGCATTACTCTTCTATCATTTGCCCTACATATTATATTTTTTCATCTCCCTGGCTCCAATATGGCTCCAAAGTTGGCCAAAAATCACAAAAAGGGTGATATGTTTTAAATGCCACAGATCATAAAGTTTAAGGAGTTGAAACCTTAAACTTGGCACAAAACTGCAAGACCAAAGTAAATAAATCTGTTTAGCACTAAAGCCCACTAGTGTGGTTTCCACACCAAACATTATTGTTATATTATACTGAATATATGAACATTGAAAATGAAAACATCATAGCTTAATCAGTTAATCTAAATTGTCCATAGGTGTGAGAGTGATTGTTTGTCTCTATATGTCAGCTCTATGATGAACTGGCGACATGTTCACGGGTGTCCATGGGTGTCCATGGGTGTCCACGGGTGTCCATGGGTGTCCACGGGTGTCCACGGGTGTCCATGGGTGTCCACGGGTGTCCATGGGTGTCCACGGGTGTCCATGGGTGTCCATGGGTGTCCATGGGTGTCCAAGGGTGTCCATGGGTGTCCACGGGTGTCCATGGGTGTCCATGGGTGTCCTTCATCCATATGTAGGGTTAGGCTCCAGAACCTCATTCAAACATTTCACCAAAATCCGTTCAGAACTTTATGCATAATCCTGCTGACAGACTGACAGACAGACATACTGATAGACTGACATCCAGACAGACAGAATGACATACAGACAGACAGAATGACATACAGACAGACAGACAGACAGACAGACAGACAGACAGACAGACAGACAGACTGACATACAGACAGACAATGAATGAAAAATAAAAATCCTTAATTACATGTCAAATCTAGCATAATCAGCTTTTTTTACATTTTTTTTTACCTTGATTCATAATGTGCTTGTATGAGGAAACTTCCACTTTATTACTGTTTGTAGCCCTAGGGCTACAGTATAAAGAGGATGTGCTTCAGCTTTTCATTAGTATTAAGTTCAACATGACCTGTTTTGACCCGGTGAGTGGTTTTACTTTTACTGTGGCATCAGCTTAAGTTCACTCACATTATTTTCACCACAGAAACATCTAGGTACTTATTCAGGACCATTCACATACAGTTCAACAGTAGGAAAAGACTTGTAAGTTTTAATGTGAAGTTGAACATGAGGAAAAGTAAACTCATCTGTAATAACTGATTCAATTCAGTAGAGAATTGTGGTGTGCACTCTGCAGTGCATATATGACATGACAATGAGAGAATATGTGTAAACGGGTGGGGCTTTTTGGTTTGAGACGTACTTGCAGCTGTTGATAAGTGTTATTTATGCAAAAAGGCTGTCAGGGAGTGGAGTAGATAATGGACTTTCCTTGAGGTAGGATACAGATGAGCCCATGTGTGTTTATCTTGTTCAAGGCTAATATTAGCTGCACTGGGGGGGGGGGGGGGGGGGGGGGGGGGGCTGTACTGGAGTCAGTGGAAAGCAGCTAGAGAAATGAGACAGGTTTGCTGAATATAAGCTGTCCATTTGACAATATGCAAATCAAGGTTATAATAGTTTGGGGTTTTTCATTTTAGTTTAGATTTAGTTTAAACTTTTATTCTCTGTTCTATGCTCACTTTACAAAATTGACCTTTGATTTTTATTTTAGGGTACCATCATTTATAAATTAGTTTCTCCCACTAGGGTATATATTTTATCACCGATTCTTAATGTAAAAAAACAGTTGATAAAAGAACAATATCTTCATTATTTTTTAGCATATTTGATTGAAAAACAGAACATTTTATTTCAGAATGATTCTAAAATCATCAAAAAAAAAAATAATTCACGTTGTTGGTTCAACCCCCACAAAATGAAAAGCAGTGCAGTTAGTTAAATTATAAATTATATAAAATGTATGGTACAATATGATTGGGTAGAGGCTTGTGTTATTTTTTAAAGCTGTTTTTTAAGTGTCGTTTATAAATGACATAGTCCCATAAAGGTTTAACTAGGCCCTCCTCCACTGCTCTTATGTGTTATTTTTTTGTCAAACATTGCCTTGCACTTTTACTTTGATGCTCAAAACATACCTGTGTGAGAATAAAAAGATCATCCAAAAAAATAGCACCACATCATTTTTTGTGTCCTTTTTGCTATGTTCTATGAGGATTTGTGTAAATAAAAATGTGTTATAGCTATAGACTTGCTTCATTATAAGAGTTTATACCCTGTGTTGTGATTTGTAGACAGATTCACAGAAGCATCCATATACATATAATAATATTGTGTGTGTGTGTGTGTGTGTGTGTGTGTAGTTACTCATGATGACTTCACTGATGGAAGTTACCTATCACACAGGAAACAATATACTCAAGTTTCCTTTTATTTGTCATATGCATTAATTACATATGGTCAAGAATACAATGAAATGCTTAGGGAGAGAAAGAGCCGCTTTAACTATAAGAGTACCAGTGAGCATAGTATCATACATACAGTGGAAGATAAGATGTCCCACTTGTATATATATACAAGTGGGACATAGAAGTGATTAAGTATCTAGGTATATATATTAGTAAAAAATTAGAAGACCTGTATGATAATAACTATGGTAAGTTGGAAAAGGACATAATAGAGGATCTAAAGACATGGTCAATAATTCCAAATGGAATATATAGTAGAGTACAAACAATCAAAATGATGCTTCTCCCAAGATTTCTCTTCTTATTTCAGGCAATACCAGTTACTTTACCAGATATTTTTTTTAATGTATGGAATAAAGAGGATACAAATTTTGTTTGGAATGGTAAGAAACATAGAGTTCAATTTCAATTACTAATGCAAGCAATGGAAAAAGGAGGTTTAGGAGCACCTAACCTAAGAAATTACTATTATGCAATTCAGATATTGACAATAATGAAATGGATGAGGTCAGATTCTAAAGAAAAATGGATTCACATAGAAAAAGAAGTAACAAATGGATTAATTGGGACTTTACCATACCTAGGCACAGACAAACAAAAGATATCTGCAGACTTTCTGTATTGGAAATACAATCAAAAACTGGAACCAAATGTGTAAAAAATTGAAAGTGCAGCGGGAGAATGTTCTCCTTAGAGAAATAGAACAGGATCCAGATTTTAAACCAAATGCATTAGATACAATTGTGGAACAATGGGCAAATAAGGGTTTGAAAGTATACATACAACTATTCAATAATAATTCTATAGAATCATATGAAACGCTAGTAGATAGGTATGGGTTAGAACAAAAACAATTCTTTAAATATTTGCAAAGAAGGAGGTATCTTAAAAAGAAAAAAGAGAGGGAGCTAGACAATTATATCCTAAGGTTTATAGCAGAAAATAGAAAATTGGCAGACATTTATTCAACTCTACAAAACGCAATGACTATGGAAACTAGGATAAAAGAACAATGGGGTAAAGAATTAGGTACAGACATTTCAGATGAAGAATGGGGAGAATCTTTAAAACAAATTTTTAAAATAACACACTCTTAAGTATTGGAAGGAGTATGAATGGAAAATAAGTTAAAAATATTTTATTACCCCAGATAGATGTAAGTCAGTGACAGAAGGAACAAGCTGTTGGAGAGGATGTGGAGAGAATAAAGCAAATCAAGTACACATATTCTTTACTTGTTCAATAATACAGGAGTTCTGGCAAAAAGTAATAATGGATATTAAATACTTACTTGATATCACAGACACACTCACCCATGGAAACATTTTGGGATTTAATATACATTTTAAAATGAATAAGAGAGATAGACATATATTCAAATTACTTTGCCTAACAGCAATGAAACAGGTGACTAAACTCTGGAAACAAACCAAATCACCAAATACACAAGCATGGTATAAGACAATAGAGCAAACACTGGAAATGGAAAAAAAAAAATGACCTTAAGTGTCAGAAATCAAATTGAAAAATGGAATAAAAGTTATCCAGATCACATAATTGCAAAACTTAGGGATTTCCTTATGTGATATTGACATGCATGTTGATATACGCACTGTGTGCATGTGTTAGTGATGCTTTCTGGAGCTCTCTCTCTCTCTCTCTCTGTTTTTTTTTTTTTTTTGGTTGTTAATGACCTATCCGTCTTTTTGTACGTTTACCTTGTGATGTGTGTCTCATTTTGTGAAAGAAAAAAAAAAGTAATAAAAAAAAACAAACAAAAAAACACATTAACCGTAGTGACACAGTGTATAAGGTTCAGGGAGGATGAGATGAGTTTACATACAGCTATTGCACATGAGTAGTATATAAATAAATAAATAAATATAAATATTGCCCATAGTTGGGGTATTGCACATTGTTGTGTGGAGCAGTTGGTTATGATATAGATATAGGTAATGGAACATGTATTGTTATATAGCATGAAGTTTTTATTGCAGAGTGAAGGTGCTATTCAGAGTTGAGTAACCTGACAGCATGGGGGTAGTAGCTGTCTCTCAGTCTTTTTGTGCGGGCGGGCACGCTCCTGTATCGTCTGCCAGATGGTAGCAGACGGAAAAGTCCTTGTGCTGGATGTGTGTGGTTTTCTATATCATGGTGTAATTGGGTTTGATTTGGTTTGGGGTTTGGTTTGTAGGTCAAACCACAGTTCACCCTATATACTAAACTCAGCTATAGTTACCATAACCCCTCAGACTTTTCAACCACTGAAATTTCTATGCCTGTCCTGTTCAGGTGTCAAATAGTAGTTACAAAGAAAACTAAAACCACCAAACATAACTGCTCTACAAGTGTTCTAACAGTTAAACATTACCTGTTGTGTTCTGGGAAAAATTAGTCATAATAAGATGAAACAAGATACAATCAAATATTATTATGATGATTTGTTTTTGTAGGAAATATTTCACTCATTCAAAGAATTTGGTCATAATGAAGTTTATTTAAACAAAATGCTGTTTAATAGTATAATACAGTATAATGCTGCACGCTATTAGCTGAACATGTAATGTAGACATTGTCTTTATTTTCTTTTTGCTTTTGTGTTTGATGCAGTGCAGGAAATAAGAGGAAGATGATGTAAAATGAATCCAACACAAGTCACCAAATGTACTGTATATAGTGTTTCAGTCATGTGTCCAAGCTGCAGACATTATTCTAAACATGGAAAAGGTGTGAATAGAGCAGAGCAGGTAAGCAGTTTCACAAGAGCAGGGGTGTCAAACTCATTTCTTGTAAAGCCCACGTTCAACGAAACGACAGTAAATCAAGTTAATTATATTTAGAATTTGTAATGCTGTGTAATCAATAAACTGTACGTATGATGTTAGATATAAAAACTTAATTTTAGACGATATATATTGAAAAATGTGTTTCAAGAAATAGAATACAATAGAATACAATAGAATAGAATTAGAAGCACTTTATTGATCCCACAATTGGGAAGTTGCTTCAATTGTACCAAGATAATTTTCTCTAGTTCCATTGGCAGATGTTTTTGTTTGAATTAAGCAGACATCTATTGTTACAAGTTATTCTTTAGGTAATTATGTCTTATTACCTCCACCAAGTGTTTGAAATAGCTCTTATTAATTGCCACATTTATATACTGGCATTTAAATATATTTACACTATAGCATTTATTGGAACATTTGAATTAAATTGTTAGAAATTATTGTGAATGTTTTCTGTCCAGTTTCTTCTGTGCTCTGTTTTTTTTTTTCTCTCTCTCTCTCTCTTTCTCTTGCTCTCTCTCTCTCTCTGCATATTTCCCAGATGCAGGAACCTGGAGCTGTTTGTATTCCAAGGACGAGCGATAAGAATTTCAAAGGTCCAAGGAGCAGAAATCATCATAATGAGGACCAGTCGAAACTACCTGGACTGATAAATGCCATTTCCTCAAGAAACTGTCAAAATAATGTTTATGTCTTTATATTACTTGTCATTAGTGTTTTCCCCACCCCTTTATCTGACGTATGTACAGGGACTCCTGTTTTTCAATAAAAGGAGATGTCTAAGTCAGGACGGCAGAGCTTGTTTGTTGTAGCCTCGCTCTCCCATGCATGTGTAATTGAAATGGTCTCATTGTCTCTTTGTTCCTTGTCCTATGTTATTTAATGTTAGGTTAAAAAGGTGAATCTATCACCAAAGAATGATGGACATTATGTTATCACCAGAGTTTGTTTGTCTGTCTGTCTGTTGGCAAGATAGCTCAAAATTTTTTGGATGGTTTTGGCTGAAATTTTCAGAAAATTTGACTGCTACAGCGAACAAATGATTCATTTTCATGGTGGTCGGTACTTGTTTCATTTGGTTGGTTGGTGCGGCCCACCATTCTCAGAAGTGAAAATAAAATCTATTACTTTTTTTTTTGAGGGGGGGCTAATTGGCAGAGGTCTGCACGCTCAAGTTCTTTTCTAGTTTTAAGTGGGATGATGTAATTTGTTTAGAAATGAGAAAAATACACCTGGTAAGATTTAGATTTTTTCAGTGTAGTGACTCTGTGACATTACAATCATGATATTGACAAAGAAAACATATAAAAAGACCTTAAGAAGAAATGTAACAGACAGTGAACAAATCTAACAGGTTCCCCTCAGGGTTAGGTCAGTCCAAAAAGAGGAAATGAAAGGGTCATATTAACTTGAGAGATCATAACATGACATACAGTCATGTTAACATACGTATCAGGGCACTTAGAACAGACAATAAGGTGCCTTTCAGACCCCCCTCAAAAATCTTGAGATTTTCCACTTAACTAATCATTTACATTACTTCAAAGAAAACAGTATAAATTAATGAAATCATATTTCAAGAGGTGTAAAATTGTACTGATATATGTGTCAGTGTTTGTGGATGCTAGGGGTGTGACGAGACACTCAGCCCACGAGATGAGACACGAGGTTGAGTTCATGAGATCGAGATGAGATGAGGTTTTAAGAAAACGAAATTACAAATTATATGAATGGACAACAGACTTTTATTTAACTGAGTGGATTTCATAACTCTGTAAACGTTAACATTTAATAAACTTCTTCCTTTTAAGGAACTTCTTAATGAAGTTATTCCTCTACAAATTTAAACTAAAATAAAATGTTATGAAAGTTAAACTAAAATTAATATATTTCTCCTTTTTTTCAAGTGCAAACTTCTCTCTTTATATTCAGACTGAAAATAGTGCAAACAGAGTGTAGCAGCCAAAATAGACTTATGTTGATGCATAATAAAACCTCAGAAAATCATTCTTTTCCAGTGTTTTCATGGTTCATCAACAGTTAAAAGGGGACACCAAAGACACCTAATAGTGATAATGATTCATGTGTAGGTAGATGTGATAGAAGAGGCCAGATGTTAGGGGAAGTCCATTTTGATGAAAGCAGGTGTTGGCATGAGCTGTTGAATTTAAGTTCCTGACTTCCTGCAGACATGACACAAATC
>CM035793.1:22838875-23201375 GCA_020466265.1 Siphamia tubifer | reverse complement strand
AGCCATTTAACACATCAGTATTTGTATCAATATTAATGAGAAAGAAAATAAATATGGCATTTCACCACCTTCTTCTCATTCTCAGAAAAAATACAGATGCATCCTGTAAGAATTTATGTTTTGACTAGGCAGGCCTCTTTTTTTTTATGTATTTAACGACCGTTTCTGGGTTGCATTTGGTCCAACACCAGCTGCTCGGGGTGTTTTGGATGCAGCACGTCACTGCGTTCTATTTTTCCAAGGTGTTCCTGAGGCAGGGTTATTGTTAGTGGTTTAATTTTATATAAATATGCTGCCGTACATGAATTTCTGCAGTTTCTGATACCCTTATCGGAAGCATTACCAGCTGTTGTGTTTTGCATTCACCTCACAACCCACAGACTACCACATACTCAGATCTGTTCTCCTCTGTGTTACAAGATACTGATACAGGAGCTCCACTTTAGGCTTAAATAGGAACTGTAGATTATTACAATTAACAATATACACTCAGATCCATAAACATTTGGATGGTGAAATTGTTTGCATACAAGATAGTATGGCTTTAATTCAAGAAGTTATATTAATATATTATAATATATTGTTATATTATCAAAGTCGGAAGCACTTTGGATCTCATTTAAAAACATTTACTGGGATGAGAAACTATTTTACAGATAGAATCCTCTTTTTTTTTACATTTGCTGTCGAAAATCTGCATGTGACATGGTAAAAAGTGAAAAGGACATGAAGATGACAAAAATATATTTATTTTTTGTATTCTCTCACACGTAAATTTTGGGAATTGAATTATGTAAGGCAGAGGGTTTGACAAAAATGATCACTGTTGCAAAATCACTCCATTTATATGTGTTTCAATGGGCAGGTTCTGCATGTAACATGAGTGGACACGATAGGTTAAACATGAAACCTAGAATGTGACAGAGATTCATGAAAAAACCATATGTCTGTATTAGAAAAATCACGAGCACCATCAAATTTAACACAGTGTCTATTTATAGCAGTATATAAGACCATTCACAGCCATATTTTCCTGATCAAATGCACTGAACTGACACCTAGGTAGCTTTTCATGTCTCAATTTTGGTCCTATTTTTGGCCCCATTAGTAGATAGTCTTCACTGTGTGGTTTGGGTGTTTTTCTGCTGTTATGTCTTTTGTCTGTTGTCCTTGGACTAGAGATGGAAATGTATACTGTAGTTAAAATCAGGCATTTTTACCTCCGCCAAGGAGGTTATGTTTCGTTCATAACTTTTTGAGTTCTCTTCCTAACTGACAGACAAACAGACAAATAAACTCTGGCAACAACATAACCTCCTTGGCGGATCTATCTTCAATCAAAGGGGGAAGGTCTGTTCTCTCAGAGCGCTTTTCTAGTTACAGCTGTAATTGTTGTAGATGTCCAAAATAAATAATAGAATTAATAGAATAGAAGAGAATAGAATGGGGGTTGTAAAAATGTCTAATAACTATGGTGACAAAGGATATTTTTCCTTTTTTTTTGCACCAAAAACAAATGGAAAATCATGAAGTTGCATTTTTTTTAATAGTCTATTACTCTATTAATTTACTGGTTCATCTCGCTTGAGATGAAATTGGACTGAATGTGGCACCTGAACTAAACAGATTTTGACAACAATAAGCTATTTTACTGTGGTTTACTGAAAATGTTTTATACTCCAACATCAGCTGCTGTTGCTGACACACTATCTACAAGATAAATCTCAGTAGATGCTAGAATGGATCAACCGGTGGGATGGGGTGGTGCTCAGGATGTTCTCCTCAGGACGTTCGACGCAATTTCAACACTGAGATAGTTCAAAGAGGATCGTAACATTGTAAATTGTTAAAGTCATTTCACACTTTTGAAGGATGGCAGCACTGTTAAAAGAAGATATTGCAAAATATATACAGACCAGCGAAGACGACTCTAGGTCTAAGTTTATTTTTTCAGTAAACCGTCATTTCAGTGACAAAGGTAAAGATGAATGTAATGTACAATTGTACATATTCGACTGTATTATAGATGTCGTTATTGTGTCCTGTATGTTTGGAGAATACATTCTTATATGTGGTGTAAAACTATTCCATCCTCATGGTGCTTAGTTTTGCCAAAACACTCCACATGAAAGAAAGGAAAAAAAAAAAAAAGTACACAAGGTTGCATGTTACTGTCCTAGGTGAGGTTCAGCGATATAATCAGCTAAGAAAGGCCTGCTGTTTGCTTTCAAGTGGCAAATTAGACAATGGAAGACAGAATAAAATTAATAAAATGACAGATGACATTGGTTGATTTCTCCTTCGCTGGATAGCACGCCATGAAGAAATATGTCCCGTGTAATGCACCCTGATTCATCTTTTCTTTGACTGCGCTGCATCTGAGTGCCATATTTCGGGCCATAGCAACGCAATCAGTAGCTGCGCAGAACGTCCAGGGGCAGATCCTAGCCCCGCCCTCTGTCCGTCCAGTTCAACCAATCTCGGATCTACCATAAAAATCCATGGACAATATGTTGCATCATCGTTTCAGTGGCCTCCATATGAGCGATCAAACCAACCCCTGTAGGAGAGATTTATCAACTATCCCCTCATTTATCTTTATCAGTACTTATTTAATCAAAGTTGGTCTTAACATACCTGTGGCTGCACCTCACAATAAAAGAATGTTTTCATAGCCAGACAATCGCAGTGACAGATCATTGGGTGCGCACCACCTGTGAAGCAGTTGCTGAAGAAACATGCTGATAAAGAGTGTTTTGATATATTGTGTTCGCCTTCATCTGCACGTAAATACACTTCATGTCTTAAAGTTTGACATATTTGGTGAAGAGTAGAGGAGGCTGAGCGTCTGCAGAGATAAGCAGTGACAAGGGGAAAATGTTTTATGGGCTTCTGGAAAATTTTAGTAATAACCTTAAAGCTTTAACATAACCTCTGTGTTTTATGGCCCTGTGGAAGATGCTGATAATTATTAAAAAGTCTGAGAGCAAGGAGATATTCATGTGGACAGACTGACAAAGAGTGAGTAAGAGTAAAAAGCAAAGATTCAAAATGAATTCAGCATCAAAAAGGATATTGAGGACAAAATATAGGGTGGAAATATATGTGTGTGTGTGTGTGTGTATATATGAAGTTCTACATAATATATTTCATTTCATGATACTATATCTGTATTAAAAAGTACTGTGTATATATTTATTCAGGCCATAACGGTATATGTATTCATACCGAACCATTGAAAACAGACATTCGGTACAGCCCTATACTGAACGAATACAGTCAGTTTGTATGTGACCATGTGCATATCATGTGTAGGTGATGGTAGAAAAATGACTTGAGGTCGAACAACAGTGTTTACTGGTACTTTCTCATACATGTCCATGACGCGGTAACGAGGCGTCTCTGATTGGCTCAGAATGCGTGAAGGAACGCTCCCCCCTCCAGTCTTGCTCCATGTGTTTACCTTTACCAGAGTAGAATCCAGCTAGGTTTTGTGCCGTTGCTTGCTTTGAAGACGTACAGGGAAAAAGCCCAGGATTTATTTCCATAGTGAGCACATGAACCTGTTTGCGCCGCCATTTTTTTCAAGTTTGTGCAGCAGCTCCTGTCGCCATCTTCTTGAGAAGAATGAAGGTGGAATCATGAGCAGTGTCTGGGGTCGCAGACTTTAATTCTCATTTTAAAGTCAGAAATCTGCCTTTTCAGAATTCTGACTCTTTCCTTACAATTCTGAGTTTAAACTCAGTGTAATAACTTTTTTTTCTCTCAGAATTCCAACTATCTTTCCTCAGAATTATGACTTTTTCGAAATAGTTCTGCCTTTTTTCCCCCTCAGAATTTTTCCCCATTTCTTCAGAATTCTGATGTCAATGTCAGAATTCCAACATTTTTGCATGAAAACAACTCAGAATTTTTCGTCATAATAATGATAAAAATAAATAAATAAAAATAAAATCTGTTTGACTGTAGCCCTTTAAGTCCTAAGCTATTTTCAGACACCATGAAATCGTAATTACACAGGCCCTAAATTTGGGGCCTCTAGGGGAGTAAGGGTTAATTGAATTACTATTGAAAAAAAAATGGGGTGGCAGAATAAGATGTTCATTGAGGCACATGTCACTTGGTGCCACCCTGTGGAACCGCCTCTGAACGCAAATTGTATGAATGTCACTGCTTTTTGTTCTCTGTCATGTCATTGTGTTTTATGTGAATTAAATGTAAATGAAACTATCTACAGGTCTCAGTTGAAAAAGAGATCATTGATCTTAATGGGACAGACCTGGTTAAATAAGGTTAAATAAAAAAATGAATTTTTTTTTTATCCATTTTAGGTTTGAAAATATCAACTGTGTGACATTCAGGTTTAAAATAAACAGTAGAAATAAAAGCACAAAAACCAAAGTCTCTCAAAACCATCTTTATTCTCAAGAGCCAATTCACATTAGCTGCAATCATCATCATGTAATGAGCATCAAAATGATTTCATCCTGAAGTCGTCACATCAGAAACACCGTGCGGACACAACCCACGGCACTATTTAAGGAAAACGCAGAGTGCAAGACGGTAAATTTTAGACCGGAAACGTTTTTTCTGCGTCTTCTGTTTTTCGTTAGCACAAATTCACTCCTTCACCGATACACACTTAAATCACACTGCCCTTTCTCTCTGTGACAGTTTTATTTTTCCAGTATGTGTTGAAACAGATGAATTGAACAAGAAGACACTCAAACACACAAGGAGAGAGATTCGTGTCGATGGTGGATGATGCTGGTTACGCTTTGACCGAGAAGTTGTCTGTTAGATGTGTTCACGTGTAGTTGTGTTACTTCTTTTTTTTTTTTTCTCATTTATTTCTTTATTTTTTTAACAGTGAAGTCCAACAACTGCACTAACCTGTTACTTTTAATCATAGAACTAACACTGCGCTAATTTTGTGTCATTTATGATTCATATCATCTTGCTCGTAATTCTTTTGCAGAGACATCGAAATAGGTTTGAGAGCAAGAAACCCCCTTTTTTTTAGTTTTTTTTTTTAAAACTATGCAAAACAATATCATATTCATATTATGCTAACAACATCCGTAAAAAAAATCTGCAGTCTGAAAATATACATCCTTTTACCTTTATACTGTAAAATAGCTTTTCTATGGTGCAACTCATGTTATTGGTTCGTAACTGAGTAACCTTAAGAGTAACAACTCGCGGGAGAGACAACAGGATACTGGCACCTCTTCAGAAACCGTAAACATTTTCTGAACCAGCGGTCACCATAAGCAACGTTTACATGCACCAGCTCTGGAACGGTTATTCAAGTAATTACACGGGTGATTGATTCTTCTTCTTCGTTTTTTTTTTTTTTTAAACGGCTACTAATACCAGTTCATACGTATCCTTCAAAGACTCCCAGGCCACAATAAATGTCCCTCAGTGGAATATGTTGAGTTTCAGCCTTTTAAATGGATTACAGAAAATCTTATAAAATTTAGAATGGATAAATTATATAAAGCTGTTTAAAGCACTTAAGATCTAAAATAACAAGCATCCACTGACTGACTAACTCTGTCAATGGGTTTAAAATATAGAAGAAGTTTTAATAATTTAATAATTTCTGCAGTAAATGCAGTTTATGATATATTTTTGTGGTTTATATATTATTTTATGTCTGTACACTATGTCTAGCTGCATATAAAATTAATGAGGGTCCAGTACTTGTGTGGGTGGGTGTGGGTAGTTGGAAAGGAACTTGATATAATAGCTTCTTGTCCAAGTGATTTATTGTTATACATTTGGGAAAAAAATAGACCTTGATTTAAAAACAAACAAACAAACAAAATCCACAACATATGTGTATTATTTGGACGTCCAGATCCATGAAAATGACAGTGTACATGAATGTACATGGCCGTTTTTCAGTTCAGCTAATAATACATTTCTTTTAAAAAAAATAGCTTCTTCCTCCTGTTTTTGTTGTTTTATAACAACAGTTGAACTTACCCTCAGTTTTTTAAAGCATCTACATGACCAGTAAATTAATATTATAAATTAAATGGCAGATTTTCAGTGAAAAATGCAAAATGCAGAGGATAATATTATAGTAAATGAAGGGGTGGGGGGGGGGGGTGGAACAAATCCAACAGGTTCCCCTCAGGCTTGGGTCAGTCCAAAAAGAGGAAATGAAAGGGTCATATTAACTTGAGAGATCATAACATGACATACAGTCATGTTAACATACGTATCAGGGCACTTAGAACAGATCTTAGTTCAGTTTGACACTTTTGTTTGGGGTGGGGGTCAAATATGTGAGGGGATGTACTGACTTCTTTCAGATTTTTTTTTTATTTTTCCTGAGTCCTGCTCGATGTTATAAACAAAAAAGTCTTAACAAGGACTGTTAAGATTGTTGAATATGTTTACATCATGGAGCTGCGGTAGGGGTGGGGGTGGGGAGTCGGTCAATTTAGTTTTTTTTTCCTCCCTGTTTTTTTCACCTCTTCATTTTTGAATGTTCTAAATTTTGAAATGAATAAAGATATCTGGGGGAAAAAAACTATTGAATGAGGAAAATGTATTTGGCAGCTGCTGTAAAAATAGTTCTAAGGGTTAACAGAGAAACATGCAAGTTAAAGGAACATTACCACAATTTAACTTGCACTGTTAAATTTGTGCTGATATGGATTTTTTTTTGGCTAAAAGTAACAGTTTGTTCCATTAACTGGTCATGTTAATGTAATGAATGTGGATTTAAGGTTGAAAGAAATGTTTGTTTTTCATCCCTATCGCTGCCATTTAGTTTCCTCGTGGCTTTTTGAACAGAATTGCCGCATTTATTGAGTGTAATGTTTGTGGTTGTCGTCTGCACAAGTTGCGGCCATTCTATAAAATTACAGCAACATGTTTTACTGCAAATTTAGGAGGAAAACAAACCCATTCCCAGATAAGTCTGAATGTAATGGTGGGGTTTGTTTTCAGCGCAGTCTTTATTTTTCAGCGTTCTATCCTACTGTGTAGAAAAAAAGTGTCTATTAAATAGGAGGGTCTGACTACACAAACATACTGAGAATGAAGATGCAGGTCTGACAGATCACACACTTGACAGCTGTGTAGTTCATCATCAGCTCCACAACACGGACTATGTTAAATGAAGTTCACATTTTAAACCATTGTCCAGGAAAGTACGACGGCTCCTTCACTGTTATGGTTTGTCCTCCTCGCACAGATAGGGATCGATATCAAGACGTAGTTCTAAATGATCTCAACCAGTGAAATAGTATCTATCTTTGGACTGATGGAAACAATGCTATATAACTCACATGTTTATACTATTGTAGAACTGCAGCTACTGCCAATATTTTTTTCTACTCTGTTTTTTTACACTGCTATATGACAATAAGACAACTACGATGATGAAAACTGATCTGGAAACAGTAAGGGACTCACTAAAGAGTCAAATTCACAGATATGACAAATGCATAGGTATCAAAAAAGTCTTATCTGGTTTCTACATATTATACAGATAAAAATTTGGATTAAGAAGCAGAAAGTATGTTTGGCCAGAATTTAAAGTGGTTTTAGTTGAAATCCTTTAACATAGTATGTTTCTATGAGCAGAATATCATCTTATATTATAGCTGAATATCCAAGCTTTGGGATTTCACAGAGTTATAAGACATGATTTAAGAGACAAACATTGACATCAAAGCAGTATGAACGTGGCTTTTCTTGTGCTTATGGCCATAAATCTGCACCTAAATGTCCAATATATGTGACTCCTCATAAGTATGGACAGTTTATTGTGGAGATTATACACCCCTTAGTGGCCACTGATGAACTGACACAGCTATCGAGTGAATGTTTTTTTTTTTTCTTCAGTTGTCTTAAGTCTCATCGTGACCCTTTTCCAATTCATGAAATTCTCCAGGAACAGAGAGACATTTACAAGGACACAGGAACTTAACGGTACACTGCAGGTGTTTTGGTTCCTCTGCCATAGTTTGCGCCTCACAGTAAATCCCTGCGCCTGAGGTAGAATGTGCTGATAGTCTAGCAGGTTATTGGTTTGACAGCACTGTGAACGTCTCTGACTTCCAAGACCGCAACCAAGAAACAGCCTGTTAATATTACTGTAGAAATTAGTGTGGATGTTTCTTCAAATGTTACCTATGTTGAATGAAAGTAAACCGTGCAGCCGAACTCCTGAGTCTACGTCTACAAAGTCTAAAAAAAGGAGGTAAGTGTGGGTTACGACAGAGATGCTTCTCGAGGTCATGCTCTAACAACGCAAAGTTACTAACAACAACACAAAGCTGTCACTTTTTAATCCCGTAGCCTTAGCTGTTAATCTAGTTTGTTAGACTAATCACGGTTCTTCAGATGCAGTGGAAACGCAAACACATACGCACCAAAGGGACCTGATTGAGTTCCTGAGTTGAGTTCCTGGGACAGTTTTGGTCCAAAAGGGCCATGAGAGAAACAATGAAAAATAAGACTGATGCATCCTACTTGTGTGTTTGTGTGACCAGACCCATTGTTCTACCTGTGATATTGTCCATTCTCTTTGCTTTTCTTTCACTTCTATCATGCATAATGTGGTGAGGTGCAGGAACTAACAGGACTTCACCTTCAGCTCTACCTTTCTGCCAACACTCTGTTGACTGGTTTATTAACACCAGACAGGCTCAGTCACAGGCATTGAAAGACTCCTGTAAACAACTGGACATAAAGATGACCTGAAGCAGACACGGAACAACCCGGGTGCATGTAAACGTGGCCAATGTGCCTTTTTCCGGCCCGGGTCTACACGCCGACTCGGTGATTCGAGCCCTTATGACTCCGCCTCCCCCCTCTAATCTCTCTCCCTCTGATTGTCTGTGCATTTAGTTTGAGTCTGTACAGTTGTGAGGTGTGTGTGTGAGGTCCGGGATCATTCAAACACTGCAGCAAATCTATTGCTTTGATAAAAGGCATCACTTCACAGAAAAGAGAAAAAAAAAAAACAACACAAGCTGCTTTCAGGAGTAGTGTGAAGCTTGAAAAAGCGAGATATACAAAGCAAATGGCTGTCACATTGCATACGACAATACCATACAGAGGCGATTTCCAACAACAAAATCAAAAGAGAACATCCCAGATAAAATAAGAGAAAGGAAAGAGAGCTACGTTTTCACAATTTCACCAGCTTTGTCAGTGTACCTTGCTGATGAGGAATTATACTTTTTTTTTTGGGCCAGCCAATACTCACTTGGCCTCCACCGGTTGGTCACAGTGGGGGGGGGGGTCTAACCCATACATTATCTAGGCACATGCACATATGCATGTGTATTGTATGTGTACAGATATACTGTATGAACTGTATATGTGCATGTTTGTGTGTTAGTGTATATGCATGCTATCAAATATAATAGCTGGCTGTTAAACAAACGGATCATATTCTGCATCTGGATGTAAATAAGAATACAGTTTAATCAGCCATTTCCCCAACCCACCATAGCACCATGACGTCACTGTTTGGACACACAGTCTCCCATGTTCGGGCAGCTGGAGAAAAGACAAACAAACATTGAAATCCTTCCTCATTTGACTACTGAGACAACATGGCTGAGATGAAAGAGTTCAATATACTGATGGTTTAGCAGAGGCTGCAAACGGGGACTAACATATGACGAATGTTTGCGAGCGGTGCACACTAACTAACACGATGAGTCAAGTCTTGTTATTTGAAAGCCCGGCAGGGATTCAATAGGAGGGCATCATTCACCTGGTTTTGGCACAGCATGTGGCATTGTTACACAAAACTAGTACTTTACTGTATGATTGTCTATTCCTGACATCGGTGTCATTATGTGCTTAAAAATAGTCCTGACCAGTCTCTAACCACGACAAAGAGGCTCTTGTTAATGCTACTACTGCGTTCCAATCTTCTGCAGGATTTCTTCAGGCCAAACAGTCCTCAGTGCAGCTATGACTGACAGCAGATTAGAGCCATTTGTCAACTCTATTGTTCTAAATGAAAGTGGAATAAACTACAATAAGCTTTTGAAAAGTCCTTTTCTGTATCAAGCAGGAAATATCTCTACCATTGCGCTGGTAATTATAGTTTGCATTAAACCCCCTTAGAATAATAGCATTTTTTTCCTTTTTTTTTTAAAGATTAAGGCAACTTTCACAACTTCTCCGTTTAACAGGTAGTCTGTATTAAATATCTGTTTTCATTTTTAGTTTTTGAATTTTCAGTGTCTATCAAGTTGTGATACATTCACTGGCTGATCTGTCCGCTTAAAGCTGCAGTGCTTGTTTTTTTAGCATCACTGTGCAAAAATTCCAGTATTACTTTTTATCACATTGTTTTTTTATTGGTCTGAGAGGACCTCTACTCCTACCCTGTATTTCCACACTGTAGAGAATCTACTCCATGATGCAAGTTTTTGTTGAATCACGGGTGTTTTCAGACATTTATGGGAATTAAATACATAACTGACAAACTTTAATTACCAATCATTGATCAGATTCTGGCAGGTGGAAGTTTGAACAAGTGGCTGCACTTGAAATTTGTTCAGCTGATAGCTGTAGAAAACAGTTTCAGGTTCATGTATGTTTATATTTAGAGTAGAGCCCGACTGATATTGGATTTTGGGTCCCGATACTGATATTGAGAGTAAAAAAAAAAGCAAATAACCAATATATCATCTGATATCCGATATTGGCTGATAACTGATACTGGCCGATACAGCAGCACAGTGGATGAGTGTTTAGCGCTCTTGCCTCACAGCAAAAAGACCCAGGTTCAATTCCCGGACCATGCAAGCCTTTCTGTGTGAAAATTGCATGTTTCTCTCCCTGTGTCTTAATGGGTTTCCTCTGAGTGCTCCAGTTTCCCCCACCACCCAAAAACATGTTTGTTAGGATAGAATCCTCCAGCCAGGTGATTCTGATAATTAGCCGGGCTTTGAATCTGGGTGCCACCCATGGCTGCCCACTGCTTCGTACAGGTGCCCCAACAGCATCAAAGAAAGGATGGGTTAAATGCAGAGGACAGATTTCGTTGTACAATTGTATAATGACAAATAAAGTACTTTCTTACTTTCTTCTTTCTTCTGAAATAACATTCATCTACACAGCATATAATAATATTATATTAGATAATTGTGTCCCTGTGGATTAAAAGTTGCATAGATCTTTGTTTATCTCAACAACTTTTTTTGATATCAGACTAATGGGGAACAACAGGTTGTAGGTACAGTAGTTTTTATTCTGGGCAGAGCAGACTAATGAAAATGATGCAAGTTTATATTTTTTACGTAGTGAAATAAAATTTGGTAAACAATGATTTAAAAAGTAAGAGAGACTGGCTACAAACAAATCATAAAAATAATTTGAGAAAAAAAAAATATTACTGACCACAAAAATATGTTTTCCCTCATAAAGGTGGAAGTGTGGCTACAACTTCCCATGTGGAGTAAGGACTGAACTGAGAATGTTCAGAGGTTAGTCTAAAGTTGTTCCTGATTGCAGCAATTACAAGTATTAAAGCCGACACTTGTTTCCACTGTCCCCAGCCTCCCCTAACCTGACTGTCGCCAGATGGTATATCACAATACCATTTGGGACCCTTCCGTAACCGATCCGTTTTTCAAAGGAGGGACCTTATCTAAAATCCATGCATGTGATTAGATGAAGAATCTGCCCGTCATCTTGACTGACTCGGCTACCAAACACTAGCTGGCAACATCTGTTGTGGATGTGGTTGTCATTTCTTTCACCCAGTTCCATTACTGTCTGGGTAGTCCCAGCTTGCGACACTGATTGGCTCCTTCGTTTTGAAGAAAACCTGAACCCTCACGGTACTTAGGTGGTTGCGTGAGTATAAGGAAACGCAGCCAGATGACATGAGTCAGGTTAAATCTCCCCTACACTATCTACAGAATGAATTATGAGGTAGATGGGAAGCACACAGGTATGTGTGGGATTAGTTCATAAGATGGGAGCTTTCAAACCGAGGGGAAAAGTCGGTCCATTCGTCAGAGAACGCACAGGTGATGGTGGTGGTTCGGAGCGGAGGACTACTATAGCAGTCTTTGTTGGAGCGCGCGTGGGATGGGTTGGTTCAGGGTGTGGGACTATCTCCATCCTTGTCAGAACGTGGGCAGTAGCAGTCTGATTTTACATGCAGGTGTGTGGGTGATAGTCTGACTGTCAGAGCAGAAGTAAAAGCAGAACGGGCAAGCTTTACTCGAACACTTAACTGTCTGGGCAGTACACACACACACACACACACATATACACACACACACACACACACACACACACACACACACACACACACACACACACACACACACACACACACACACACACATGCAGGAGCAGCAAGGGAGAGAAACTCAGAAGAAAAAAAGCTAATAAATTGGCTACATATCGGCCGGTGCAGATTAATTGGTGAGACCCCATAATCAGCCTGATTAATCAGTCGGGCTCTAATTTAGAGAAAACAGAAGATAGTTACACATTCTGTGATTTTTAACTCCTGCAGTTTTAATACATTTGGTTTCATTATTGTATTCTTTTTCGCAGAAGCTTCTTTATATTTAGTCTGCAGTGTTGTAATTCCTTCAAATGCAAACTAAACTTTGATTGTTAATGTATAAGTTCTCCCCAAAATAAAATCAGTGGGTGTTTTTAATATTCCGTAATGGCTCTAATGTGATGTCTAGAGCCTTCTACTCTGCTCACTGAGAATCAAAGCACATTAGTAACTGTTGGTGTTACTTAACATGTCAAGAGTCATTGTTTACTTCCACCTTAACGAGCCTAACTAATGGACATAGTATACTAACATGAACGTTGTACAAATATTTAACGGTATTGTAGTGTTTACTGTGCATGCTGCCACGATATGACATCAAATACATTGTGTTGGACTAGGAATCATCTGGCATTTTGCTCCAAAGTTGCAGATAAAAAATAATGTAGATTTTTCGTACTTCTCTGGAACACAGCTTGACGACTAAATGTTAAAACTGGTGGCTACCCCGAGTTTTTACAACAAGGCATGTGGGTTAAATGTCCTTCAGAGTGAGGGTTGACTGCTAGATCAGGTCACAGTAAGATGGTGAGAAAGTGAAGAGTCCAGACACTGACTAGGATAAATAACATGACAAGTAACATTATAACCCACCAATGGGTCAAATGAATCTGAGCGGGAGCGGAAAAAAAGGCCAATGGGTTGCTTACAATGACTTAATCTGTGTGTCAGGTGAGCAGCCATTCTGAATTTTCAGCATAAGGGAAGAAAACAATTTGCATGGTTTCTAATGAATGAGCAAGTGTCATAAAATCACCATTACGCCAACTGTACAATCATTAACAAACAAAATAAAACTATAATAAAATCCGAGGTGAGAGGTTATATCTGCAATAATAACAACAGAACAGAAAAAAAAAAAAAAAATTGCTATTCACATGTACCCGCACTGTAAGGAATGGTTCCATCCAAAACTAGACCAGAGAGCTACTCCTACTCTATGGAATGAAGTGACACTCAGTAGTGCTAATAGAAAGTTCATTGTGATGGGCCTTCTGCTGGTTCCATCCCTGAGACCACCAGGGTGCCCAGGCGCTGACGTATGCACACACACTCACACGCGCACACATACACACTCACACATACATACATGCACACACACACACACACACACTAAATCCATTGGTCAGTCCTCGAAGACCTCCAGGAAGAGAGGAGGGAATAACTCGGTGGGACACTCCACTTTCATGTGGAGGAATCGGCTGGCGTGGCAGGCACCGATCATCCGTAGGTCCGTCACCTTCATTAGCAGCTTGGGCCAGAAATGCGCCAATTTGTGTTTACGGTAGTTGATGTAATGTTCAAAGGCCAGCAGGAACTCCTCTTGGCAGCGTTCGATTCGCTCCACACTAGTCAAGCCCGGGCGATCTGATGACGACAAAAAAACAAAAAAAAGAGGCTCAGTTTATGCTAGTCAAACAGTGCTACATTAAATTGAACAAGCCGGTGTCAGTAAATGCAAAGATTATTTTAAATAAATGGGACTAAAGGATAAATGTCAATGTAGATGTTTTCCATTTGATTGAATTAGGTTCTACTTTAAGATGCTTTTAAGGAACATTATTGAATTATTTCGGCAGCGTTTTATATGTATGTTTTCAGAATGATATGTTATACATGGTTTTAGTGTGGACATATGGGTACAATATATATATATTTTGTCTGTCTTGGCCACAACACTCTTGCAAACGAGACCTTTTTTTGCTGGCTAAATAAAAGTTAATAAATAAATGATAAATACAATAAGGCATGACTATACAATTAATCAACAAAATAAAAACTAAACAAATAGATGTTTGAGATGATTCAGTAACTGTAGGTTTGTGTTCACATGTTTCATTACTGTAATAATTAATAATAATATAGTTCTCATCATCTGAACCCGCTTTATTCTCACTAGTGTCATGGGGGTCACTGGCCAGCTATAATGGGCGAAGGCGGGGTACCACAAAATATGAAATATTTTCCATATACCATATAATGGAGGGATGAAAGATTATTTTCTATCAGTCTTAGACATGTCAAAAATTTGCAACAATGTTGATTTCATTGCATTAGTAGTTTTTGTTCGGTGCAGCATGGGATATATATATATATATATATATATATATATATATATATATATATATATATATATATATATATATATATATATATATATATATATATATATATATATATATATATCCCATATATATATATATATATATATATATATATATATATATTCCATAGTTTCTATTATAGATTTGACCATGCTTATCGTCTGTCAAACTTTATTTTCTAAGTTTCAAAAAACCTTGTCATTTTGATACTGTTCCACAGTCCTGTAAGTGGCAGTGATTTGGGTCAAACTTGTATTGATCAAAGCTACTGTAAGCGTGTCAGTGAAGCAGACAGATGGGTGGGTTAACCCCACATCATGGACATGTTTACATGTACAGTAGAGCAGTATTGATCTGCACTGAGTTGCTTGACAATTGATTGATTGTAGCACAGAAAAATAGTGGTTTTGTCTCCAAAACCTATCAATCCTGGACAAAGCTTCTTAAAATGATTATGCTGATTAAATGACTGGACCACACATGACATGGATTTCATGTCAGGAAATGCACACGTACAATCTGTTCACTGCAGAAGGACAACCTACCTAAAGTGTACAAGTGAATTGATGGACTTTATTACTTTATTTTCCAGTAAATCTGTAAAACGTGCTCAAACTATTTATTGACTTATGTACAGGTGTTGAGCATTGTCTGTGTAATAATATAAATCATGCGTAAATTTTGTCATTTTGCATTTTGCTGGATAATTGTTTTGATACAGAAGCTACATTTAATACTATTCTATAATGTTCCAGTTAATATGTTGGTCATCACATTCTGTGAAAAACATGCCTACCTTTATCATGTAGTAAAATATACCAATATATATATATATATATATATATATATATATATATCTTTCATGTTCTATCAGCATCAGCCTCATTGCTTCTATTCTCTACTATTATTCAATGCATTCTGATCTCCTGTTTCCTGTATTGAAGACTGTTGCTGTGCTTTAAATGCCAAATCTGGAGACAATTTTTTTAAAGGAAGAAACAGATTGATTTTCAAATGAATTAAACCACTTTTACATGGATATTATTTGTCAAAATAAATGAACAGACCTGCAGATAATTATAAGTGTCTGTTTTTACACAGTTATGACACTAGATGTAAAGAGACATGACTGAAGGTAAAACATTCTAACTTGTGTTGACGTGACAAATGCGGTAACAATCCTCTTAAGCTTATTTTGCGCTAAAGTCCAGATTTTGCTTTGAAAAGAGAGCAGTGTTGTAACATCTTATTGTAGGTTCAGTCTGTCATGTGATAAAGGTTGGACAGTAAAAGCTGTTCACATTGTGTAGTTTTAATTCAAACTGCCAGAAAACTGCCCATATTTGGTCATTCTCCGAAGCCAATAATGCTTGATGGACAAACATTGAATTCAGGTGTGTGGAATACAAATGATAGTAGTTTTATAGTTTTAAAACATCTAGTTTCTTTTCTTGGTTAGAAAGAAAAAAAACATGGCACTCCGGGCACTCCGGTTTCCTCCCACCATCCAAACACATGCACTGATAGGTTAATTGGTTAATCTAAAGTTGGCCATAGGTGTGAATGTGAGAGTGATTGTTTGTCTATGTATGTTCAGCCCTGCGATGAACTGGCGTCTCATACAGGGTGTACCCCGCCTTCGCCCATTGTAGCTGGATTAGGCCCCCAGTGACCCCCGCGACCCTAGTGAGGATAAAGCGGGTTCAGATAATGAATGAATTCAGATAATGAATGAAGTTAGTTGAGAATGGATTCTCATTTACAATAATGACCTGGCCATCATCATCATCATCATCATCACCATCATAGTTGCTGCTCTAAGATGTCCTGTTCATGCTAATGTTAGATATAAACATCAATATTTCCTTAACGATTAAAGGGATATGTGAAGACAACAGATAGTTATTTTCACTTAGAGCCTGAAAAAATGTAAAATCATAGGCATAGATAAAAAAATAAAACCACATCTCTGAGTCATTTTGGAAACAAACCAACCAATGCAATGATATGCATCACAATATACAACTGTTTTATAACATATGTTTTTTATTGTTTTGTATCCCAGACCCCTGTTGGATAAGAAACACCTGAATTCAACATGTCCAAATATGTGTATTTAGGGCTCTAGTGTGACTGACACCCCCCTAATCCGACCCTAATCGGTGTTTCCATGTGTTGAATCCTACTCGTCAGGCTCTTACCAGATGAAAGCAAGATGACAGCCTGCAGTAGAGCCACCTCGGAGTCATCCAGGTTAAAGGAGGACAGTGACACGCCAAGGTCAAAGATGGCATCCGACACTACACCCAGGCCTCCATTTTTAAGCTGACCCCGGGTGACCGCCATTTCCCCATTGAGCGTGAGGGTCTCACTCTCTGGATCGTAGCGAACGGCCGCTCGCAGTGACATGATCTCCATGCAACAGCCTTTCAACAGGATGATCTGGTCTTCACAAGGCAGCTGAGAAAGAGATGAACATCACAGGTACTTAGGAACATTACAGCTACTTAGCTTCTAGAAGTGATCTGATGTGCGAATACTCACCATTTCAGTTAAATAATAGGATAATTAGTATGAAACGTGAGAGTAATTAGAATTTAGAATTACATGAACAATTGTAAAATAATTTGGCATGTTCTTTGAATCATGTAACTCCTGTGGATTCTACTCTGAGGCCAAAAATGGACTGAATGGTACAAAACCCTTCGTAAAATCATCATATATCAGCCCCCCCCCCCCCTTTTTTTTTTTTTTTTTTGCACAAATGCCTTAAACCGCTTCAATTCTGCTAAAATATACCAAAGGTTGAATCATTTACTTTTTTTCACACTTTAAGGGCCTTTTTAATACATGATATCATTAATATTTCTGTGTTTATTCCCCCCGTATATACATGTTTTTTTCTATAATTAATAAGTGTGGTGGGTGGTGGGTTTTACTGAGAACAGAGCCTTGGATATTATGTCAAAAAATAGCAATAAGAAATAAAAATTACAGGTACTTAGTTCAGAGAGCAGCCTGTAGAAGTGAGAACAGTCAATACTTAAAATACAATTAAATAATAGAATAATTGCAATGATATAATGAGAGTAATTAAAATAATTATATGATCATTTGTAAAATAATTTGGCACATGTTCTTTGAATCATTTAACCCCTGTGGATTCTTCTATTTATTACACTCTGAAGCTAAAAATACACTGAATGACACAAGACCGTCTATAAAATCATCACAAATCAAACTTTTTTTCCCTCTTTTTGCATGAACGTCTTAAACCACTTCAACTCTGCTTAAAAATACTAAAAATTGAATCTTTTTCATCATTTTATCACTACAAATTACAGTTTTACTACATGTCACTAGTGTTTTTGTGTCCTTTTATTACATGAAATTTTCTATAATTAATAAGTGGGTGGTGGGTTTTACTGAGAATAGAGCCTTGGCTATTATGTCAAAAAGTAGCAATAAGAAATTAATAAAAATTACAGGTACTTAGTTCATAGAGCAGCCTGTAGAAGTGATCTGATGCACGAACAGTGACTACTTAAAACACAGTTTCACAGAATAATTATAATGATATAATGAGAGTAATTAGTATAATTACATGACCATTTGTAAAATAATTTGGCACATGTTCTTTGACTCATTTAACCCCTGTGTCTTCAATTTATTATACTCTCAGGCTAAAAATGGCCATGTTTCTTTTATATGTGTATATTTTTTACATAACTGGATGGTGCGGTCTTACTGAGAATAAAGCCTTGCATATTATGTCAAAAAGTAACAACTTTACGGCACTGCTATTTTTCATATGAGTAAAAAATGTCAAAAGGAGGACTATGGTGTCAGCTGTCAATAGATTTGTTTGGATAAACGTGTGTATTTGTTAAAAATGACAACTTCAAAAACTATAAGTACGACTTACAGCTAGCCTACGACTTCCCACAAGTGACATAACTGTAACCGCATCCACAGGCATTACATGTTGAGAAAAGAAACATCGATCATTTCAAGCAAATTCTTTTATAGTTGATCTGTACTGTATAGTTAATAGTCTAAGAGAATTAATACATGAATAGACCATTACACCATTTTGTACTATAATAATAATAATAATAATAATAATAACAACATTATTTTATTCTAATAATAATAATATAAACACTTCAATATACCAGATATATACACATTATTGTCTTAGTGATGTATATAAAGCACTATTTAGGACATGGAAGGCATTTATTCACTGTGGAGGGTGTTTGGGTGAATTTTTCTACTAATGTGACTGTAATCACGCAGACTGTCATCTGGTCTGTTGATAAAAATCTGCAAATCGTTTGGTCCAGACCGATCATCTGATGTCCTGAGACGTCATTTTCTGACTCCGCTCTGATGAAAAATCACTCGGTGCAAAGAAGTGACAGGATTTTAATGATTTTGCAGGATATTGCTACACTTAAGAGTAGTCATTCTTAATTTTAAAGGATATATTTCATAGTTCAGAGACATCAGAGCAAAACAAAAATGGGGTTCACCTTACGGCCTGATGGATGCTTCTTTTCTCAACAAGTAATGCCTGTGGATGCTGTGATGATATATTTTGACACTCATGTCACTTGTGGGACATGTGGGTCATACTAATTTTTGACAAGTACGCACAGGTATCCAATCTGTGGATACAAATCTATTTGCAGTTATCTGACATCATAGAGGTCAGCCTTTGTCCATGTACAGAGGAAGTGGACAATGAACACAGTTTTCCAACAGAAGCATCATGAACTCTCTTTTCACTATGTTTTACACTTGTATTTTAATGTAGTCTGGCAAATAGATAAACACACTCACCTCACAAAACATAGGCAATTTTTTGGCAAAGTCCACCACTCGGGTTATGGCAGGGGTGATAATTTTTGTAAACTGACTGAAGGCTTCTATATCCACTTTGTTTCCTTCAGGTGCATTTACCATGGACGCTTGACCAATATCCTCAGGCTGAAAGAAACATGTGAGTGTCAGTCGGTGAACATGCTCCACAAATGCAAGCTCTTAATTCACAATTACAAACTTAATGTTGAGTGAATTTGCCATCAACGTGATGTAATTATGTCCTTTCATATCCTATACAGTGATATTAACCCATAAAGACCCAGTGTTACTTTTGTGGCAGTTCCAAAATAGTTCTTCCTCGACATTTAACTTTTTGTTTGTGATTGATCAGCATTTCTAATAATATTACCCTCCATGTTTGGTGTTTGATTTTTTTCAGTCAAAATCGTGAATTTTTGTCATATTTAACTCACTGATCGTGTAGAGCTGAGACAAAAGCTGAAGGTCACCATATCAAAAACAGAAAATTCAAGACTTTTTCTTCGAAGATATCATTAACTGAACATGAAAAAAAAGTTTCTCCATCCACTGTCATTTATCAAACTCTGGTGAATCAATCCAGCGGTGTTTCCATGGTAACTATAGTTTCTGAATGTCCAAATGGGTCATATCACATGACCATGAAAGGATAAAAACTGTTAGTTTACACCAATTAATGACATGAACTGTTAGGGTTAGTGGTTCAGACATTATTAAACATTTTAGATCAGTAGATGTTTTAGTTTGGGTCTTTAATGGTTAATCGTGATGCTACACACTCAGAAGCAGCAGGTGAAATGAATCAGATCAGAGTTAGTCACAGTTCAGTTTGTGCCTTACCTTAGCTTCTTTCACCCCCGCTGCACTCTGGTCAGAAGTATAGAATAAATTACATGTTATTTCATTAAGAAGCATAGCTTCCTCGACCTGTTGGATAATCAACAGGAATCGTGAAGTTTCAATGAAGAACCCGTGTCAAGCCAACTAAAAAGAAAACAAGTTAAAACTGAAGACAGATGAAAGAGTGTGCAGATAGAAGAACAGGTGAAGACAGAAATCAGATGGGTTTCTATGGTGACGTTCAGACTCGGGACCGTGACATCAAACAGGTCCTCAGACACACTCGAACGGGAGCACACGACTATAGCCGCAAATGATGTTTTTCTCTATAATTTTAATCTCGACAAATTCATTCATTCATTTTTTGAGCTGAATTTATCCTTACTAAGGTCACAGGGGTCACCGCAGCCTACAACCTGGACATGTTACCACTTCATTGCAGGTCGTCTCAAGAAATTATTGATGAAAAATCTCCGAATGCTAACATATAATGGATTAAAGCATGCAGAAGTTTCACAAATATGGCGTCAACATTTCATGGTTTCTCATTAAAGATGTGTTCACTGTTCGGCGCAAAGGTTTTAATATACAGTGATGAGTATGTACTAAATGTAAGTGCTCTGACTGACGTTGCCACAGAAACCCAAGCTAAAGTCAACACAGTAGAGACATACTTTCAATCTGGACAGAAAAGAAAGCAAAATTAGTCAAAGTAAAGGTGAGGCGTGAAATCAATAGCTACAAACACAAAGAGAGAGGTAAATGAAAAGCACGAAAAAAAGCGAGTTATTAGTATTAGTGATTAAGAATCATAGCTTTGTCAAGAGACGGAGGAAAAAAAAAAAAGACAAGAATAAGATGTTCCATTATAAATTAGTGCTGCTGCGTTGAGGAACACACTTTTCTCCATCGTCCAGCTAATTCTCCCCACTCTACAAGGAGATACAAAAAAACACATGGAGATATTAACACAGGGAACAGTGGAACAGTGGTTGAGGTGGAGGAGATGGGGCGCAACGTGAAAGGGGTCTGGGAGGGCAGGGGGAGAGGGGAGAGGGGATAGGGAAGGGTGGGGGTAGACGGGGATGGATGGATGGAGGGAGGGAAAAGAGGGGCGGGTGGGGGTAGATGTGGATATGACAGGGTAATCAATACAATGAAGGCTGTGGTGAAGACCGAGGAAGAGGAAGAGGAAGAGGATATCTCACCAGGAATTTCCGCTTCTGTTTCCAGTGGTTGCCCTGTGCGTTGGTGGCCATGTGGGCCTCGGTCACCATGCGGATCAGGTCCCACTCCTCCTGAGTGGGCTCCAGCCGGTCCCACACTGTCTTCTGTAGCTCCTCCTTCCGACGGCGCTCCCGGTTCTCCTCGATTAGCTTCCGCTTGGCCAGCCTCTTGCTGTCGTCCAACACCACTGTGTGTGTGTGTGTGTGTGTGTGTGTGTGTGTGGAGGGTGGGGGTCCAGAGGAGGAAGCAGAGGGTGTATGGTGTGTGTGTGTGTAGTGCGGGTGAGAGATCAGAGGTTAATGAGTCAGAATGTAACTGTGATACTTCACATTAGCTACTGCTTTTATATTCTTCTGTCAGTTTTAATGAGTCTGTTGTACAAACCCTTCTAGAGTTTACCTTTAATATATATATATATATATATATATATATATATATATATATATATATATATATATATATATATATATATATATGTTTTGTATTTAACTTTTTCTTATTTTTTATGAAAGTAGTGGTGCAAACGTAAATATATTGATTGTGAGGAGACATTTTAAGGATGTATGAAATCCAAAAGAAAACTAATTCTCACCTCAAACATAAAACATAGAATTTAAAAAGAGAAAAAAACAAACTAAATATTCTCATACGAGTCCAAAACACATTCCAGTCATCTCACCCTTCAGTGTATTGAGCATACACTTTTTACATATACTGTTTTGGAAATATTAAAGAAAACAGGTTTGTAAATAAATAAATCAATAAATAATGAATGTTTTGTAAAGCACATTCTTTCATCTTTTCATTTCAGCTCTTACAACCTCAAAACCAGAAAAATAAATAAATAAAAATTACCCTGACAGAAAGTGGTATCATGAAAATGAAAGAAAAACAATCTTGTCAAGCATGTTTTTAATCAGAAAACTAATCTCATTTTAAGTAGATATATTGAACTTGGTCTAAATAAGACACTGCAGCAAATACTTAACCAGTAACAAAACAAAACAATGGTTTACATCAACTCCCAGCACAGAAAAAATATTTTTTTTTACCCCATGTTAAAAATGAGCTAACTTTGTAATAATTATACAGTATCTTCTTTAAATGTTTTAAACTTTTTTTTGCTCTTATTTTAGTGGCTGGAGTTTTATACTAATCTGCAGAAAATGTGCTCACCCTTTTGGCAGAATACAAGCCAGTCTGGTTATATACAAGATAATTTAGCTTAATTTTACCAGGCCTTTTTGGCACTAGAAGCTAAAACCTTAATTTTACACCAGAGGAAAAAAAAAAAAGAAAAGTAAGGAAAAATATAGAAATATTACCATGGTAACATAAACTACTTCATCCACTGCATCATTAAAATCAAATTATCTGTTGCGTTATTATTTGTGCAAACAAAGAAAATTTTAATAATATATTTTTCAGTCGTTAAATATCAATAGACTTCATGTAACTGTGAAAATCTTAAAGCTGTTTAGTTATATGACAAAAAGAAACTTGAAAAATATCAGGAAATTGTCTGACTTAGAGCCATTTCAGTTTTTGTTGCTTTACTCACTGATGCCAAATGTGATATTACAGATGGACAAGAAGAAAAAACAAAACAAAACGCAAAACCACAAACTCCACAACACTCACAGTCCGTTGCCATTCCCACCGCGATGCACTTCTTGAAGCGACATTCCTGGCACTGGTTTCTGGTCACTTTGTCGATGACGCATTTCCCCTCGTATTTACAAGCGTAGGTTGGGTTGAGATTTTTCTGGATCGTCCTCCTGAAGAATCCCTGAAGAACAGATAAATCCCAGACGCTCTCAACCATCATCATCAAATAAAACAATGAAACAACATCATCACAACAGTGTTAATACTTGTATGTTACCTTGCAACCTTCACATGTAATACAGCGATAGTGGTAGCCTGTAGCTTTGTCCCCGCACACTACACATAGCTCATCCTTGTCTAGGTAACTTGGTATGTACCCTGGAGAGAAGAACAAATGCCTAATGTTACAGTTAGAAAATATCACAATTGTTCTTAAAGTAGGGTGTGTTGAGCCGCATTTTGTAATAAACGTCCAAAATATAATAACTTTTTCATTTCATCTTGTAATAAAGACGCATTTTTTAATACATTTTGCCGCATTATGTAATACGTTTGTACATTTTGCAGCAGCAGGGCATTAAAAATGGGCATTAAAAGTTGATGTTTGGGAAAATATTCCAAGTGGTTTATGTCTCGGCTGGTAAATAGACATATTAGACATGGATAATCAGAAATTCCGAATATATTTTGGAAAGAGAATTGTATTACAAAATGCGGCAGGGTGTCAACAGGTACAGCACAGTTATGTTTAATGTTTTTTTAAATTACATTTAATCACATTTGTTTGGTTAAATCATCTTTTTCTCTGTACCGAAAAAAAAAGACAATTATACTATATGTGGGTTACTCGGAAACATTAGGTTAATCTATATATTAGAAAGAGGAAGTGTAAAGTAAATAGACAGAATTAAACTCAGTGGAAAGATCTGCCACATCACAAACTTCAATCATAAAATAAAACAAATAAAATTGTAAAAATTTCACGAGTTCCATTGTTTACTAATAGGCGGTAGGCAAACTGTAAACTGTTTAAAGGATTATTGTACATTAAGCAACAGCTAGTACAAACTAATAGAGTTTATTTTAATGACAAATGCGAATTTATTTGGACATAATTAGAAGAAATGCATAAATAGAAGCGCTACGTGTAGAGCTTGATTGAAACAGATTCAAGAAGATTGAGAATTGGACTGACTGTTCCACATTCATCATACGCCCTATCCTGTTTAGCTAACAGTTAACAGCCTGTCTTAACACCTGTCCTGGTTTTGGACTCAGTTTAATGACTTCAGTGCTCTGACCCCTGGCAGACGTCAATACCGGAGGTCAACAAGCTGATCAATATTTTTTTCTTTCGGGTTGTAAAGAAAGCAATTCATTCTGCATGAGCCTTCTGTTGTCTTCATATTAATCAATAACCCCCCCCCCCCCGCACACACCACCACACACATACACACACACACACACACACACACACTCTGGCCACCACATGATGCCTTAAGTCTTCAATCAAAAATCCCAGACGTCCTCGATTAGTTGATCAAACAGGAGCCGTCCTTGCATTCAAACCCCTGGAGAATATTCACAAATACACTGAGACGAAGGTCAATCAGATACAAACATCAGTTCGTTCAGATCTCTACAGATGACGTAGCCCTCCTGTCGTCTCACAAACAACAACAGAAACAACTACAAATGGTCAAAGCCGGTTCACTCAGTCAGACCTTGACGTCGTACCTTTCCTGTGCGGACCCTGCATCCACTGCAGGTGTGAAAAGTCTCCTTTAATCTCTTGGAAATACTCAGGCTGATGGTGGAAATGACTAAGTGGGATTTCCATGCTGCACAAGTCGCTCTTAAACACCGGTGGGGTGCCGGCGTAGGAGCAGGAGTAATGCTGAACAGGGGCCCACGCCTGCTCCTCGCAGGGCGGAAGGTGGTGTAGAGGTTGGGTTTCACAGAGTCCGTACCCGGGTCCGTCACACTGGTACATGCAGTGGTCTCCCCCGCTTTGAACCGCATATCCACCCATGTGGGTATGCGTGTGGGGCATCTCATACATGTCTGGTATACAGTAGTTCATCATGGAGAGACGGAAAACCACCACAAAAACCTTCAGGTCGTCAAGTTGGAAAGTCAAAGATCGTCCAAACGAAAACCTAAAGTAAACACGTGACCGTTCTCACAACACAGAGATGTTTCTTGGCCTCGAATAGACGAAAATAAATCCAGAGATCTTGACCCTTACGTGGAGACGCACCAACCTTTTATCCAGCAAATCCACAGCCCACAGATAACTTCTATCAACCGCCCCACCCGCTGCCACCCAGTCGAATTGAGAAGCAGAGATTTATGACGGCGGAGAGCTCTAATCTTACACCCCGCAAATCCTCGATGTACCGCAGACATTAGCTGTGGCACAGATTAAGACCTTGTGTGGTACACCTGCAGCAAGAACCACTCATGAACATTTGGCCGGTGGTAAACCATCAAAACATAGGAGAAAAGAACAAGATCTACGAGGACTCTGGGAAGGAGGAAACCCAACTGGAGTTCATGGACACTTTCTGTGAGATCTAATATGGTTCCTAATACTTCAACCTTTAACCTCGGTGCATTAACCCCTAACGTCTTATCCCACTGGTACTCTCAACAGAATCCACATATGAGCTCACTTAGGTCAGAGTGGACAATTATTCCTGCCAACTATTTAGACAATATTAACACTAAGAAGGTTTTAACACGTTTTTTTTTTTTTTCTTTTTTTCTACTCCTCGGCTGGAATTATGGACTTAACCCTTTACAGCTCACTCTTAGAAATACTATGAAATGAAAAATGTCAACCATAGTCTGTTATTGGAAGACATACCAAGACTTTATACAGTGAAATAGTTTAAAAGATTTATGTTCACGTAGAAATATGTAATAATATAATATAATGTAATGTTAAAAGAACATGTATTTTAGAACATTAGATCAACTTAAGTGCTAATCAATATTCCTGCCAACATACACATTTAACACTGCTTTTTGTTTTGCACATATTTACACTAGTTTCTCCTCATTTAGAATGTAATAAAATGAAATAAAAACTCAATTACAACATGAGCTAAAAAAAAAAGGGACACAAATAAAAAAAAAGGTTTTAAGGATGCTGCCAATCCCACTGTTCAGTTTAAAATAAGAAATGTGATGAAGCTCTAAAATCAATACCACACGACGACTGACTCATTGCGTGATGTTTCAGATAATACAGTGGCGATGCTCAGCCCTATTGATTAGGTTTCCTGTTCAATAAAGATGGGATAAGCCTTATGCTGAGGATGATGATCTGCACGGACTCGGATGTTTCGCCCAAATAATCACATTTATTCAGACTCTGATGCCATGTGTTGTCACGTAAACTAGAGGTTAGATCAATAATTGTGAATACTAGGAGTAAAAAAAATAGATTAACAAAGGGTGAGTTCCAGATTGTTGGTCATTTGTGTGAATTTAAATGTAGTTATACAAAAAAAAAAAAAAACAGCTAAAAAAAGTTTAAAAATTCAGAAAAATTCAATAATTTTTTTTTTTTTTTTTTAGTGTTATTTTACTGATAATTTAGTTGAAAAGCAAGTGATTTAGAAAAAGAAAAAGCCCAAACTAAAACTACTGGAACCAAATTACAACACTAGTTATTTATCTTTTTTTTTTTTTTTTTAACTTCATTTTGTTTTTGTTTTTTTTTTGCATTTTTTTGTGTTACTTGTTATTTTGTGACTATTTATTAGTTTCTGTTGATGTTGTTGCTTATTTTTGTAAATTTTTTCTATGTATTGTTTATTTTATTTTTCTTCAATTGTCTTAAATTCTTCATGTTACATATTATTTTGTTAGTTTGGTATTAATTTTTGTTCATTTCACTGATCACTTTGGCAGTTTATAATAAATTTGTTGCATATTTTATTTATTTTTATTTTTATTTTTTTACTGTAGAGTCTCAGGAGTTTTAATTGTTACATTATTTCAATGTTTTTTTCTATTAACTTTCACTCTTATTTACAGTGAATAACATGTTAGTGACAACATAAGTGTGAAGGTGATGATTTATTTACATATTAGACATAAAGACAAACTATATAAATGATGAAATGGCAGATTAAAAGTATATATATTTTTTATCATAGTTCAGTCTATAATCACTTTATCACAATTTTTCAAAGGACTGTGTCATTTTTACTCATATACATATGTTTTTATCTAAAAACATGTACTTTCAATTACATTTCATTACATTTCAAGTTCATTTTCACTATTATACTGCAATTCACTACCAGTCATCAATGTGTGGGTACTGGTATGAATGTCTGTTATAAACTATATGTATGTAAAAAAAAAAATAATCTATTTGTTCTGTTTGTTATTTGTTTGTTTATTGTGTTTGCTTTTGTTGTTGGACCTTGAGTCTGGCAAAAATGATGATGACAATATTAACTCTTTACAGATATTCTTTATTTAAATGTTGCTTCTTATTGAAAAACTAATACACACACACACACACAGCTTATTATTATTTAATTACAGTCAATTTGTAAAGCAAACACGTTTTTGTTTTTTTTGTCTTTTTTCCAGATTTGTTCTCACATTTGCTCCAAATTATTACTTATGTTGAATTTATTTGCAGTCGTCTATTAAATATATTAAAGTCATACATTACATATGGATGATCCTACACACATACAGTCATATTGGTGACTATTCATAGTTAATTCTACATTTTATATAGATTTTTTATTACAATTTTCCTGTTTTCATCTGTTTTATCATGTATGTTATTTTGTTGATTTTATTTGCATTGCGTCACAGTCATATTTTATGATCAGAAATACAAGCTACTACATATTTATACACAAGGTTGTAAGAATTTTGAAAAGACTTCATTTGCAAGAGCGTATTTGCAGTTTTAGTCTCATTCCAGCCACTGTTTTTTTTCCTTTTTATCCCCTTAACATCACAAAACACCTCCTACAAGGATGCGTTCTAATCAGCCTGACACAGAGAAGAGGCTGAAACATGTCGCTGCGTGACCACATGGCAATGTCTGAGCAAAGATGCATGCTTTTTTGGCTTTAAAATCCCTGCTGCTTGTACTTATGTGAACTTTGGGTCGCAGACAGTCTGCACACTTATTCATGAAAAAGAGACGATCAATACTGTTGATGTACAGGATTATGTAGAAATGTAGATAATCTGGCTCCTTTGTACAGTACTTTGTTAGTCTGCAACTATAAAACCTTTAATTTTATCATTTATTTCCATAGCAATTGTACTTTATCACAGAGGTTTGTTCTCTGACCTCATTTAATATAGACCGTTATCAGAAATATTAAATACAAGACACTTAAATCAACATTTAAAGTTTACGTTTGATCAATTCTTCCTGATTTTGATTTAGTTTTAATGTCCTATGAGCTGAAACAACATGAAAAACTGACAAATGAACACTTGGAAAGCCAATATGATGAAGTATTAACAATATCAACATCTGTTTCCAGCATATTTTTGGCTGAAAAAAACCCCCATAATGAACCAACCCTACTCATGCATTCCTACGTTTCAAAGATTTTTCAAGGTTTAAAAAAGTCGGGGGGGAAAAAGTAAGGAAAAGTAAATATCATGTAGTTAAGAATATGTCATTTGAAATTCGATGTAATTTGTCTTATTTGCTATTTTCGTAAAGGTGCATTTTCCAGACCCCTGCTCTACAATGACTGGGGGTTTTTTTTCAGCTGCTGTTAAGCCTATAATACAGGTTGGAAACATAAGATTAAAAGCCATCAAAGTGATTACGTGTGCTGATGTAAAATGACACCTAACATGACTTAAAGGTGTCATCTGACTCATGTTACGATGACGTGGAGCCCTACTTGTTAAATCTCATTACACGTGACGCTAAGGTCATCTCATTTACACATCTGTGACTTGTTGAATGTAGGTATATTTTAATTTAATTTTTTTTTTTACTACAAAAACACTTTAATCTTCAAGACTTGTTTACAAATGTAAAATGGAAAAAAAACCCAAGTTATGTTAAGTCTAGAGCAGAGCAGGGGTGTCAAACTCATTTTAATTTAGATACACTAAAAATGTATTAATAGGTGGAATATTATTAAAATTGTACTTATTTATCTTAAGACATTTCTAATTTTTCATATTTATTCTGAATTTTGAGATTTTTTGGGGAAATTAATATATTTTCTTTTAGTGTCACTAAGTGAAAAACATTTACATTTACAAAGAGAAAATGTTGAACGAAATGAATTAAATTAATATTTATAGTTTATTATGAGACTGAATTGATCTGAATGCGGAACATCAGCTAAAATGATTTATATCTTAGTGTAATTTTTGCATTTCATAAATTCATCCAAAGGGCCACATTGGACCCTTAGACGGGCTAGATTTGGCCCCCGGGCTGCATGTTTGACACCTGTGGTCTAGAGTGACATTTTTTATTTGTGTTTTGACCATTTCGGCAGTCAAAAATTATATTATGTTCCAGGGAATCTTGAGGAAGACAAATTAATGACTTTTTAAAACAGGATGTTTCATTTTTAATTAACCCACAAAAACCCAGTGTGACTTTTGTGGCAGTTCCCAAATGAATTTGTCTATTCGCTTTTCTTAATTGATTTATCGCCATTTATTAAAACATTATCCTCTGTACTTTGCTTTTTTCTCCCCAGTGAAAATCACGTACTTTCCAATTTTTAAAAACGTCTCGACAGAAGAAACAGAAGAAAATGTGACTTTTTTAAAGTAAAATATCTCATTAACTAAACATAAATAAATATTTCCATTCACTGTTATTGCTTCAATCAATGTTGTCGATGATGACAGTGTTTCTATGGTAACTAGGGAGTCTCTGAATGTCCAACTAGGTCATATCTGATGACTATGAAAAGATGACAAACTGTATTTTACACCAAATATTTACATATATTAATAGTGGATCAACAGTTTAGATCAGTAGATTCTTTTGGTCACTGATGGAGGTTTTTATGTGTTCCAACAGTAATTTTTTTGGTTAAATAAATATTAAAATAAACAAAAAGGTGTCCTTAGTTAAATTGAAGACCTAACATTCACTTGATAGTTATTATCTTGAACCACCATAACCATGTTTCATTGTAGATGTATCTGAAGTTAAAGCATCCATTCCCACCTCAGCTATGAAAATACAATCAACACTAATTCTAAAAATAAAATCTAAAAACAAACATATTGATATTAATTATTGCGTCGGTGGGTTTTGTCAGATGTTTGAGTGTCGGATTCAGGGATTAATGATACATTTTAAGGATAATGAATGCCTCAATTTAGGAGAATGACATAAAGGACTTTCTATGGATCTGGGGACACACTGTGATGACATTAGAAACACAGGAAGTAGAGACATTCCATTTTTTCTAATTAGTAACAATGGATCAGTGATCAAAACTGTTCAAAGTCATGCCTTATAAAAGAACTTCAAGTGCAAATAAGTCAGATAAACTTGACTGATCTAACCAGTAATGTGGACATGTCTGGTCCACAGTATATGCTTTTGTTGGTCATGGACCTCTTGCTCTTTTTATAATGAAATTATAATATCACATACATACAGTAAGCTACCTATGAAAAGGTGTTGATAATTAATACTTATGTTAAATATACCTACAGTATGCAGAACATCTGTCCTTGTGATTGTACTAATGTTATTAATTATGTCCATATAAAATAAATCTGTCTGTCTGTCTAAAAACAACATCTAGGCATAAATACTGGTTGGCCGATGTTACCAAGATGTATTCTAGGGTCAAAATGTGAAATTGGAGAATTAATGAGAAAATGTCTCGTACTTAAAATGAATATTTGTGTCAGATCTACTTCAAATCATTGTCTGAACATGACAGTACATTCACTTACTCTAGTGGACGAGTTATAAATATATTGTATAATGTACAGAAACTAATGTATATATGTAATAACACTTTATCATAGACCTTCAAAACACCAGCAAACCAGCACTTTAGTCATTTTTTTTCTCCAAATACTCTGATTAAAACACATTTAATCTCTGAGGCAGATAATTAAAAAAAATAATAATAATTGTAGACAGTAATATGGAACCTGAAGGAAAATAAGTTTGGCATTTCTTCTTTTCAGTGTTAACATCAGCCTTAGGTCTCATTGTTCCATCGTGTAGATTCACTCTGTTCTTTGTCAAACATTCAGACTGAATAAGTGATTTAAGAAAGACAGGTGTGATGGGAAGGTCAAGCAGTTAAGCCAACATTAAACACAGATACACACTGTTGGCATCAGATGGAAGACAGTGGAGTTTCCTGATTGTTATCCACCTGGTGTCTACTCTGCCCCCTGCAGGGGAGGAAAGGGAGGCTGGTTTTGGTTCACTTTGTTTATTTCTTAACATTTAAAATGGTTAACATTTGAAAATTATTGGTTGAATTTATACCAAATTGAGTTGATATATTACAAGTGGCCCAAAAGTGATGTGGTTACATTTTTGGGAAAAGTACATCAAAGTAAAATATTTTATGAATTTTTTAAAAATTTATTAAAACATTTCTCAAATGTATTTTTAATGGGTAAAACTTCAAATTAGTTGAATTCATACCAAATTGGGTTTATAGATCAGTACCAGTCGCCCAGAATATCATTTCATTTTGGGAAAAATAGGTCAAAGTAAAAAAAAATAAAAATAAAAATACAATGAAATAAAAATTGCTGCATTTCTTAAATAATTTTTTTCCTCCCATTTTCTTATAATGACCAAAATTTTAAATGCCCATAAAAACAATTTTTTTTTAAATTAAAATCTACTTCAAACTTGGCTCATATATAGAGGCAGTTAATATACAAACACACACATAGGCACGATAACATCTGATGGATCGATGCTAAAATAAGCTACAATAGGTGCAAAGGGGCGGGGCTTGTTGTGCCTGGCAACATTGTTTTTTTTATTTTACTTTATAAATATATTTTCATGTGCATTGTGACAGATTCCAGGATCATAAAAAACAGAAGCACAGAATTTTAACCTCCACTCTGATGTTTAATTACACTTTAATAATACTATAATACTATCTCAACAAAATACTGCCAACAGGTGACTTTTGTAGTTTTATTTCTGTGCCTGTTGTACAATAACAAAGACAATGATCAGGGCAGCGCTCATACATTCTGTCCAGATGAACTGTTAAAAAGGCTTAACTCAGGATTACTTCGTCCATTAATGTAATATGTGTGAGTGTGTGACAAGTTGATGTGATCAACATGCAGCAGCTGTTAAGAGCCAGGCCTTGCGAGGCAAATCAGCTTTCACAGAAGGCTTGATACCAGTTTAACTTTTTAGATGAGGTGACGTCCTTGTCGTGGACTAATCTTGTTTGGAGTTTCTTAAAAGACTGGAAGACATGGCGAGCGTTCGATCAGACAGCGCGGCGCCCGTCAATACTGAAACAATCTGGTGTCTGAGTGGGTATTTTTGTCTTCAGAGGTTTTATATTTTAATTACCGCCTGCCTCGGTACCAACTGTGTCACATATTTGATCTAGATTAATTTATTTTCCTTTCTTTTACTACAGGCACAACATGGATTTGAATTTACATCAGTCTAATTATATCTAGTTTCTGTGTTTTTTTTTCTTAGACTTAAATGTCCATCTCATACCAGATTGAATTATTTCGTAATAATTCATGTTTAAGCTGCAATAAAATCAATGTCTTGTTCTTATTATACAGACAATTATATTAGTCAGCTTTGACTAATTATCTCCGTAAGGGCACTTTACTGACAAGCAGTTTTAAATCAATATTTTTAGTCAAATGATTGATTTAAAGAGTAAAAAAAAAAGACATTATGTACAGTAATGATCCTTCTTCCGGATCATTCTGCTGAGTTTTATTCAGCAATTTAATTCACTGTCCTTTATCAACAGCTTGCATAATAGTATATAGAGGCCTATTTAATTTTTTTTTTTGCAAGACTCCAATTATATTTTTAAACTTTTTTGCATAAATGAATGCAGCTTTGATACAGCCATACAAATGGTTATCTTCACATCAGACTATTTCTCATATTTTATTGCTTTTCAAGTAGCTGCTAATACATGAATGGACTCATTAAAGGGAAAAAAAAGAGGAAAAATAAACAATTTTTCTAACATTTTTCACTCACCCCTCTTTTTTTTTTCCTTTCAAACTCAATCAAAGCCAGATGAAAACGTTATGCTTCCTTTGCAGAATAATGCCAAGTACCCTCATAAATCTCCATGGAATAGAATCTTGTACGTCTTAGTCCAGACATTCCTGACATGTGAATATCTATTTCTGTAATTCCTCCCTGCATTCTTTTCGCTCCCGTTGCTTTACAGTTTCTCCGCCGATGCCACAATATGATGTGGTCGGACTTCTGCACACATGCATTCCCTCCCTGATTGATTGCTTGAGTTCAAAGCCGGTCGTGAACAATTTTTGGATGGAAGGATTCTCATTTACCCCTGAGGCCCTCAATTAACACCAAGCCTTGAGCCACATGTCCCCGTCTACTCCGTCTTACCTGAGGAGGACACATTAGTGGGGGAACATTCAGGCTAAGCTCAGAGGAACAACAGAAGGCTCCCATTGATAAAGGTTCCATTTGGACAGGATTAACCCACACTTTTATTTTTGTTTTATCTTCTGCTTGTGTTTTTAGATCAGGGGTCTCAAACATTCAGGGGCCACATTTAGTCTGATTTGATCTGCCATGGACTGAACCAGTCAAATAATAGCATAGTAACCTATAAATAAATAATTAGAATTCCACATTTTTGTCTTTGTTTTAGTGCAAACCCCCCTAAATTGGGAAAATATGTATTTTTTATAAAGTATCCAAATGCAAAATATGTGAATTACCTGAAAAAAGGGACATTTCATAATGAAAATAAGGCCGATTTTAACAACATTCTGTGTGTATTATGGATAAAAAGACACTAAACTTAATATTTGTTCAAATTATTCACATTTTATTGTTACAGGATAGTTTGTAAATGTAAATATTCTATAACATAATGTTAGTTAGTAAAGATTTTGAAGTTATCATCAGAGAAAAAACTGAGAAGAAAATATAGTCTTTTTTTAGGTTATCATGCTCTTCATCCCAGGGGGAACATTTGGTGGGCCGCATTTGGCCCCCGGGCCGCATGTTTGAGACCCATGTTTTAGATGCTCTTCATCCTATTATGCTATCCTATGAATCCTTTTACATCAGTTTGAATATATTTTGTATTTCTTCTTTGGGGTTTCCTACCAGAAATCTTGCTAAGTCTGGCTAGTGAAGACCATCAGTGATCCACCATGTTTTTGTAAAAATAAATACATAAATAATAATAATAAGAATTAAAAGTTGACAAGAAATATGAAATTATATCCATTATGTGTTATTCTACAACAAATAACAATACTTACACTAACTGTTAACATATATGCATGACATTGTAAAAAAAAAAAACAACTAACATTGTGATTTTTTTTTTTTTAAACCCTGTGATATACACTGCCTGGCCAAAAAAAAAAAAAGTTGCATATGCAATATTTCACTGCAGACTGACACTCAATTTAACTATCTGAACTATTAGGTTCAGGTCCTTCCATGGGTAAATACTTGAGTGGTTAATAATGTTTGTACTAGAACAAGTGTCCTCTCATGTCTGTAATATTTAACAGATCAGACACCACCAGGATTGATCAGGGTCATCAGGCTTGTGAGAGAATACTACAGGAACCACGAGACATCATTTCCACATAAAATTTAGCCTCCAAAAATTTTGGTTTCTTTATTAGTCTCCACACTGTAAACCCCAATAAGTTATCAGAATTCTGTCAATGACAGAGTGGAATAAAAATTTGTCCTATTGACGCTTGATTATGATTTATCGTCTCATCTCATCATCTGAACCCACTTTATTCTCACTAGGGTCGCGGAGGTCACTGGGGGTCTAATCCAGCTACAATGGGTGAAGGCGGGGTACACTCTGTATGAGTCTCCAGTTCATCTCAGGGCTGAACATATATAGACAAACAATCACTCTCACATTCACACCTATGGACAATTTAGATTAACCATTTAACCTATCAGTGCATGTGTTTGGATGGTGGGAGGGAAAACACGAGGAGAACATACAAACTCCACATAGAAAGGTCTGGTGTGGGAATTGAACCAGGGACCTTCTTGCTGTGAGGTGCAATAGCTAACCACTGCACCACCGTGCTGCCATTGACTATAATTTATTTAATAGAAAATAAGAAGTGTAAAGGCTACATTTTCACTTTATTATCCATATATTTAAATCTTTATCCAGAGCTGGACCAGACTCTGACGTTACATTATTAACATTTACGTTAACATTATGGTTAGTATCAATGTTTATTACATTTCTTTAAAATAAATAAATAAATAAATAGTGACGTTTAGCCTGTTGGTGCAGCAGGTCTATAATACACTGTTCTTATTTTATTTTTTTGTATCTTGTGTTTGAATGTGAACATTTGTACAGCACTTTGGTTTAAACTTAACCCTGACCTCAGAACAAATGTTGGATCTAGTTTGGACTGATTTAAGCAAAAAAACAAAACCAAAAAACAATGATTCCACTGTATTGAATGAGTCACTTTATGCCACAGAGCACCTGCAAAACCCCCAAAACCAAACAAGTGATGCTAACAAACTCTGCACTGTACAAAAAAAGTTGTTTTTACAGAAAAAAACCTGTCAACTGTGGTTGTCAGAATAATCTCGTGTTTCACTTCTTCCCACTCCTTTTCGAGTACAAGAAAAAAAAAAAATTGTTGACCACTTTCAATGATGTTTTGATGATTGTGTGCTCAAAATAAAACTGAACTGAAGTGAACTGGACTGAAAATAACACATCAAAACATAAAGAAATGAATATTTTAATCATGTCAATTTAACATTGAATGTAAATAGTCAAAGCTAGGACTTGAACTACCAACTGGTTAACCTGTTTAAAATGATAAATTGTTAATCATTTACTTCTTTATTATGTTTTTATTCATTTTTGTGTTTCTTTTAATGAATAGGCTGTTAATTTAACATCATGATCTTTACTCTTTTGGAAGATTTTTGACTTAATAAAATAACCTGTTCATACTGTAGACAAAAATATTTTTTTGGTGTTTGTTCTCATAGGAATTTTTCTAATTTATAAGATCCAGATTCAATTTGATTTCCACCTCATTCAGATTATTTCACTGACTGATTTATAACCCTTTCTGCTTTAATTTATAGGAGATTGACAGTCTAGTAAGTTTGTCCAAGTCATTTTTTTGTGTCTAAAATTAAGCTTAACCTTTCAGCTTAAATGCAACAGTAATTCTATACTTATATTGACATTACATATGTGTATGTAATATTTTGTACCACTGCTTCTTTATAAATCTGAACTATAAATCTGCCCAAAATGGCAAATGCAGTCATGAGGTGGGAATTAAATGTATGGAGTTATTGACAGGAAGTGTTCCAAACAATTAATGAAACTTTTTGACCTGATTTCTTTCCATGCAGCAGGTTTATTGTTGTCTCAGTATTCCTTCTGTTCTGTAACTTATTTAGGGGTTGCAAATAAATCAAAGTTTAGATTTTTATGATAAACCCATAACGACCCAGTGCTACATATGTGGCACTTCCCAATTTTTTTTCCTGTGTTTTACATTTTTTTGAAGGGATTTATTGCCATTTATTTTAATAATACACTCAGTATTTTGTATTTTTTAAGTAAAAATCTGGTATTTTAAAGTTTTTAACCCTTTAACCCTTGATGTGTCAGCGCTGGCACATTCTGAATGGATGGTTTAGTTTAAAAATTCAGAAAAATTCAATTAAAAAAAAGTGTTTTCACTGAGTTTTGTTGATGAAACTGGGCTATAAATAAATAAAATAAAAAGATGTGAAAAAGCAACTGACTGAGAAAAAACTAAACTAAAGCTATTGGAACCAAATTACAATACAAGTTCTTTACTCAAGTGTTTTGCAAATTGTTTCAAGCTATTTGTTATTTTGTAAATATTTATTAGTTTATTTGTTGCTTATTTTGTTTATTTTTTTAGATTTTGTTTTTTATTTTAGTAATTTTCTTCAATTTTGATTACATTGTTCATGTTCTATTTATATTTTATTAGTTTATTCATTTTTTGTTCATTTTTATTGATCACATGTTAATTTGTTGCTTATTTTATTTCATTTAGATTTTTTTTGTTTTTACTGTGGAACTGCTAAAATCTCAGGAGTTAAAGGGTTAATGTGTCAATCATGTAAATGCTCATAACAGCTCGGATTAAAGTTGGGGTTTATTATTATCAAAAAGAAAGAAAATTTAACAAAAAGTGGCTATCAGAAAAATCTAATATTAACTGAACATAAACCAATGGTATCACTGACCAAACTCCATGGGTTTAACTGCTGATGTTATAGAATATGATGTCAGGTACGCTGTAACTATAGAGCCTCTGAACATTTAACTGAGTCATATCTGATGACCATGAAAAGATGAATAACTGTATTTTACATGTGTTGATAGGATTAGTCGATCAACATATATGAAACATTTTAATACCAGGAGGTGGATTAGATAACAGGTGGATGTTTAGGTTCATAAATAAATAAATAAATAAAAAAACAAAGTATATCTATATATTTTCATAGCTCATACATTAAAGTTTATTCCCAGTTCTGGTCTTTATTGCTTTTGTGTTTCTCTGTGACCTCATTCAGAGGTTTGAAACCACATACATGGAGGGTTGACATCTATTTATCTGCTTCAGGGGGAAACCAACCATTTGGGGACCTGAACAAGTGTGAGTTGTTGAGCAGAACAGCTGAGACACACTACAGATGATATCATCCAGAGACAAACACCAGCTGCTTCAAACATGAATAGCAAGTAAATAAGCAAGCCAAACAGGATTTATACAGTACATTTCATTCCCATGAAGACACAGCAGGGGCCCAGTGTATGACCAGAGGAACCTGTTAACGCTGTTTGCTGCAGGGGATGAAGCTATGGAACGGTGTCATGTCAACAAACAGTATAGAGTTTACAGTCAGTGTGCATTTTATGATTCACAGCACAGCAGCTAATGTGACGATGAAATGAACTGAGTCAAACATTATGCACTCAAAAAAGCTGGATTATGTGTCTGCTAAATTGATCAAAGTAACATATAGCTGCTACCAGATATCGACATGTTTTATATACATGACTATATAAAACATATATATATATATATATATATATATATATATATATATATATATATATATATATATATATATATATATATATATATATATATATATATATATATATATATTCGCATGATGTGCAATAACTTAACATTTCCTAAATGCAGTCATGCTGACAGAACCTTAGGGGTAGATAGCAAATTGTGTGTACAGCACCAGAACAGAAGGTGGCAGTAATGTGCGAGAAGGGAGTGCACAGTCAAAAAGATCATTTGTTGGGGAAACATAAAAAAAAATGATGGAAAGTATATCCATCCAATTATAAGCAGCTAATTTAGCAAGAAATTGTTTTGTTGAGTGACATCAATTATAAAAATAAATGTGTACAGCAGGATACTGGAAATCTTCTACCAGTCTGTTGTGGCTAGTGCCCTATTATATATATATATATATATATATATATATATATATATATATATATATATATATATATATATATATATATATATACTGTATTCATTCATTCATTCATTCCCCCGCCCCCTATAAGGGGACAGGGATATTGTTTTTGGTTTGTTTGTTTGAAAACTATACAGGACCAATTTCCATAAACATTTTCAGGAAATGTGCAAGTTGGTCCATAATTGATTAAACTTTGGTGAATGTAGGTCAAAGGTCAAGGTCACAGTCACCAAAAATGTGTTAAGAAATAGGCAAATGAACTAATGTGTGTGTGTGTGTGTGTGTGGTGGGGGGGGTGTTGTGCGTGGCAGCAGTTGTTCATTGTGTGAATGTGCGTTATCCTCACTAGGGTCACTGGAGCCTATCGTAGCTACTCATGCGTGAAGACAGGGTACATCGTGGATATGTACAAACAAACAATCACTGTCATATTCTCACACATGGACAGTTTAGATGAACTGATTAACTCATGGGTGCATATGTTTAGGTGGTGGGAAGAAGCTGCCTCACACCCACACAGACAGACAGAGGAAGGTCCCACCCTCATTGACTGGTGTTAGAATGGAACCTGTGTTATTATGGAAATATGTTCAAATAGTTTTTACATGGTATAATATCTTTTCACAGTTCTCTGCTGAACTAAATCTAGGTCATATAGTGTTACTGGGAAAAACACAAAAAAGTGGATTTAATCTGCACTGATGTTTGTGCCTCTGAAATATTAGAGATAGAAGCGTTGGTCGTGGCCCATCACCTTCAGCCTGACACAGTGGCTGACTGTTCAATATAACAAATTAAATCTTAGATTAACATTAAATTAATTAGTTTTCCGGTGGTTCAGGCAGTTTTGGAGGCAGATCTAGACTGAAGTGCTTGTGTTCTGTGTGATGGTTTGTGGTTTCAGTGTGTCCTGTCCCAATTAGCACCATTCTACCCTCAGGGTGAAGCTCCAGAGCTATCAGGTTCACTAGGGCTCGCTTCAGGAAAAGCCTGATCCCTGCAGCTATAACAGCCTTGAACAGCAGGTCCTGCTGTTTGTTGTTGTCACTTTTACACATAGTTGTATGTTGGTACTGTCGCTGTTTTGTCCTTGCGTTGTCCTTCTATACAATGTTCCTTCAGTGAAGACAAATGTCCCTACGAAGACCAATAAATTAAATCTGAATTTAATTTATAACTGAGTCAGTGTTGGTTTAAACATAGAAACTTCCATTGTTCCACTCCATTCTCATGTCACACTCTTAGATGTAGACGTGGAAACATTTCTGACTGAATCTATTATCATTTTGAAAAACTCTCCTTTAACCCTTCGATGGACAAGTATCTGGTCAAAAATGACCCCCAGTAAAAATCAATGTGTTGTTATGAGACTTTTATCATTTTGTCATTTTAAATTTTAGTCCACAAAACAATGATGTCATGCTTCTTTTTTTTATTTTTTATTATTAACATTTTGAACCCTTTTCAAATGTTTCTTAAAACTTTCTGTTTGCGTGCAGGTGTCCCAACATCCTGCATATTTTAGGTGTAACACTCCTTCAACACACTTGATTCAAATGATCATCTCATCATCAAGCTTTGCTGAAGCCTGATAATCACCTAATGCTTTTAATCAGATGAAGTATCAAAGGTCAAACGTTCAGAGGAAATTCCATTGAAAATGAATCATCATCATCATCATCATCATCTTATGCATCTATGAGTTAAAGCAACATTAAACTAACATTAGCTTAACCTACCCAAACAGCCACTGGTGACCAAAAGCATCTACACTGTAGATTTTGCAGTGTTAATTTGGAGACAACGGGACCAAATACACTCTAGATGAAGTTAAATAAACTCTCTAAGTGTTGATTTAACACTGCAAAATTTACTGTGTATTGATCTAAACCACAGGTGTCAAACATAAGGCCCAGGGGCCAAATACGGCCCACCAAAGGGTCCGATCTGGCCCCTGGGATTAATGTATGAAATGCAAAAATTACACTGAAGATAATTAATAATCAAGGAAGTTCAACTAATTTTAGGTCAACTCAATCTAAAGTGGATGAGACTCTTCATAACAGCCTAGAAATAATGGAAACCAACCTTGAACTAATTTCCCTTTCTGTTTTAATGTAAAATAAAGTACAAACAGGACTAGCCTTTTACAAAACATGTGAATAACCTGAAATATTGGTGGAATTTTACCAATATTCAACCTGTTACTATTTGTAGATGTACTGTGATCTGTAAGTTGTGATGCACATGTATAAATGATAAACTAAAGCATAATATTGTCAATATTGCACTTATTTTTCTTTACAGGTTGTTCATATTTGTTTGTGTTATGTTCACATACAGTTTGTAGATGTAAACATTTTATTGGAGAATTTAGCTTATTTTCCCCACTCAAAACGTTGACATTATTTTATAATTTTTTATCCCACTATTTACATTATTTTACTGGTGCGGCTCAATTTATACCATATTAGGCTGAATGTGGCCCCTGGACTAAAACCGAGTTTAAAACTAAACTGATTAATATCTGTTGATCCATTAATCTTATCAATCCATGTAAATAATTGGGGTAAAATACAGTTTGTCATCTTTTCATGGTCATCAGATATGACCCATTTGGATGTTCAGAGGCTCTGTAGTTACCGTGGAAACCATGTCATCTTCTATAAAATTGATTCACCAGTAAAATCCATGGAGTTTAATCAATGATTGTTTTATGTTCAGTGAAATATATATTTTACTGAAACAGTTTTCTCAGTTTTTGACATAATAACCTTCATTTATTTATCTCATCTGCTTTTAACATATGAGCACTGTTGGACCGTCAGCTTTTAACTGTTCCTCGAGTTCACACTAAAACTCATGGAAAAGCCTCATTCAGTTTTATGGCCCCAAACTATGGAACAGATGACCTGAGGTCTGCTGCAAGTGTTCATATTTTTTTAAACTAAACTGAAAACCGAAAAATCTGAAAAATCTGACTTTTTAACTGTATTTGCAACTGTTTGGTCAATACAGGGTTTGATGTAAAGCATTTCATACTATATGGATCATGTATGAAAAGTGCTATGTATATATATATATTGTATTTTATATTTGTTAACTTTAACGTGAGGTTTTATGAATATGTATATGATCAGATAATTAAATGTACAACAGTAAGAGATTATTCACTTAAAAGTACAAAATACAGAGCGTAATATTAAAATAAATCTTGGTAAATCCTAAGAAAAGTTGAATAGAGACTAAAATGCACATGGGAACTGACACAATAACCCTGGGTCTTTCTGGGTTCAGATCTACAGTGTCAGGTAGAAGTTATTTTAATAGAATATATGCATGTACCTGATGTGAACCTTGACATTAAAATGACTAAATCCTAGTAAAAGAACCAAACAGGCCCACCTTACATACACATCTATCATTTATTTAAAACCTGTTATTTTCACCACTTCACTCACTAATCTGACACTTACAACAGCAACTAAATTAATGCAAAGTACATGCAAATATAATCCAGTTTGATCTGGTGGTGTAACCTCAGGGAAGACACAAACACCACAGGAGAACTGGGAAAGATTCATCAAAGCTACGTTTAACCTTTACCCATCCGCTTAATATATATACACAACTGAGAGGTAATGTACACCAGAAGGTTATTATTCAAGTGTGCTGAAGGTGCAGACTGTACTTAAAACATCAGCCAATAAGTATATGAATGACTTTAGATTGGTTAGTCTGTGATTGGGATACTTCTGTTATGTAAAAATGAAGTATGTCACCAGTGACCAATCAGAACTGAGCATTGTTGTCAGGGTGGTAATGATGTGTTTCTGCATGTATCAACGAATCTGATTTAATAGGTTTTTTTTAATGGAACTTTAAACAAATTGAATGACCATGTCCAACTGTAGATACAGTTTTATATATAGTTTTATGACAGTTTACCATCGACAGGCTGAATAGGGGTGTAAGAAAATATTGGCTCTGCAATATATCACACTATTTCATTGGATGATACTGTATCCATATTAAAAGTACTACAGCAATATTTTTTTAGGTTGTTATTCAAATGCAGACAGGATCTGGCGAAGGTTTTTGTTTTTGCTTATATAGTAAACTGCAAAAAGAAAAATCTTACCAAGTGTATTTTTCTCATTTTTAGTCAGAATATCTCATCACAATTAAAATAAGATAGAATAATTATCTAATAATAACATTTCAGTGAGGTTTTAAACAATAAATTAAGAAAATCAAGAAATTTCAAAATACTTTTCACTCTTTCCATTGGCTGATTTTTTTTTTGTGCCAATTAATTTATTTTTTATTAATTCAGGCAAAAAAAGAACAAACAAATCTGCCAATGGAACAAATTAAAAGTATTTTGGTAAGTGCATGAAATTACTTATCTGGTGTCATTATTAAAGCTGAAACCTGTGGATTTTAATTAATGACAAATTCAGACCCAAGCATAGAATTCACAGTTTATGTAAGACCACATGGAAATGTTTTAACATGCATAATTCCATTGTGTCAAATAACACTTCTAACTTCCAAGGGTCCACAAGTAGTTAAAAATATTTAGCAAACTACTCAAACTTGTTCCAAATGTCACATAATGTAGTTTAATAATAGAGATTCTCACACATTGCAAGATATAAAGCCACTTTCTGATAACATATCAACAGCAGGTACAGTCAAAATTCAAATGTTAAACAGCTGATCTGAACCTTTATGTTTCATAATTATCCACAGAGGAACCATATTACAACAAACGCAGTCATAATCCAACAAAAACATCCAAAACTAACAAACAAAAATGTCCAAATGTAGCCCAAATGTCATCGAAAAATATCCACAAATGGCTATTGTATCATTTAACATCACCCACCTCCAATATCCCAGTTTTCATCTGAATATTTTCATTTATAATATAAGCAAACACCAACTGCATGTTATCAAAACGGTTTAAAAACAACATTAAATTGACTTTATTAAGAAAAGTAGATGAATTTGAGTGGAAGTTTAAAGGGTTAAGATAATGACCCAAGTGACAACATGTTTTATCCTTGAACATTTCTAGTATTGTATGCACATGCATGTGGGTTAATGTGTCTTCAGGTGTTTTATTACATGACATTTCCTGACGTCCAGAATGGGAACTAAACTCATTCTTTCAATTTTAGGATTTCCTCTTGCTCTACTTGTGTCTCATATTTACTAGCCAGTGAAAAGTACAATTTGCCCTAGTTTTGCAAAGGCCACAGAGCAGGCACAGTGGACATGTTGTCCCTTTCAGTTTTTGTCAAAGCACTTCTATTTATAGCTCCACTTGTTACAGATGAGGAATTCTACTAAAGCCGTACTTAAATTGATTTCACTAATAGCTACAAACCTAAAAAAAAACAAAAAACCAAAAAAAAAAAACTGCACCCAATACCCAGATCAGCTGCGTAAAATTCAACATGATCTTTTTAGCTGTAGGTATTTTCAGAAGAAAACGCTTCTGACAAATGACAAAAAAGAATAAGTCATTTAAAGCCTCTTTCATAATATGTAAAGCAAAGAGTCTGAAGGGGTGTAACATCTAAAAACGGCCCCTCAGACATTTTTTAATGAAAGCTCCAAAGCTCTGACAGACAGCAGGAAAAACAGTGCGGAGAGGGAGGATAAATATTACCATTCTGAATGGCCTCATCTTTCCAGCGGGGGGAGCATTTTTCTGCTGGCTCTAAAATAAATGGGAGAGGCACTTTAAAAAAATATATATATACATATAGACAGCTATGTATTCATTCACACAGGTGAGAGACACACTGATACTCCTCTGCTTTTCACATCAAATCAACATCAACTTTTATGTTCATGTGAAAACAAAAAAAAAACCAGCATTAAAATAATCATATATATGTGTGTGTGTGTGTGTGTGTGTGTGTGTGTGTCGTCTCAAAGGTATGTGTTCCTCAAATAAACACATGATAACATGTGTAAAACGTTACTAAGGCTATGGGCTAAACCCACACATAATTCACTGAGTATCTGAAGAGTGGAAATAAACATCTCTTCAGTAACATTATAAAGATCCAGCTTTAAAATAGATGAAAAGATGATCGATTGGCAATTTTTAACCCTTAGAAAAATAGTAATTTAGTGTTTTCTACCAGTTTAAAGTTTGACACATATAGAAACAAAAGTACTTAATGTGATACTGGTTGAATATTTCCAAAAAAATATGTGATTTTCTTCATGATTTTATGCATGAAATGTTTGCTTCCTCTTTTTAATGGATGCTGTTCACCACTAGAGGACCCTGTTTAGTCTTAAAAGTTCTAAAAGTGACTCAGTCTGCTGTGAAGAATTCAGATGAAGTTTTTTTTTTTTTTTTTTTTTTTTTGTGACACTTCATCGAGTCAAGATTGTCGTGTGTCTTTAAGGTGGTGTTATAGAGTTTCACAGAATGTGTTTTTCAGATTATGTCCCACTCAGCTGTCATCACATGACTAACGTTCTTTCAGAAATTATGTCACTTTTGGATGAGGTGTAATGTGAGCTACAATATGGTTTCTATTATTTTCAAAGGGAGCTGGTTTGAATTTTATTTTCGGATTTGCACAAGATGTTAACTCTGCATGTAAAGTAAACTGTTCCTGGCTTCTATAGTCAGATTGTAGCAGTGTTAAAGGCTACATTTACAGTGTAGTCACGTACGTATTTATATTCAACGCCACCATAAATACAATGTCCGACATAATAACTTCAAGTACAAGGGTTGAACACATCCTGATGCTGCTTTTCCACTGCATCTTACCAATTCAACTTGACTCAAAGCGTTTTTCCCCTTCAATATAGATGGTTGTCATGGTAACACTGCCCTGACATCATCTTCAGCGTGACTTAGAACTTTGTCTCCCTCTAAATAATGTGGTTTGAAAGACTGGCATAATTATAATAATTTATATTTATATTTATTTATAATTTATATTATTATTTCATTTATTTAACATTTAAAACATTATTTTTTTAATTTATTTTTTAATGAAACGTCTTCTCCATTGGACAGAATTCTACGTAAAACTGTTAAAATTCTGTCATTGCAGGGACACACAAGGTTAATATATTTTTGTACACATATACAGCCACTTCCATAAGTATTTGTACAGTACTTTTTCCTCTGTGCCCCCCCCCCCAACTATATCAACACCACACACATATATATATATATATATATATATATATATATATATATATATATATATATATATATATATATATATATATATATATATATGTAAATATGTAAATAATATTTGAATTTAATATGTTGTTTTTTTTCCACTTCACATTTCATTACTTATTTTTTTCTGTTGTCGTAACTGATGTTGTAAAGTGGTGTGGCTATGTACGTTTTTCACAAGTTTGTCATTCCTTTTCAAATGCTTGTTTTCTTTAATATTATATATATATATATATATATATATATATATATATATATATATATATATATATATATATATATATATATAAACATAAAACTGTTTTGAGCTTATTCAGATAGTGACATAAATGCTGTTCACCACCACAGTGGATTGACATGAAGCAGAAAAGATGTAGTTGACATGTGGACGTTCACCTTTAAATCAAGTAATTCAATGGAAATAGTACATTACATTAATTAGGAATTAAACACAGACTGTCCATTTACAGAGGCAAAAAAATAACTGGAGGTTGGTATAAATGGGAGGATTGTTTTTAACACTGAATGAAAAGTGTGTTCTAGGTTTGGCTGGAGGGTTTTTCTTCTTCAACCATAGAATCTTTTAATCATCCATGTAAGCCGTCTTCTGTTTTCCTCCAAACCTCCAGGACCAGTTGATTCTTTCTTTCTAAAATTATACCAAATAGTTGATTTGACCACACCGAAAGTTGTTGCTGGTTCTCTAATAGATTTATTTCATTTCATTTTCAGCCTCATTTACTTGCTTTGACACCTTTTTGGATCAAATATATATTCCACATGTGGAAACTACTCCAGATGTTTTATCTGCTTCATTTGTCAAAGAATAACCAGGACACAGAACACATCTGGACATGAAGCTGCTATCAGTTGGTACTGTTTAACATCTGATAATGGACAGAGTGTGTTAAATAGTTTTAGTGCAGTATTTGATTAAAGCGTAACGTCCACACCGTCATCATACCTTGATGGGTTTTTTTTTTCTTTCAACAAATATGTTTATTAATCATTTTTTTTTATACAACACACAATGATAACCTACGAACATGGTGGTTTAAAGATTATATTTAACAAGAGAGACCAAACACAAGGTGTGAAAAAAACAAAAGGAAAAAAAAATAGGTACAGTATGAGGATATGCAGAGGGTTTAACTATTCTGTCCTACAAAACAAAAAGGAAGTAACTGCATTTTTTGGCGAAAATTAGTTTTTTGCAACATTCAAATCATTCTTTGTTGTTTGGAAAAAATTGGTATGTTTGTACAATAAAAATAAAAAGACAGTAAAGACCATTACTGTGTTCTTACCAATGTCCATTTAGGACCCTGCCCCAATAGTTTACAGTCAATCACTGTATTAGACTAAAACAGATGATGGAATTACTGTATTTATTGCACTATAAGGTGCACTGTCAATAAATGGTTTTTATCAAGGTTTTTTAGATATATATGGTGCATGAAGTGAAGTCAAAATTATGAGATAAAAAGTCAAAATTACAAGATAAAAAGTCAATATTATGAGATAAAAAGTCAAAATTATGAGATAAAAAGTCAAAATTATGAGATAAAAAGTCAAAATTATGAGATAAAAAGTCAAGATTACAAGATAAAAAGTCAATATTATGAGATAAAAAGTCAAAATTACAAGATAAAAAGTCAATATTATGAGATAAAAAGTCAAAATTATGAGATAAAAAGTCAAAATTATGAGATAAAAAGTCAAAATTATGAGATAAAAAGTCAAGATTACAAGATAAAAAGTCAAAATTATGAGATAAAAAGTCAAAATTACAAGATAAAAAGTCAAAATTATCAGATAAAAAGTCAAAATTATCAGATAAAAAGTCAAAATTATCAGATAAAAAGTCTAAATTATCAGATAAAAAGTCTAAATTATCAGATAAAAAGTCTAAATTCCCAGTCACTAAGCACTACCAGAATTAATCCACATATAAAGCGTACTGTGGTTTTTGTAGAACTAGTTAATATGCAGTAACAATAACTGCCTCATGTCCAATAATCTACCTATAACTACTGGGGCTGAACTTTAAGGTCATTTTTCTCAGTTTGGTGTGTGTGCAGTTACTGCCTTTTTACTTTGTAGGACAGTATTTATCGTTCATTAATGTGATAAATCATTATTGTTAAGATATTGTGCATTTCAGATCCACTGTGAATGGAAAGTGTTTTATAGATTATAGTTTCTTATGGACTTGACTGTACATGATATAAAATTATGCCACATTATACATTTGTCATTTCACAATAATGCACCAGGTTTTTCACTAAATTTGATGAAAATTGTACATACACAGAGGTTCACTAAAAATCCTGTAAATAAATGTGACGCAGGCTATAACTTTTTTTTTTTTTTTGCTTTAGATGCTGAAGAAAATACTAAAAATCCAGACCCAATTCCCCATTCGTATCTTATGCGAAACCGAAAAGAAAGAGAAGTTGAGGTAAGTCAAGTTGAACTGGTAGCATGAGGTGGAAAAGTTCTGTGTATATTTTTGAATTTGGATTTTCTGTTTAGGAATGGGAATTAAAAAACAAAAAACTTGACTATTGTTTTGAAGCACAAAACCAACAATTAAATTATGCTGAATTTTCCTTTCATTTGTTTTATTTCACTTTACCAAACGAAATTCAAAATCAACAAAAATGAAAAAAAAACTAGACCAAAAACAAACATTATTCATATTCTCTCACTTAAAGCTGCCTTTCAGACTGTAATAAAGTGTGAATAATGCAAGAATAACAACCAATAATTATGTCTTCGGAGCTGTGAGAATATGAATAATGCTTGTTTTTGGTTGTTTTTTAAAATTTCTGCTGACTTTGATTTTATTTTTTTTGTAAAGTGAAATGAAAAAAAAAATTAAAATGAAAGGAAAATGCTGCATAATTTAAGTGAAAGTCAAATAAACCAGTCATTTTTTTATTTTTTCGTTCGCATAAATAAATAAATAAATCCAAATACCAAAATATACACGTACCATAAAGGCACCATTAGGTTTAATTAACATTATTGAACACAAATACAGTGTCTGAATAACATTTATCCTCTTTTTAACAGTTTATAAAATCCCTTGATTTTAAACTGAAACTAAAAATAACAACCTATAACTTTCTCAGCTGATGCTTCACAGTTTTCATATGTTTAATAGCATATATCTGTCATTTTTATTTATTTAATTTCTTTGTGTGGCTTTTCTAACATTGCTGTAAAAATGATGTTTTTTGCAAAGAAAGATTAAACATCAACTGTGAGCGTTCATGTCGGGGAGGGTAAAATCACTCTTACCTGACATACTGGTGGGGTTCAAGGCCGAAACGTCATCCTCAGATCCTCCTCAGACATCTGGGTACCTACCTAGCTGAACAGAGGAAAAACCATCAGTCACTCAGTGTATTCTGGGTAATGGCACACAACAACAACATCAACAACATTTCTTCAGACCAACTGTCCTTAAGGTATTTTGTGCTGGTTTTCGTGCGCTGTGCAATATTGAAAAACAGTTGAAACTATGAGTGAAAAAGAATAGGACCAGTGTGATGGTGTGAAGTGTGTGATTTACACCATAGGAGGTGGTTATTACAGCTTCTCAAAGCGAACGCTGCACACAGACTGTTAAAGAGAAGGCATTTTCCATCTGTGTAGGGTGACATCTAGTGGAAGAACATGGCCGCACTTGTGTTTTCTATTTAGAAAAGTCATTGATAATGAAGCAACAATGACTAAAACTGGAACACAAACACACTGATCTGCTGTATTTATGTTGTTACTTCTTCCACATTAATGTATTATAATGTTTATATTTAATAAACAGTTGGAATGGAACAGTTTGATTCCATAATGTGTATGTGCTGTACATTTTTAACAGTGTGACCTATTTTAACATGGATATGTTTAATTGTTAGAAACACATACATGTTTGGTATAAAGTAGAGGCAAACTAATGCTAATAGTCAACATAGTTGTCAGTGCACAATAGTACTGATCATTTATTTCACCTTTAAAGACCTACAGCCATTTGTTGTAGTCACTTCCAAATGCATTTTTCCTTTTCTAGTTTGTGTCCTGTTATTTATGATTATTTTGTGTGTTTTGTGGTTGGTTTTTTAATGTTTGATTTCAAAATAAGGTATTTTCCTGATCTAGGTGACTATATATGAGCACTCCTCTTTTTCTTGTTTTCTTTTTTATGTGTATTATAATTGTTTGCTTCCCTGATTTTTTTTATTTTTTTTTTTAATTTCATTATTATTATGTTCTCCAAATAAGTCAATTAGTAGCAATCAAGAAGCTTGTACCATTTCCATATTTGGCAAAAATCAATAAATATTTACACATACACTGTAGATTTTGCAGTGTTAATTTGAAGACAATGGGACCAAATACACTCTAGAAGAAGTGAAATAAACTCTCTTAGTGTTGATTTAACACTGCAAAATTAACTGTGTAGAAAGCTTTTGGATGGAGGTCTTCATGGAAGCTCTGAGCAGATATATAGTAAATGCATTTAAATTGTTACATTAAAATGATAAAACTGGACAAAGAGTGATGTTTTCAGCAAAATATATCTGGTCTCATCTCGTCGTCTGAACCCACTAGGGTCACTAGGGTCACTGGGGTCACTAGGGTCACTGGGGGTCTAATCCAGCTACAGTGGGGTGAAGGTGGGGTACACCCTGTATGAGTCTCCAGTTCATCTCAGGTCTGAACATATATAGACAAACAATCACTCTCACATTCACACCTATGGGCAATTTATATTAGAAAGGTCTGGTGTGGGAATTGAACCAGGGACCTTTGTGCTTGTGCACCACCGTGCCACCCCACAAAATATATCATTATCTAAAAATAACAAGTGTCTACACCTACTACATGGGCTTTACTTGTAAATCAATGCTGCAATAAATGGAGTCTGAACATCTGATGATGATGAAAAGCTGAGAAATGACTTTTTCCTCTGAATTATTTGACTGTATTGACAGGATTAGTGGTTATAACGTCCTTAAACATTTTGCATCAGTGGATTCTTTTGGACGCTGGCACCTGTTTAGGTCTTTGAGAGTTAAACGCATTACTCGTGTGTTCATATCCCTGTTTATATAATTATGTTATGCAAATGTTCTGACTATGATAAGGTCTGGTTGTATAAATGCTAGTCGTCCCCTGCTGATTCTCTATTCACCACTCTACACCTACTGCATCAAAGAGGTAGTACAGAAAACTCATAATGCACATTAACAAAAAAAACTTTGCCTGAGGTAGGAACACTTCTGGAAGGTGCATTTGTCTTCCCTTTAGTACATTTAGTTCTTTGCTTAAAAGCTGAGTTTTAAACAACAATATGCATTGGAAACTTTTTAACAGAACTGTAGCAACAGTGGTAAATGGTTGCTACTTGGTAACTGTACATGCATAATTTAAGTTTTTATTCAATTTGAACAAAAATATAATGAAGTGGCAAATTCAACAACAAAAACAACATCGTTTTATCCATGTGGAATTAATGTAGTGCAGTATGGTGCATTATATTGTAACAAACAATTCTATCTATCTATCTGTCTGTCTGTCTGTCTGCCTGCCTGCCTGCCTGCCTGCCTGCCTGCCTGCCTGCCTATCTATCTATCTATCTGTCTGTCTGTCTGTCTGTCTGTCTGTCTGTCTGTCTATCTATCTATCTATCTATCTATCCATCCATCCCTCCCTCCCTCCCTCCCTCCCTCCCTCCCTCTCTCCCTCCCTCTCTCTCTCTCTCTCTCTCTCTCTCTCTCTCTCTCTCTCTCTCTCTCTCTCTCTCTCTCTCTCTATCTATCTATCTATCTATCTATCTATCTGAATTAATTGTATTTTTCCATCACAGCTTTCAACTTTCCCACAATGCATCACTGAGTAGGGATTTTACCAATGTTATGTTCTTCCATAAAAGCCAGGGTTGTGCCGCCTCCGTAGGCCCAAACAGATTCTAAAGATGTTGTTTATTGAATGTGTTGTTGAATTCTTCCAACAAACATGTTCGTCTTATTGCAGAATGTGTATGTTATGTCTCACATCTGAGCCCATTCTTCTTCTGTAATTTGAATCTTCAGTTCTTTTTCCACATTTTGGTTTCTGCAAGGACCTTGTAAAAATCAGAGTGCCTCTGTTTGAATACATTCACATCCAACAGCCTTTTAAGTTTAAGTGCCTAAAAAAATCTAGATTTTCAAGGCTCTATGTTGCATTGAGAGCTTAGATGCTTAAAGTATGAGCTTTTTTTTTTTTTAAAGTGCAAAGAGAATCGTAATACCTCTGTAATATGCACTAGTGTGGGCTTTTTTCTAACGTCTTTTTTTAGTGAAACCATCTGCTTCTGCACAATAACTTTGCTTTTTCAGCTGTTAATGATGGTTTACTTTTCTGCCATTAGCTTTTATTTTAACTTAATGTTGATTTGATACCAATTCCAAATGCGACACATGTTAAACCAGACTACATGTAACATACATAAATATAGTGTATTAACAAGTGTGTTTTATTTAGTATTTCACCATTCTTTCATCCTCTTTTGACCTCAGTCAGTCAGACCCATTAACATAAGATTAAATAAACACAACTTGAGTACATTCATATTATTTTGTTCTCTAATATTTCATTTGGAAGTGAAATGATTCATTTCTGTGCATGCATTGATGAGCGTTTAAGTGTTTAACCCTTTGAATATGGCAATCTCTCCAGTACTAAATTTTGTACTTTACAGCACAATAAATAAATACATTTAATTAATTAAAATACTGTAACGCCGGAGTTATTTGTTTTATCCTAGAAATCCATGAAAGGGGCGCTCCTGAGCTTTCCAACACTATATAACACTTTACGGTAAAAATATGCGAAATGTTTCAGAGACAGGATTAAAAAAAATGCCTAGGAATAACGAAAAATATGAAATATGGGTACTGATTGTTCAAGAATGTTTATTTCTACAATATCAAAAAGTTTCATTATAGACATTTAAAGTTCTTGTTGATAACGTTAAATCAGTTTAAATTTTTTCTACTAAAATACATCCTTTTTATCATTTATTATTTAGATCAATCATTAAAGGACATATCTTTAAAATTAAGTTCTTCCTGAAAACAAAAGAGCAAAAGAATTAGCAAAAAAAACATTTACTAACACTTTTATTACAAAGAAAATATGAAGATATCTCAAGGTAGCCTGTTATAATGATAGAATGAAAAGGGTTAATAGTGATCAGGTTTTTTGTTTGTTTGTTTGTTTGTTTTAGTATATAGTACAAAACAGAGAAATGATCACAGGTACATTCAAACATTTAGAAACTGTTTACTGCGCACAGATTGAATTAAAAAGCCCAATTTTCCCCAATATTTGACACCCATGTGTTATTGTAGGTGGAGATGAAAGGTCATCATTTCCATTAAATGGATGTGATTGACAATTGTTATCACCAGGGGGATTGAGGATCATTTTTTTTAGTCAATATTAGATACTAGGGATGTTTTTGGTTGTATTTTTTTCATTGTACTATATTCAGACAAAAATAAAATGGAGCAACTCAAGTACAAATTACATTTTGTGCTTCTCTTATACATTTTAATTATTTAATTAGAATATGCAAAGAAACAAATAAAACAAAAAAGGCAAAATGAGATAAAAAACTAAATATTTAAATAAGCAGAATCTATCTTTAGGTATAAAAAGGAGTAATTTAAGGAGTATTTTAAGGATAATTTTATCCTAGTGTATTACATATGCTGTCCAAAACCATGCACATATTTTGCATAAAATCTTATCATGCGATTACACATAATTTACTGCAATTTTCTCATTTTCTCATCTCCATCATGGGCTTAATCCATGTTATCAGTGTATTGGCTCTGATGCACGCTTTTTGTCTGAATCAACAATGCTTTCAGAGCTTCAAGTGGCATAGCAGCAAGGAGAGTAAATAGGAATAAATAATAAATCAACAGCGGTAGGGCAACCAAGGCCATGCCAGCGGATACACGGTCCATTTAGCAGCTTCTCTCACAGGATGAAGCAGCGTCTCTTCCTCCCTCCGTCGGCCTGTTACTGAATATGACACAGCAGCCGTGTTTGTCTCTACAGAGTCACAGTGTGTATCTGTCTATACTATAACAGGCCCTGGTAAGCTGAGAAACCAGGAAGCTAAATGTCCTTGACTGGCTGGCCTCGTGAGTCCGCCTACACACACACACACACACACACACACACACACACACACACACACACACACTGCTGTCCTGTAGCTGAAGCCACAACAAGACGAATCCCTCTGATGGTGACGATAAGCAGGAGGAAGTGAGGTCTGAAGCATGTATCCTCCCACTGAGGCTCAAATGACTCCTTTATCTGCCCTACTGCTTATTTAAATGGAAATGCAGCACGGTTTGAGATCATCAAACAGCATTCGAGGGTCATTTACGAGCTTGTGTATTCTAAAACAAATCAATTTCAGAACCCATGAGGACGCAATCGACAATACGCCTTAATAGGAAGAGGCTCATTTATGCATCTACTCCAGTGACGGTCTACTGATGGTTAACATAAAAGCCATCCAAATACAAGTTCACAGGCCTGAACTAGTGCTGTTAAATGAGAAACGTGTGTGCGTGTGTCGTGTTTGTATGTCTGGTACAAAAATAGATCATCAACTTGCTTAACACGGAATTATATAATAATGAGTAAAGCTGGAGTAAACTGGCAGCGCTGCAATTCTAAACTTGTCCTTGTCATTGCATGTAACATATTGTTAGGTAATAAACCACATCCATCAGACTGTGAATATTTTCACAGGGGAGCTGTTAAACTGTCGGCTAACCACAAACTAGGATGCAAATAAAGTTACCAAACCCAGCCAAGCAATGCTATCTGTTAATGCTGTCTGCAATGAGTGGTTTCATGTTAAATTCACATAAGGTAGTTTGTAAAATAAGCCTCAGAATGGTGAGGGACCAATTAGTTAGATTGGTAGAAAATAACATGGCTCAAAAATGTTTCTTGTATTGGTATTGGTCTGTTGCATTGGCTGATATGTTGTATTTTGTCCTACCGTGATTTACTGAAAAATGGGGGGAAAAAAAGAAGAGAAAAGTTGTGGGGAAAACAAAAAAGAAGAGAAAACAAAGAGGAAAAATAAAGAGGAAAAAAAAAGACAAAAGGGGAAAAAGAAACCACAGGAAAAAAGGAAGGTGAGAAAAAGGAAATAGAAAGTAAATAAGTGGGAAGCAGAGAAGAGGAAAAAAAGAAAAGAAAGGAAAAAATGAAACAAAAAGGAGAGAAAAAAGTAAAAAAAAAAAAAAAAAAAAAAAAAGGTGGATGTGAATTTATTAGGTTAACTGTCACCATTTTTATTTTCTAATAGTAAGTAAAAGATATTTTCTGGCATTTGTTACCATTTGACCCAGGGGAAAATAAAGTATTAGCTCTGATTATTAGCTTTGAATTTTCAGCCTATAAATATGAGCTTTTTCGGCTAACATTGGTATGGGCTCCAGAAAATCAATAGTGGTCGATTATTAATAATAATCAGTTTGACTGCTAAGCTAGTGGAAAGGTGAGATGACAAATCCAAACACATTAATAACTAGAATAGCACTTGAGGAGTGCAGACTCCGCCAAGGCAGACCATCCCCGTACCCCCAATAAATGACCTAAATGAGCGACAGGTTTCACTTTCACTTCTGTGAGCAGCGGCAACCGAATGGAAAAACTGAAAGAAAATGTAAGGAATAGTCAATTTATTGATTCAATTCCATGTTAAATGTACATGTTTAAAATGTTAAATATATGTGTAAAATGATAAATGGACAAGTTACTCCATAAATATGTTTACAGTTTTTTTTTACAGTATTGTTATGCTAACTATAGCTGCCAGTGTTTTCCGTTAAAAAAAAGTGTTTTTTTTACAGTACATATATACTGTTGGCTTATTAAACTATAAAAAAAGATTTTTTTTTTTTAAATAATTAAAAAAAATAGAAACAATGTATAGTGTTTTTTGGGGGGTGGCGGTGGCCATAATAAAAATATAACAGATGCACAGAACCAAACATGATGATCAAACTACTATTAAAATATAAGGAAGAAAAGTCAGAATATTTTAGTGGATTGTTCCATTATTATTAGTTTGAATTCTATTGTTAAGTCTCTCTCTCAGCTGTTCTTTATTATTTCCATCCACAGATAACATAGAACAGAAATTTGACTAATTATATTCTGTGGGTCTATTATTTATTCAGGCCTTTTAGAACATGAACAGAATTTGTAGTTTGATGGAGTTACAAATAAATATGCTTTGCGTCTCCACATCACCACTCCAAACTGAATATAATTCAGTTACCAAAGTGGAAAACAATAAAGATCCTGTCATCTAAAGAATCAAATTCAGCACCACACCCTAATAAAACACCATTAGCTGAGGAAGTCTTCACTTGTACCCATAAGTAGCATCAGATAAGAACATGGAAATATTATTAACCTTAAACCGAGCAATAATTCTTCTATTTTGTAAATCAGTTTACACACAGTATTAGAAAATCTGTCAAGCAGCTAAGGAAAAAAAAAAAAATCAAATGTAAAAAGCATTACAGCCTTCATAATTGCTTTGCACAGAAAGAACAGCTGCCTTGAAAAGGATTATGGGAAGCTGTGCTTCAGTTTGGGGCTTTTTTTTTTTTTTTTTTTTTTTTTTTTTTTTTTTACCCTGGAGAGCATTTAATATCTAGACAACAGCTGAGGAAGGCAGGCCCCCGAAAGCTGGTTCATCCATACAACAGGTTTCAATGACTCTAATGAGGACACAGACACAGAAAGATAGATACCCAAATATTCTGTCTCCAGAAAAAAAAACAAAAAAACACAAGATCAATGGAAGGGAAAAGACAGCAAAACAGACAACTACAGTGAGCAATACTGCACATGTGCAATTACAGGAAAGATTAATGACTACAGGTTACAGTAGGAGCCTGAGATAGTGATATGATACAGATACTGAGCAAAGTCAAATTCTTCTTGTTTTTTTTTTTTTATAATATATATATTTTTTTTATAAATAACCTCCTGTCAGAATTCTATATTACAGACAGATGTAATTGAGCCGATCGACGAAACGGAAAGACTGAGGGGAAAAAAACAGGCTCGGAGTTACGTCAAATGTTGGAGCAAGAACAGTTGAAGCATTGATAACATTTCCTCATTTGTCTCAGTCAAACTACTATCAAATACTCATCGTTCTCTTTAGTGTTTTCTTTTTTTTTTTCTATTTCAATATTTCTAAAGATATAAATATGTTACAGCAATAATTAGTAGTAAAGATGTACATGCAGTCGGGGAAATAATTATTAGACCACCCTTGTTTTATTTTATTATTATTATTATTTTTATTATTTCTTCTTCATTTTAATGCCTGGTACAACTAAAGGTATATTTGTTTGGAAAATAGCTCATAAGAGTTTAACCCTTTGATACATACAGTACTGGTCACTACAGTGGACACTTATTCTACAGTTGTTCTCTTGTATATTCATGGGTTTTGTTGTTTTACTTCCATATCAGTCAGTTCATATCATTACTGTAACTTGTCTGTTCTTAATACTTGATCTGCACTAACATATTTATGTTGAAATCAATTGCTTATTGTTAATTAATTAATTAATTAAGACTAATTAACAGTCTCTTCTGAAACAAAAACTGCATTAAAATGATTATTTCACAGTGTTCTGATATTGTGTTTTAAATACATGTTTCTTTGCTTCAAAGCTTAATGTTGTGCAGTTGAATGGATATTTTTCTATCTCCATAAAAAAATAGGTTCATTAAAAAAAAATCTCAATCACATTGCTTTTTTTGATGCCTAAAGAGGAATAAAAACACTGAAGGTAAAAATCTTGACCAAGGTTTTTATAGTTCATACATCAAAGGGTTAATTTCAAAGCTGATATCTATCCATTTTCCATGTTTTTCTTGATAATAGCCAACATCACTTTAGTTCTTTCATCAATATCTATGTCATTATACTGACAAAAACAGTGCTTTTAGTCATTCTATATTTCCTTTTCTGTCTGTTTGATTCCCAAGATACACACAAGACTAAAAACATGATTGCATAACCATAGTTATTTATGATTTTTAATGGTCTAATAATGTTTTCCATGACTGTATATATAAGTTAAACATCAGTATCAGTTAATATTTGCTGATATTGGCCAATAATATTAAATGTTATATAATTTCACCATCAATTGAGGCAAATAGTGTCTTGTGTTAGGACTTATTAATACAGAAAGATACTAAGGCTGCACCATACTGAAAAAAACACTGACATTATCCCTTTATTCACTAAATCTTTGGTCAATACTATATATATATATATATATATATATATATATATATATATATATATATATATATATATATATATATATATATATATATATATTTATATTTGACGCTAAACTTCAAGTCTTCAATCCCTAAATATATGGCTGGCCACAGACAGCCATGGCCCCTGGGATTAAAGAGTAAAGAGTCAAATGTTGTTGGTTTCACTATTGGTGTCAGCGTATCAGCTTAAGCTTTGATCACATGGACCTGTATGTGCCAATCATAACAGTTCCCTGGCGTTCATAGTGTTTCTGACAGTTTGTCTTTTGGTTCAGCAGAGTACATTTTTTCATGATGTGACAGATGAGTGACACATTGTCTAGGTATTGCTGATTTTTACCTTTGGTTTTGATGGTGATGATGGAAAAATATATAAAAATGTACATATTTGATCCAAGTAACAAACTATAGATACGGTGTCATAGTTTACAAGTCTATGGATGGGATGTCAATGGTTACCGCAGACATTATCTAATCATTATGAAATCAACAAATTCCAGAAAGTAGTTCTTTATGCCGGGAACTAAACCACATCCTCTATTGGACACCACCACCCATTGAAGACCCCTAGGCTGTGGCATAGTTGAAAAATTCCAGTCCTTTCCGAAAAATGCGGACAAAAATATTTGATTATGTGATGGAACATGTTAGTTTTTAATGTGTTTTTATCTGGTGAAATTGTGGGAAAACATGCACTTCAATGAAAAAAAACTTACATCCTCTTCTACAACTAAATGAGAAATATCTAAATACATCCTAAGATCATCAAACGTACAAAGAGTAAGCATACCCTCCATCACATAACGTGCTGGTTCTGTTTGAGCTCTTTATTTTCTAAGCATGGTTTGAACATGGCTTTAACATTCCTGAGTTACTAGTGTCAAAAATGAAATAATTGCTTCCTGCTTCATAAAAATGAGGTCGAACAGACGCTTTTTTTTCCGAGAGCCTTTATGTTCATTCGACCATTTTCAAATGGAAAAGTGGCTTTAGTGTTGATTTTCTCTTATTTTCCAGTGTACAGTTGCATGGGCTGAAAAATAGTATGATCTTATTTTGTCATCAGATGCTGGTGTGCTCTGTCTTCTGCAGATATTTTTTGACAGCAAATGAGCTGGATTTTTTTCACCAACTGTGGACGTGCGAGCCAATGATGTTGCGTGTCATGTATTACATCACTACCTGTTTCAATTACACACACACACACACACACACACACACCTCTTCCCAACGACTTCTGTACTACACACAGTATCCAACCCACCCCTCTATAATCTGCTTCCAACCCGAAATTTTCTTTATGTGTACCTACTGTATAACCTGACTCACGTCATCCGCCATCTGAGTACCATGAGGTTCAGCTTTACTTCAAAACGAAAGAGACAATCAGTGTCGCAGGGTGGGACTACCCGGCGGTGTTGTGGCTGGTGTGATGTAAAGCAGAAGAGACGACAGTGTCATCTTTTCAGATACACAACAATAGCAGCGTGTGTTAGCTTTCCCAGGGATGTGGCTATTTCCACTGTCTTGTCTACTGCATGTTCATTCCTTAAAAGATGAACAGAGGACGACTTTGGAAGCGTTTTTTAATGGGTTAGGGTTAGGGCTAGTCCTAGTCAAAGAGGCTGGTAAACTGGGGCTGACAGCAATGGAAGTGGGAGGAAGAAATGACAACCACATCCACAACGGATGTTGGCCGCTAGTGTTCAGTAGCCCCGAGTCAGTCAAGATGACGGACAGATTCTTCACCTATCTATCTATCTATCTATCTATCTATCTATCTATCTATCTATCTATCTATCTATCTATCTATCTATCTATCTATCTATCTATCTATCTATCTATCTATCTATCTATCTATCTATCTATCTATCTATCTATCTATCTATCTATCTATCTATCTATCTATCTGTCTGTCTATCTGTCTGTCTGTCTGTCTGTCTGTCTGTCTGTCTGTCTGTCTCTGTCACTTCCTAAACTTTATGTAGAAAAATGTAATGATTATAGCATCATGTCAGCCCTTTATATTTCATATATTTTGTGAGGAAATACAGACCTTTTCAGAAAAAAAACACACAGACCCCTGCATAATATTAAGTGACACGATTGTACTTCTTCCTAATCCTTCTCAACCATCCAAAATTTCTATTTGGATGGAAAGACCGATTCTGTTAATTTCAATATTCATTTATTTTATTTGTTTCTTTGCATGTTCAAAATAAATCAATAAATGTGCACTTTTTCCTTCATTATGCATTGGATTGTGTGATGACATAATCTCATTTTTCTGCTCTTTGGCCAAGGTTAATTATTTTAGCTCAAAGAAGTTATGGTGTGAACATACAAACTAACACAGATGACATCAGCTCTGACTATCAGCTGTTTGTATTGGTACTGTATGTACACACTATTGGTCTGTACTGTGCACCACTGACGATCAGTTTATGTTACTGCTATTCGACAGTACTCATTTGTTCGGATTTCCCCAAATTCTAGATGACATTACGTGCAGGAAGCAGCTCCCATGGCTGAAGGCTTTATGCAGTATTTAAGTTGTTGGATGCTTTCACGTAAAACTCCCATATATCCAACTGGCTCCCACTCAGAAAGTAACAACATCTTTCTACAAATACTCAACACACTTTGACCTCAATCATTTCACAGTCACTGCCTTGGATCTACTCCAACCTGGGTTTTACTTTCTGAACTTCACTCCAGCTTCGAAACTTTGAACCGTTTTGTTCGTGAGAGGCTGGAACATTTGGGTCTTTGCAGTTGGATATTAGAATTTAAAATGAGTCTAAAATGTGAAAACATGTACAAAATGCACTGACACTGAGGTAATGAATTGAGACCAGCTTTCAACATCTGTCGGCCACACCTACGTAGGTGCTCATCCAAGCATTTCAGGACAACCTGATTCCATGAGATAGAATATCCACAGATGGCTTTTTATTTTGGCAGGAGTGGGGGGGGGGTTGAGGATTACACAGCTGAGTGCTTTTGTGACTCTCTAATTGCCATTTCTGCACATTAGTGTCCCAAATAAACAAAAGTGACAATAATGGACTTCCACCGCAGGCGTAAATTAGCTGCAGTGGCAGAAAGCAGTGTAGCCCCAATCCATCTTTTAGCCTTTTCACTAAACTTTGGCATTTTTCGACTTTTTCTGACTGTTTGTCCATCTGATGTTTAACCTCTGCATGGCAGGTAACTCTAATATATTTGTAACAGCTCCTGGGATTTGTATTGAATTTAATTTAAGATACAATAAAGCAATAATTAAGTGAGCATTTCATGGGGAACTAATTTGTAGTTCAACATAATGTGATTCATTAATTCAATGTTATAGTGGTGTTTTCATTAGAGCTGTAATTACCACTGATAATAATACATAAATAATACAAATTGTTATAACCCTGTTAGGCAACACTTTAAATTATGTTAAGTATCAGGACTTCACATGGTGCATTTTTTTTTACTCCATAGTTGTGCAAGTTCTGAGTTTAAAAAAGTTTGATCAATTAATTTATTTTCTCCAAATATACAAAAATAAACCACCTACCCCTCCAGAGTCTTTCCCATGTCTTTGGGAACATAGCAGTATTGTTCCAGGCATGGCATTACAGTGTGTCTCAAGTTTTCTCTGCTTTTCTGTATGTGCTGATTGATTTTTGTCCTTGACTTTCCTGAGACTGCCAGGAGCCCAAACAGAGTCATGGGAGAATCAGACGTTTTTTTTGTTTGTTTTTTTTTCTAGATGAGAGAGTGCTGAGCTATGAGCTGTGCAATTTACACTGCACTGTGTGTTTCCTCTGTACTTTGGAAATGAATGTTTCATAATGTGTATTAAGTGTTTTTTTTTGTGCGTGCAGTGTCCACATATAAGCTTTGTGTATGAGCTAAGCCTTCATGCTAATTTGTGTTACGCATTAGGCTTTGTGTCAAGCTGGATTCACATCAACACCAGTGATACCATTTTCAAGGAATTAGGGCTAAAAATGTTAATTCACAGTAAACATAAATAAATAAAAATATCCTTTTCTCTTATCGAACAAAACAAAAATTAACTTGTGGTAGTAGCAGCTCTTTGAAGCCATATCAGACTAAAATAAGCTAAATGTTGCTAATCTGCTTGTTCAGCCATGTCTCTTCATTGGTTTGTGTTCAATATGCTACAGCGCTCTGTGCCCCAGTCTTTATACATACAGTTGTACGTCACTAGAACGCTGTTAACCTTTCAAACCCTCACCGTTTCACAGATTTTTTTGTGCAATTTTGCATGCTTTTTGTACGCCATATGAAGGCACATTGTGTTCTGCTTCCTGATTGGCTAAGAAAGTGTAGACGAGGACATTAACGAATAAAGTCGAGTCGATAAGTCGTGATGATCTCATCTGCTGTGATCTGTATGTTGTCATTTATACATGTAAATGATGAACTGAGATGTAAAATTGTTAGAATTGCACTTAGTTTTCTTAAGAAATGACAGTTTCTTCATCTTATTTACTTTGTTTTAAATAAAAAAGTTGTAAATATTGTCATTGCATACTTTTACTTTTTCACTCTATAACATAGTTTGGAATTGACATTTATATATTATGCTATCACTTCAGATTAAATTAGGCTTAATGTGGAAGCAGTGAAATGACTGAAACAAATTATTTTTGTTGTATCAGCAGATCATTATGGTGGACAAATACAGGATTCTAATTTCCAGTCATTTAATCTTAACATTCAACATTTCCAAACTTTACTGAAATCAGTGCTTTACCACAAAGTATTTGTCCCAAAAATAAAAATGACGCTAAATAATTCAGCCTGGTTTGTTTCAAAACCTTTGTGGCTCCGTTTGACATGATCAGAGTTTGTAAAACATTTCCACAGAGGAAACTCCAGAGGTCACTAAAGCCATCGCATTTCCAATTCCAACCAACAGTTATCTGATAATAACTGGGTTTTACTCTCAAAACTCGAACCACAACTGGACTCACTTCACCCATCCAAAAGTGAAACCCTTCCATTATGTCGCAGCTTTCACATTTGCGTTTACAAAAAAACCCCTGACTTGCGTTCCCTTATAGGATTCCACCATACTGGGGGGTGTTTTAAAGCTGGAAATGAAGCAGCTGTCTCAATACTGTGGGTGAGAACTTACTCTTTTACACTGTGAGACATAATTTCACCACCACAAAAAACTACCACATCCTGTATGACCAGAGACAGAACAATATGTTCTATGTATTATCGTAGAACAGTAAAGAAACATGAAACTATACTGAAAAAAAACATCTCAAACATGCCCTCATCCAGTTTATCACCTCGCCTACATACACTGAAACAAATTATACTTTGGACTAAGTTTAAAAAAAAAAATAGCAGTAAATTGTTACAGCTAAATTTATTAGTTTTTCACAAATGACATTAATGGTTTAATTTTCAATTTAATGTAAATTAAAGGAAAAAAATTACTTTTACTCAACTTAAAAAGATCACTTATTATAAAGACAAAACACATTGTTTTTACTTTGAGGCAACTCATTTTTTTCAATTTGGAAAAACTTAATTTTAACGGTTACATACAAGGAAACGTGTTACTTTGGAATAAACTAATTAAATTGCTGTAATTTTGTGACAGTCAATTTTATTTATTTAATTCAAGTAAAATTTTTGATTCAATGTAAACTATAATTTTTTGCTCTTTACACACACACACACACACACACATAGGTTTCTAAGGTTCTGTCAGTTCTACTAGGGTTCAGTGTCTTGCCCAAGGACACTTCAACATGTGGGCAGCCAGAGCACAAATCTTTCAATCAATGGACGACCCTCTCTATCAACTGAGTCGCAGCCGCCCTAGATAAGGAAAGAATGTTCCAGTCAATGACATTCCCATGTACTAACAACCTGGCTAAGCTAAAGGCAGCCTACTTCTGTGATATGAACACCTTTCATTTAAAGTAAAAATATTAAATATTTTTTTATTATTTGTTCCAACTGAGGTGTAATTTGCTCACATCAGAAAGCGCAAATGTCAATTAAATCAATTAAAAAAATTACTTTAAACAAATGACACCGTCGTTTAACTTTTTTCAGTGTATAGCAACACATACAAACGTATTCATGCTTTGAAGAATCTACTGAATATCACAAGCAAGAAGATAGAAATCATAGTTACTGCATTCGGCGTTTTAATGTGCATTATTGATTTTTTTTGTTTTTCATTCAGTCTTGTGATAAGATTTTGTTTTGCAGCTGGGAATCACATGAAAAAAAGATGTACAAGAAACTGCAGACAAGTGCAAATCTAAAGCTAGTACCCAACTTGGGTAAATATTGTCTGTCATATGTCATGGTTCTAGTTTTCAGTGGATAACTCTTGATCTGCATTTAGCTCCTGGTCAACTGAACATGTAACCAAGTATTGTTTTTTTTACTTCCATCTATCCATCTATCCATCCATCCATCCATCCATCCATCTATCCATCCATCCATCCATCCATCCATCCATCCATCCATCCATCCATCCATCCATCCATCCATCCATCCATCCATCCATCCATCCATCCATCCATCATCCATCCATCCATCCATCCATCCATCCATCCATCCATCCATATCCTGAATCTGCTTTATCCTCTCTAGGGTCATGGGGGTCACATAGAGCCTATCCCACCTACTTAAGGGTGATGGCAGGGTACACTTCACTACCACTTCATCTCAGGACTGAACATATAGAGACAAACAATCACTCTCACATTCACACCTATGGGCAAATTTTGGATTAACCAATTAACCTATCATGTCTTTGGATGGTGGTAGAAAGCCAGAGGACCCAGAGAAAACCCATGCAAACACGAGGTCCAACCCACTGGTGTTTGAAATAGAACCCATGGCCTTCTTGTTGTGATGCATGAGTGCTAACTATCGCACCACTGTTTGGTCTGGTTTTAGTTCCTTAATTAATTTTTTTTGTTTTTTTTGTTGCTACCATAGAAATGTGGTTAAGCAGTTTCTATTTGTCTCTGTTACTTGCTTTTAGTGTTGTACACAACTATGGTTAACCCATAAAAACATTTGTGCCAGTTCCTAAAGGAATTGTCCTCTACAGTTAACCTTTATTAAATTATTAATCCCCATTTATTATTTTATTATCCTCTGCATTTTTTTCAGTGAAAAATGTGTTTTCCTGTACAGTATCTATACAATCAGTCAAAGGTTTGTTCTTTATTTTCATAACTCTTTATATTGTAGATTCTCACTGAAGGCATCAAAACTATGAAGGATCACATATGGTATTTTGAAGTTAAAATAAAAGTGTGACATAACTCAAACAATGTTTATATTTCAGACTCATTTTCGTAATTTTTTTCCCACTGCTTTGGACATTCTGGGCATTATCTCTATGAGCTTCATGGTAATCACCTTAAATATTTCCCAACAGTCTTGAAGAAATTCCTACAGATGTCGACCAATGGTTTACAATCTTTGTTTGGTCCACTTTATGCCATTTAAATGAAAAGGTAAATCCAAACTTTTGACTGGTAATATAGTTTATTGGTCATGTACAGTAGTTTTTGGACACCAACTGTTTGGTTGCAGAAGATGACAGTGTTTCCATGGTTACTCCAGAGCTTCTGAACATCCAAATGGATCATATTTGATAACCAGGAAAAGATAACAAACTACATTTTACACCAATTATTTATATGCATGGATACAATTAGGAATTCTGAGGATTTTAGACCAGTATATGAGTTTGGTCAACAGTTGCTGTTTGGAAATGGAGCTTTAAATGACATGGATCAAACATAAATGACCAGTATTAAGCTGTTAATCATTTCTACAACTTATTTTATAGCCACTGTAGGGAAATTAGCATTAGCTCTTTGCTTATAAGAGGCATTGATCAGAAGACACTTGAGAACCAAACCCCAGACCTTCATCAGTACCTGCTCAATGGTACTAACAGGAGAAGTCACCTGTTTTAAATGGCCTCTGTCTGCCTGGGAATGGAACCCTTTAACTGTGAACTGGAAGTGGTGTGGAGGTTAGTTACAGTGGATAGTTATATTGTGGCTGAGTTCCTGCTTGTCTCATCTGCTTCATGTGAAAGAAAGATTAGTGTGTATTTGCAGTGAATTGTTGTAAGCCACAAGAATCCCAGAGAATGACTGGGGCGAAGACTTTGGCTGCAAAATGAACCCATGGGAAGTTACATAGCAATCAGCATCAGCCTCTTGACCCCCCCCTTATCCATGGAAGAATGTGGAAGCATGCGTGTGTGTGTGTGAGAGGGTACATTATTGTTAGAATGGCTGACCTGTATGTGGAAGATGTCACCTCCTGAAAAAGATATTAGCACTAGCGGGGTGTCAAAGGGGGTCTGGTACAGCGTGCTACTAAAGTTAACACTCCCACTACTTGTGGTGTCTGACTCTAAAATGACTTTACACCAGGCATGGGCAAACCATTCCCAAAGGGCCGGTGTGGCTGCAGGTTTTTGTTCAAACCAAGCAGCAACACACCAGACTTGATTCAATTCATCATCTGATCTCAGTCTTCAGACAGTTGATTGGTCAATCTATGTCACAGGTGTCAAACTCCAGTCCTTGAGGGCCGGTGTCCTGTATGTTTTAGATATTTCCCTCTTCCATGTGATTCAGTTTAACCCGTTAACTCCTGAGAACTAACAAAATAATTGGTAACATGAGCAAAGTAAGACACAAATGGCAGAAAAATCAAAGAAAAATACAACAATAAAAAACAAAAACTAATAAATATTTACAAAATGACAAATAATGTGGAAAGAAAACTACTAATGAAATTTGGTCCCAGCAATTTTAATTTTGCCTTTAAAAAATGCATCATCCATTCAGAATGCATCAGCACTGACACTTAAAGAGTTAATAATCAGCTCCTCATCAGACTGATAATGATGCAATGGCCTCCAGGTGTAATGGAAGAGGGAAACATCTAAAACATGCAGGACACCGGCCCTCGAGGACTGCAGTTTGACACCCCTGATCTATGTACTATTAGTTGGTTGGAACAAAAATCTGCAGCCACACCGGCCCTTTGTGGAATAGTTTGCCCATGCTTGCTTTACACAGTGCTTGATGAACTTCATCATTTTATTGAAGCTGTAAACTTGTGCTTCTGACCTGAAGGAAGCCCAGGACCCCTTCCCCTTTTGTCCAAATATAGTCACAGCTCTTCATAAACCACTGATGACATCACAGTTTCTCGACCCACTGATTATATGCAGCCTATGTTCAGAAAAGGCAAAACCAAACATTGCCTTTTTTTTCTTTGAGTGGCCAACATTGGTTCTTTTCCCACTTACAAGGAGAAGGTGAGTCAAGGTTTATTCACCTAATTGGCTTCCACATCCTCATCGCTCTAAGCTACTAAATCCTGCACAGTTCACTTTTAATGGACAGACTGGCATATCCTATTCCCTTTTGTTTTGGAAAGTGTATGATCTACTGCTAAGGGCTTGGCCGGCATTTCAACACTCCCACAGGCCCTAGTAGCTTTATAAACTTCACTAATAAAGGAACAATAGCAAGACTTAATGTATTTTTAAGACTGCTCTCCTGCTGTGCAGTGGAAACACACTTGAAGAAATCCTAAAATCCAAATCCTACAAAAAAAAAAAAAAAAGAACTAGTTTGTGCAAAATTATTCCCATGATAAGGCTAATGTTAAATTTAGCAACTTTGATTTTTTTCTTGTTTCATCTTAACATACTGTGGTTTAAAGAAGCTTATGTGGAGATGCATTAGAGGGAAATCTAATCCTTGCACATTAATATTTCCCTTCCTTAACTTGATTTATCAACATATGCTCCATTTAGACATTTTCAGGCTATCACGAAGCAATTTAAATGTGGCTTGTAACAGGAATCATTGCAAACTCGCAATGTGTGACTTTCACAAGAAAGTTATAAAAGTATCTTTGATGTGGATGAGAGGATACACCATATACACTCTAGAAAGTGTGACAGAGGTTCATTAATATTAACAAAATAAATTAGATTAAACTCTACATGAACAAAAGACTTTGTGCAGTTTGGTATATTGTTATATTGAGTTAATGACATTTTAATTATTTGAATAATTGTTTGAATAACATCAGCTGAAAACCACTGGGTAGAAATTCATTATATTTGATCTTACCAGTAATGTCAACAACATATAAATCATCTAGATATTTAGAAATATTAATTAATTCCACCTTAGTAAATCTAATTTTTTATTTTTATTTTTTGCAGATATTTGTCATATATGAATTAGTATTTTCCAGATAACAAGTAAATATTGATTTGCAATTACATTTGAAATTGCATGAGCTAAATCTTAATTAAATCCAAAACAATTCAACTAGTGATTTCATTATTTTACATTTCATTATTATGTAATTCAAGTTGATATTCTTAAAACCTATTCAGTTATTGTAATTGTCACTTTGTTGCCATCGTTTCTTGAAGTAGCCGATGGTTTATGCTGTGTTACTCAACTTTACTCTTATCACTTTGACATTTTCTGAAAGGCAACACAACCACATAATAGTTCCATCTTAGAAATGTGATCTAATAACATGGACACACAGTAGCTATGATAATACAAAAAAAAACAAAAAAAACAACAACATTGTGATATAACCCTCACGTGTGCTCTTAGAAGTCTGGGGTAAGGCAGGAAGCAGGAAATAGGCTGCTAATGGGGTACATGCTGTACTTCTGCTTTATTGCTATTGTCCAGAAAACACATTAACTGATTACTGTTGTCCACACTTCTTATCAGGAAAACTGACACTGGCTGTATCCTGAAACATAAAAGTAAATTGTATCTGTTTTTGTATGTTTTCTTTAAAGAATACAGTTAACCAAAGGTGACAGGGCATTTGCATTCCATTACAACAACAACAGTGTGTGCATGCGCTGATGTAGAATTTAAGTACCTAAAGTCAAATGAATTTATCAGTAGACGCTTCTTCGCATGTTTTGTTCTATAAAACCCTCTGCCAACATGAGCGAATACAACAGATATCTCAAAAACAAAACAAGAAGTCATCCAAATAGGCCAGAAGCTCAATGCTTGTAAGAAGTCAACATTCTTCAGTCATGACATAAAGTAAATGAAAAACACACCAGCTTTGTGTCGACAGCATCAGCTTTTCATCCATTGGAGCATTCTTCTAACTGTAATGTATTGTTTATTTTTCATCCTAGAAGCTAATGACTGTTGAACTGAGGAAGAAAAGCCAAGAGGATGACCGGATCAAAAGTCAAAGGTGAATAGTTTCTCAGTGAAATGTCTAATTTTGTTGTAAATCTGAAGCTCACTGCAAAGGGACAGCACATCCAAAGCACATGTCTCAGAAAGTCAAGTACGAATCCTTGAATGTTATTAAGTTTCATGTACAATTATGGTGCAGAAGTGATGACATTTTCAGATGCTTGGACAGTATAACTGGAAGAATATACGTCTACATAATCCAAAGATATCTGAGATTGTCACAACAGTAAATGTGTTCTTTTCACGAACAACATGTTGTTCATGTGCTGGACATCTACACTGATTATAACATATAATATTTCAACAAACTAACCAACATTTACAGGACTGGAAATATCATCACTTGAAAAAAAATTTTAAAATCAGATGCATTTCTTCTCCAAACCAAAATCTTATCCTAAGTAAGGCTGTAACTAACAGCAATTTTAATAATAGTTGATCTCTCCTTCACTGTGGTTCTCCCTGGGGTTTCTCCTGTCCCACTGGGGTTTTGGAGTTTTTCCTTCCTGAGAAGGACAGGGTATGTCTGTGACATTATCTATTTCTGTGACTGTTTTTTCCAACCAACTCTGTAAAGCCCTATGAGACGACCTTGCTGTTGAGGGCAGGGGGTACCCTATGACTGGTCTGATCCATGTGGCTGTTGGTGGATTTACAGCTAAGCTAAGAGCTAACCCGTTCTGCCTGCTGCTTCTCTCAGTCCTGCTCATCAACGTACACTCACTGGAAAACAAAAAGGACTCCCTGAAGCTGGATTTAAACATCAAACATGATCCACCAGACTGCTGCATCCTCATTCTCACCCAGACGTGGCTCAACTCTTCTGTCCCGCCATTAGCCTGGACAGGCTGAAATCTAAATTTTAACACATATTTCATACAAAATCTGTACATTTTCAGAATTTTTAAAGGGTTTGAGGGGTAGTATTGGGGGACTTGGAACAAATTAGGCCTTTTACATGTAAAATACAACTCTATTTATGAAAAATTCACGGTTCTTCTGGAACAAATTAATTTCATAAGTAGAGGTACCACTGTACATTACAAATGTTAAACCAACCAATTGTGAGCCAGTATCCAAAGCCTCAGCCATGCTGCTCTGTGTTTTCCTGTTACACACACAGTCTACAGGCATGCCTCCATACTGACATGCTCAAAATGTAATGAATAGACTGCTGTGTTCGTTACAAACTCTTCTAGGAACTGACTTGTTCAAACCTAAATTTAACAAAGATGTTTTTCCTTGTTTCAAGCTCTGTCATTTGCACTCTAATTATCCAGAATGACTGTCCTACCGTCGAAAACTGTCACTTAATTCACTCCTATACAAAATAGTTGCCTCTAAAACTAAACTCAGAAAGTGGTTACGGTTGCCAGGACACCTTGACTGTGGAAGCCATTTAGTTATAAGCAAATATAATTTCCATGAGAGGGTGTTGGAATTGGAAAGAACTTGACAGGCCTACACTCAACCCATTCCAATGCTTTGAATGCTAATTGTGCTAGCTAAGAAAAGATATATGCCTAGAATATAGAACAGTTTTTGGAATGTCCTGCATCACACTGTTTTTGGTTAGACATAAAGAATTGGATTTTACTAAAAAGTAATAATATTCCATGTTCTAATTTGTATCATATTGTTTTCTTATGGCTCTGTTTCAGATATGTATAGTCAATGTAATTTTATTAGTAAGCAAATATGCTAAGTGGAGAAATGACAAGCCCTCCTTTTAGAGATTTACAAAAAAAATTAAACGTTTGTCTTGTCCCTAAGGAAATGAGAAAAAATACAATGAAAATAAGCCATAACATTGTTCTTTATTTATTTGAATTTAAATAATCTTCACTGCTCCTATTCATTCACTTAAAATGCCTTGTGATTTGCACTGTATTTTATACAAATGTATTTTTGCTCTTGCTTTACATATCCCCCTTTTTTTGTACTTTAATTTATTTATGTTTGTGGAATTACTGTTTTATTATCCTCATTTTGAGATTATAATTTTCATTATATTGAATTAAAAAAAAAATAATGCTAATTGCACATTAGACCTTACCATCCATCCAACATTTTTGCACAATCTTATCAATGCTTTTGTGGCTGAAAGCGATAAAATAGCAGCAAACTTCCTGAATCTCTTGCAGCTTTTATCTGCAACTGCATTGCAATTGTTTCTACTGCAAAAGGGCTTGACCTATGACAAAAGTCAAAGACTGAAAGACACATTTTAATACTGTTAGAGTTTGGACCGTGCTATTTGATAAACAGGTGTGGCATTCAGGTGTCCATGTAGTTTTTATATTCATTGTAGTTTTGTGACATTTTTGGAGGGTTATTTACCTAAACCTGCAAAAACTCTGTAAGGCAGTTTTTCTCTCTAAGATTACAACAAATACATAGTTAAAAAAAAACAAAAAAACTACACAAACAGGCTGATTGCTTTGGCACGTGTAATGCTCTGTCCACAGACGATACAGATTACTTTGTAAATGGGTATTTCACCCTGTGTCTGTCCACACTACAACCCAATTTGAGTACAGCCTGATGCAAAGGCAGACATTATTGTGTCTGCTGAACTTTAAACTGTAGATAATATTAGACACAGTCGAGGCAGAGGCTAATCTGTTATAGTACATGTACTTGAACTGCAAGCCCAAAATTTTGTGAAAAGTTTGGGTTGTTTTTGTACTATTATACTTTTTTTTTTTTTTTTTACCACAATATAATTACAAGTGTCCCCCAGATATGTCCTCACTGACCTTACTCTACTGCAGGACACTGATTTATACATCTTAATGATCATATGATAACTTACAGTCGCAACAATAGATACTGTATGTATGACTTGGGAGCCATTTACATGAGGATTATTGTGGCTAAATAGTATATATTATCAGAAGTGACTTTCATTTATTTTCAGTCTGCCTTATATTGGGGTAACACATGGAGTGGTTGTCATAGTAACATGTGGATGACTCTAGTCCATTGTATGAAAATATCACCACTTTCTGAAATTTTGACTCAAATATCTGAATTACAAATAATTACAAAATTGGTATTTCTGTGATAACACATGGGGAGGGCTTTTTGAGGAACTCACAAATGTTCAAACTTTCAATACTAACTAAAACAATAAAAATCTAATGTCTGAATCTGAACAATCAACTATTTACTGTATATAGTAGATTGATTTCTAGAAATTATTATTTAGCATCAAATTTGGGACATGGCTGTGGGGTAAAAAGAACAATCAATAAAACTTGTAGCTTTTTCTACGTGTGGTATTTTAAAAAAAATATCATATGTACGTGTGCACAATAGTCACATCGCAGGTCCTGCAATCATTTTGTTTAATTTTTGTATTTATTTGTATTTTTTTAATGTTTTTTTTTTTTTTTTTTTTTACTTTTTTTTTTTGATTGATTGATTTGATTCATTTATTTATGTACTTTTTTTTATTTGTCTTTATTTATTTTTATTTAATTTTTTCAAAAATGTTTAATTTAGTTTTAATTATCAAGGTTTGCACAATATATTGTTTGAGCACTGACGTCACAATATACCTGTGCACAATAGTTACATCACAGGTCCTGCAATTATTTTAAATAATTAATTAAATAATTTATATTCATTTATTTATGCATTTTTTTATTTATCTTTATTTTTTAAATTTTTTTATTTAAAAAAAAAAATAAATTATTAATTTTATTCAATTATTTTGGCTAAAAGAAGGATGATACTGAAACCTATCTTCTGTGTCCACAGCTAATCTGTTTGACCGTTTGTGTCGACGCTACACTTCTGTTTTATACTACTGAGGATTATTTCATATCACAGAGTTAAAAAAAAACAAAAAAAAAACAATGCTAGTATTTTCTAATATCACACAGCCCTGTTATCATTGTACTGGTCCGGCCACTGGTTCAGATCATATTGAGCTAAACACGGCCCCTGTGAACTCTAATGACACCGATACCCTCGGCTAACTGAACTACAGTGGTTGATGTGATCCGTATCTGGCAAATACTCAAAATGAAACATACTCCAACAAAGACTAGTGCAACATGCAAAACAGCAACAGCAAATTATTCATTCACCTGTAATAAAAAAAATGTTGCCCGTATGTTGTTTTGAAAACTCCTGAAAGGGCATCGGGGTTTTATCTGAGGCTAAATGTCAGCCGTCGTTACCAGTCTTCAGTGCTAATCTCGCTGTGCCCAATGTCTGGACTGCATCATGAATCAACAGCCAGTAAACAATAGCCACAGCCTTGACCAATATGCATCTTATTGAAGGTGGCATTCAGATAAGAGTTCATCTTGATCTGCCGAACCATTAAACCCAGAGCTCTCTAATACTTAATTTACGACAATGAATCACACCGTGCAATGTGATCCAGCTCCATGGCAACTTGTATCACGAAAAGGACGGCAGATGGTGTTTTCATTAAAGAATTCAAAGCCAATAGAAGAATCAACCGAATGACTTTGGGAGCCTCTTCAGTGCACCGCTCGGATTACATGAAGTTCTGTAGCTGCCGGGAAAAAACACACAGGCCAATGTCCAAAAGGCCTACGGATACACAGGGGCTATCCGGTGTGTTTTTAGAAATGCGACAGTGGTTCCTGTTACACTGCACACTGATATGATCCCTCACTGGAGACTCACAGTTCAGTGGATCCTGATAATCAAACCACCAATAATCAATGCGCTGGTGTTTTTTGACAAATGGTCGACCATCACTTACGGATCCACGAATGGTGTCAGCACCAACATCATTAGACTTTTTTCCTGTTTCATGGAAGTCGATTTGTTTTCATCAGGACAACTCCACTAAACATCAAGGGTTTATTTTTAAACGCCTCTTCAGGTTTAATCAACTGTCGTGTTTCACCCTTTATCTGCACACATAGAACAAAGGTTCACACTCTTCCTCTGCCACTACAAAGATGAGGTATCAAACTCATATATGAATCCATTCCCCCTCATTCTTTGGAAGTGTTCTTTTCTACAGTTGGAATGTGCAGTCTATGACTATGGAAAATAATTACCATATATTCAGGACTATGACGTGCATTTAAAAGACTTTAAATGTGTCCAAAAATGACAGTGCGCCTTATAATCCAGAGGGCCTTATATATGGATTAATTCTGGTTGTGCTTAGTGACTTGGACTTTTGACTTTTATCTTATAATTTTGACTTTTCATGACATAATTTTGACTTTTCATGACATAATTTAGACTTTTTATCTCAGAATTGAGACTTTTTTAATGTTTGATTTAGCAGAATAAGAATGTGTGATAAGGTCAGGAGTTATATCTGGTGTTTTCCAATATTTAATTTACTGATCATATAGATGTTCATAAAAGCTCAGATTAAAGTTAAGGGATATTATATTGGAAACAATGAAAACTGTAGAAAATGTGAAAATGTATCATTAAATGGACCTAAACCACTGGTGAAAAAAGAAACAATTCCATGATTCCATCATTTTGAATGTGCAGTTAAACTTCAATTAGCACATAACTCCAAAAACATGTCTGGGTGGTGATTTGTGACTATTTATAGAGTTCAGCAAAGAAGACACAAATACTGTGAAAACATCTCATCTTAAATTAGCCTTAACCCATAAAGGCCTGGTGATACGTTGGTACCAATTACAAACAGGAGTGTTTCCCTTTATTTAACATTTCTGAAATGTTTCATCACTATTTATTATACTATCATCCTCTACATTTTGTATTATTAAGTAAAAATAAGGCATTTCCCTACATTTAATTCATTAATCATAGACAATCATAAAAGCTCAGATTAAAGTTGAGTTATTGTGTCAGAAAACTGAAGAAAAATTAGTTTCCATCCACTTTCATTGACCAAACTGATGATAAATGACAGGAATTTTTTTTTTTTTTTTTTTTTTTACTGGTAAATCAATGTTGTAGAAGATGACAGTGTTTCCACGGTAACTACAGAGCCTCTGAACATCCAGATGGGTCATATGTGATGGCTATGAAAAGATGACAAACTGTATTTTACACTAATTATCTCCATGTATTGATAGGATTAGTGGCTCAACAGGCATTAAACACTTTAGATCAGTCGATGGTGGATGTTTGGGTCTTTATGGGATATCCTCGACAGTATTTGCCTCCTTTCAATACCCATAATCCTGGGTTTGTCAGGATTCGATTTATAGACTTACACATGCTTTTGCAGTGGGACAACTGAAGCAACTTCTTTCATTTCATTGACAAAAGCCCTATGTTATAATTTGTCATCTTTTAAAGCTAAATCAGTCAGTGCGCTTTGATGTCAGCTGAGGTGACACCATGTGCTGAGTGCAGTAACATTTTCAAAGCCCTCAGTGAGTGACAACATCAACCCTACAGATGAAGTGTTTGCATTTGGTGCTTTTTATGGCCAACACTCAGCTCTAGTACACCCATGTGATGGTCAAACTGTTAGTGAGACGTCCTTAGGATGCACTTTGGACAACAGCGTGTCCGTTGTTTTTCGAAGCAAGTCGCATTTTAAAACGCATTCCACGCTTTATTAAATTTAGCTTTGCTGTTTCTTATCTAGGTATCTTTTAATTTGCTGTGACTTCAGTGAAATATTCCATGGACACAGTTTGAATGGGTTCAGCAGTGCAGAGCAGCATTAACTTCAGTGACACTAGATTAATTTTATAATTCAATATGATGAAGGTATCACATGGCAGCGATGCTATTACACATGCCAGAATTCTGAGAGCACAATGGAGGCCTCTCCTTTTCTATTTCACTGTCATGTCGTCCTCTTACACTAACAGTTTCGTATTCGCAGACAATCCAGTTGCTCTCATTGTCTGCTTTTGTACAACACAAGATATTTATGATTTCATTGACTAGACTTCAGGTTACACATCACTCAGTTTCTGTCAAACATTAACTCGGTTTAGGGCTTTCACTTTCCCTTTTATTTTATTCAGTGATTACATTTAAACTGAAACCTCCATTTCCCTCTATTTTAACTGTAATCTTTCTTTTGCTCTTCCTGGAAATGTAACCCTTTTTTCATCAGACCTGTATGTAGTATTAAATAAAGAGGTACTTCATGTAGTGAGTGGTAGGAAATTTAGCTCCATTCTTTCATGACAACTACACAAAGATGAAGTTAATATTGGAAATTAAGCTGTTAAACTCTGGGCCAAGTGGTTCTAGTTGTAATCATTTGAGTGCAACAATAAAGTAGCTTTACTTATATAAATATGAGTTATAACCAGAAAACAATAAAGGTAAGACAAAATTCAATAATTATCTTTTTAAAATTCAAGTCTCACTTTTGCAGTTCTTTGGCTCATTCAGTGAGTTTTAGTGGAACAGAAATAATACTTGTCCCATTGGATCTGCTTAATGTTATCTTAGTGTAGGGTGACCAGGCATCCCAGTTTTACTGGAACAGTCCCAATTTGGGTTTGTGTGTCCCCAGTCCTGGCAAAAGTCTGTCGGGAGATACGAATCCTAAACACCGCATTGACCACTACCTTGTATATTGTGACTAATGGCTTCAGTCAGATAGAACACCAGACGTGGATAACTGGATAACTCAAAAACTTATGGACGGGTTTTGATTAAATGTTTTGAGAGTGTCACAAGGAACAAATGATTACATTTTGGTGGTGATACGGAAGAGATCCTGGACTCTGGGTCACTTTGAAACATATTCTCCATTTACCGCTATGTAAAATTTCAAAGTGATCCAGAATCCAGGATCTCTTCTGGATCATCACCAAAATGTAATCATTTCCAGATCCCTCCATTACTTACCTATCCTGTCAATTTCATCAAGATCCATCCATAACTTTTTGAGTTATCTTGCTAAATACTAGACAGACAGACAGACAAACAAACTGTGGCAAAAACATAATCTCCTTGGCGGACCTCTCTTCATTCGGAGGGGGGAGGTCTGCCTTGGTGGAGGTTTGTGCTGTCAGAATGCTTTTCTAGTTTGGTACTAATGTGTTGTGGAAGTGGGTGAAATGAGTTGAAAGGAGCAGAAAGAAAGACTATAATAATTAGTTGGAGCTGTTTTGGAAGTATGTACAGGAATCTGTGAGTATGATAATGCTAATGCTAATGGTGTCAGTTGTTACTGCTGGTGGAATTAGTAAAATGAAATTTCAGGTTGGGTAAACAGCCTACCACTGTAGTGATTTGTGCCATGCTAACGTAGGTGACACCAATCAACAAAAGATATATTAGTGAGTGAAGTGAGCCACTAGTCGCTCATCGGACTCTCAAATGTCACTGTCTACTTTCAGACTTCAATGTCGGAAAAGAAGGAAACTGGTCAAACTTAACTACAGCTAATGACAAACAAACCAAAAAATGAATGAAAAGGGTCTAAAAGTGAAATGATAAACCTAAAAGTCAAATGTAGGCTACAGTCATTAAGATCGATGCAATGTTAAGTTAAAGTCCCAACCAGACTTGCTGACCACCACAACATGATCTGCTTTGAGAAAGGCGGGGATTTAACATGGTGCAACCAACATGGACTGAAATATCTAAAAAAAATGCACCAGTATATACCATCAAGAATGAGGGCAATTATTCAGTCAGTGCAAATACCACAACACGTATCCTGTGTGAATAGGTCCATATGTTAATATCCCAATTACTGAATTTTCCATAACCTACAAAAATTTAATATTGAAACTATTTATCGCAGTTGTCACCAAATTGCAAGTAAATCATAAAGACTGCCGCAACTTTTACTGCAACTGTTTGGAAAAGGTTCATCAAGAATTTGTGGACGCAACAATGACAATGTCCGCAAATTGAACTTGTTAGTGGCGTGTAGCACAGCTGTGTTGTTGTCATAGAGACCTTAACAGCAATTAGTTGGCATTAGTAATGCACTACAGCGCAAAAGTTAAGCCTTTGTTTGTGCTTGATGATAAGGCAGAAGGGAACTGTGAGGATATGAACGATCACAGTGAATTTATGGCTCCATGGGAATGGGACGCAGATGAGAGTTCGTCACATGAGTTTGCAGCTGCAGCCAAATCAGGGGGCGGGACTTGAGCAATGTGCACGGCAATGGTCAGAGTGGCAGGAGTTACAAAGAGCAATGAAATTAGTTTCATATCTTTGTTGTTGTATGTCGTAATGGCAGGAAACTTTGCACTGCAATCCATCATCGTACAGGACAGACACCCTACAAATTTTGGATCATTTGGTAGAGTTTTGCAGGTGTTAGGTGTTCCACAGACAAACAGGATACACTACAGAGATTTGTTGCGATTTATATATATATATATATATATATATATATATGTATCCTTGTAAATACAAATACAAGCTGGACAGAAAATAAAATTCTCACTTTGTGCAATAATCTCAACCTGGGTTTTCTGCCTCTGTCCATAATAATACATGTTAAAAAGACTAAATTGTCATCTAAGGTGAACAGTTATCTGCAATATAGTATATTAAACTATTACATAATAAAAAATACAAAATAATAGCAGAAAAATGTCTCATGTCTGGGATCACCATTAATTTGTGATATTAAAATGGGGTCACAAGCTGAGTTTCAAACCACTGGCAAAATCTTTTACAGCTATCAAAAATAAATTGATGGAGCATTTCATGACATTAACACACAGTACATCGACAAAGAGCCTGCAGCTTTAAAAACCAAAAACATGAAACAGAAGACAGATGCATCACCAGTCTGACACATAATGATTTATCCCGAAATATCTGCAGGACTTCAGCTTCATTACATGTGATCACCACAGACACTGATACTCCGATTATGTATGTGTGTGTGTGTGTGTGTGTGTGTGTGTGTGTGTGTGAATCCTGGCCACGGCAGGGATGTCTCGTAGCCAGACGTTCTATATTGGTGATCTGGAAGCTGTGCAGTTGTGTGTTACTGAGCAACATAAGGGTCTTACCAGAGGAAGTGGTGAAGTCTGACTGGGTAGCACTGAGGAGCTGCTGAGCTCCCTGTGAGAAACACCTAAAAAATAAAACAAAACCACACATATAAATAACCAGGTTAAATGAATGAACAAAATTAACAAGATATTAAAAACAGCTGGTCCTCAGGTTGGTCAGAAACAACTGCACATACATTGTCAACACATGAAACATTAACCCAAGCAATAGGTTGGTATTAAAATTACAAAACTATTAACAAAGTGATGACATAGATATTATAAAAACGCACAGTTTTTTTTAAACACCTCTTGAAAAAATATTCACAGGGCACACTTAAAGGAAACATACCATCACAGAGCAAAACACAAGTAGAAGCTTTAGCACCTTTGTGCTTAGCATGTGCAACAGGATGTATAACAAACACTACATCCTGCCTCAGTACCATATATGTACCACTACGCTCAACAAAAGTGACTCCCACAGCAGCTTTAAAACATGTTTTAACCTCTGGTGTTTGCCACATGTGGTCATGACCATAAATACTTCTCCCTTAGCTGCAGTAAGGGTGGAGAAATCCCAGTATATATACATATATATATATATATATATATATATATATATATATATATATATATATATATATATATATATATATATATATATATATATATATATATATATATATATATATATATATATATATATTGCTCTTCCCCTTTTGGACAAACAGTCCTCAAAAGAATCAGGTTTTTTTTTGTTTTTTTTGTATCAGCCCCTGAAGCAGAGACAAGAATTTTGAGAGGAAAACAGCCATAAATAAAAGAGGAGTGACAAAACAACATGTGCTGTGATGCAGAAATGAATGCTCAATTTGACTCAAACTCTGGTGTTTTGCCAAAAATCATTGAAAGTCATGTTAAAGTTCACATTGAAACGTCAAGGGAAAAGGGGAAAATATGTAACAAAAAAAAAACAAAAAAAACAGGAGGCAGTTTGATTATCATGAGAGCAAGAACGGAAAGCATTTGTTTTTGTCATTAATTGAGTCACAGGCCTGGTCATCTCTTGCCGACAAACCGTAATCACTTGCAATCAGACTTAATGGGTGCTCTAATGGGAATGGCTTTCCTCCCTCTGTGCTTTGTTGGTGGCTGTTTGTTGCACTTTTTTTTAACACACTTGTCCACAAAAACAAATGTGCACATGTTTGCATGCATGTGCATTTGCAACACGGCAGGGTAATTTTACACACCGTCTTCTATCTGAAAGGGAATAATTGTTTTAATAACACTGCCTATCCAAAACAGTACAACACAATCAAGTCCTTTTTGTATGTGATGCTAATTTACATATTCTTTGCAAAGATAACTAATTCCCTCATTTGTAGAGTACGGTTAGTCTGGTTTTTGATCTCTGTGTCCTCGTCATATGATACTGTACGACAAATCTAATAATATACATTCACTCACTTTTATTCTGTACATTTAGCTTGTCCCAGGTGTACCTAATAAAGTGGCCACTGAGTCTATAAGGCTCTCCATCTGCTCCCAGATTCAACATAATGCACATTCACAGATGTTTGTCTGCTCTGTTTATTTGAACTATTACCTTTCTATGAGCTCAATCCAGTTTGGTCATTCTTCTCTGACCTCAGGCATCAACAATGGAAGTGTTGCTGTACACTGTTTCATTTTATTGTTGGTGGAACATTCTCTGTAAACCTTACAAAGTTGTGTGTGAAAATCCCAGTGTAGCAATGATTTCTAAAATGCTCACGTTAGCAACCAAGTAAGTTAAATCACTTTTCAACAGCAGATCATCTTGACCATGTTGGCATGTGTAAATATTGCTCCTACGTGTTGACCTGTTAGATATTATATGCAGTTAACCAGATACACCTGATAAAGTAGCATCTACTGTAGGGGACATGGAGACAGAGACAGTTCAGTGTCATTCTGTGCTGCAGATTAATCACAATGATGGATTAGTCTAGCTTAATTCATTAGTTTTGACAGCCCTAAATGATTTCAATGGCTACTTGTTAAAATACAGTTCTGATTTATCACTAGTGATCAACAGATGTTTGTTTTTTTCTCTGTTAATAAATGACAGAAAATCTTATTTTTTTAAAGGAAGCATTTATTGAAATAAAAATAACATTGAACTACTGCTAAAAAAAAAAGAGAAATGTTAACATTTCACATAATAAATGGTAAATGGACTGCACTTATATAGTTCTTTTCCACCTTCATGGTGCTCAAAGCGCTTTACATTAGCCTCACATTCACACACACACACACACACACAAAAGAACATATGAGCCGACACAACAGACTGATGCTGATACAAGAGAAAAACATAAATATCGGTCTATATTATTTAGAACACTTTGGGGCTTACTTTAATTAAGTACTCCCATTACTTTGATTAGCCATAAACAATTTAAATTATTGCTGTATACGTCAGCTTATACCTTACAGCAATTTGTGTGTTTATTACATTATTACAATGTAGTAATGTCTTAATAATGCGTGTTAATGCATTTTTGTTAGAATGTTTTGTGCATTGTCAAGAAAGAAACTTGGAAAAGGCTATTCATTTCCCATTGTTTGATAAAGAGAATAACACAAAAACGCCTCAAAAGTAGTCCAAAACATACAAATCTAATATTATGTGCACACAGAAACAGAACATAACAAAAAATGTGGTTTAACAGGCAGCAAAACAACATGTTTTTTAATAAATATTCCACATTTTGATCTTTAGCCACGCTATATAGAATGTAATAAACTGTACACTAACGGTAAATCTATCTATCTATCTATCTATCTATCTATCTATCTATCTATCTATCTATCTATCTATCTATCTATCTATCTATCTATCTATCTATCTATCTATCTATCTATCTATCTATCTATCTATCTATCTATCTATCTATACTCAATATTTCTTTTCAAAATTTAAAAAGAAAACAGCAACACAGTTTCATCCATATGTCTCTGTGGTCATTCTTATTAAATGGCTCTTCATTTGGTGTGCTATAGCTTTTTAATGACACTACTGTTGGATTAACAATACAATGAACAAAAAAGAAAAGTTTATTTGATACAAGAGAATTAATTTCCTGTGCACACTACTATGTATTTTACAAAGGAGCTTTTTTTCTCTATATTTCAGCCACTCATTTACACATAAGCAATATTTTAAGTCACTAAAATTAAGATTTCTTCATATTTTTTCAAGAGTGAAGAGCACAACAAACACACCCCTCGCAAATATTTTACCTGATTTGTCCAATTTATTATCATTGCAAAAGTACATTTAAACTGACCATGACCTTTGACCTACAGTACATTCACCAAAATTTAACAGGATCTATTCTATTTCGTGGAAATTGGTTCAATAGTTTTAGTGTAAAGTTTTCCTTCCTTATCTAACAAGATAAAACTGCTGTCACACTTAAAATTCACACAAACACAGGCCGTAACTGTGTCAATGTGTGACCTGTTAAAGGCTGATGTTGAGAAACCATGTCTCTACATGTTATGTTATTTTTAATCCTTTCTTTTTATGACTGTATTTTTTATCTGTATTCTATTGTATGTGTATTGTTTACTCTTTGTGATGTACTTTGCGACCTCCTATGTCTATGAAATGTGCTTTATAAATAATGTTTACTTACTTACATTTTACCCATCCTAATGCACACACACAATAGTCAGCGTTAGCATTAGCACGTAGCATACAGATTAGGAGCAGTGAGCAGCCACTGAATGCCCTCAGGGACCCTCTCTAGAGCTCCGTCTGCACTGTCAGAGGCACCAACGGAAGAATTAACCTTAGTGTGTCTTTACTGTGTGTGTGTGTGTGTTTTATGGTGGACAACATGGTGGTGCAGTAGATAACACTTGTGCCTCAGAGAACACCCTGGGTTTGATTGCAAAACCAGTCAATGGAGTGAACATGCAGGTAATTGGTTCATCTAAAATGCCCAAAGGTGTAAATGCCAGAGGGTGGTGGGAAAATATTGTTTTGGACACTCCTTACATTTCTGGTATATTATGCTAAGAATCACTCTTAAGTCAGCCATGGCTCAGTTGGTAGAGCAGGTCGTCCATTAACCAAAGGGTTGGCAGTTCGATTGCTGCTCTTTCCTTGCCTCCAGTCTCACTCACACTGGTATATGAATGAGTATGAATGTTCGGTGGTGGTCACAGGGGCTGTAGGTGCAAAATGGCAGCCACGCTTCTGTCAGTCTGCCCCAGGGCAACTGTGACTACATATGTAGTTTACCACCACCAGAGGGAGCATGTGAGAGTGAATGAATAATGGAACACTAATGTGAAGGGTGCCTTGAAAAGTGCGATATAAATCTAATCCATTATTATTATTATTATTAAGTCATTGAACTCTACCAAGTACTGTTCCATTCTCCAAACCTACATGCTTCCTTCTACATGTGCTCTGTTTCATCACAGTCAAAACTGGATGTTTCAGTTTGAAAAGTGAACACATCCAGGGCCGACATATTGACACTGTCAACAATTTGTTGTCAGAAAACAAAAGAATCATTTGCATTTGTTTGTGGTTGTTTGATGCAGCCACACTGTTTGAAGCCTAGTGATGAACTGATGACATGCTTCATTTAATAAGTTATTTTTATTCATACAGCACTATTCACAGACAAGGGTGAGCCCTTCACAGTGCACGTTCACACCCAGTAGACTATACACAGGCGCTGCCTGACCCTACTGGGAGTAACTTAAGGTTCAGTGTCTTGCCCAAGGACACTTTGGCATGTGGACAGCCAGAGCTGGGACACGAACCACCAACCCTTCAACCATTGAATGACCCACTCTACCAACTGAGCCACAGCCCCTAACACCCTAAGTTTAGTTTGAATATGCAACAAAATTAAACACAATAATCCTTCTTAGTTTTTGCAAGTGAAATAAACAAGATAACAAAACAACAAACAAGAAAAAAAAAAAAAAGTACATGAAAACAAAATATGAATACATTTGCATATTTCCCAAATGTGGGATCAATAAAATAATTCTATTGTATTCAAGAAGGAGTGGGAGGAATTAAAACTTCTTCAGTCCCACTCCTCCACAAAACAGTCTATGGTTTAGCTTCTGTCAACATACATGAGGAAAACTAATTCTATGTACTTAACTTTTCATATATTATCATCTTCACAGTGAAAAGTAAAAACAATTATATATATGAAGAGGGAGAGACAGGGATCCTTGAACAGGCTGTCATTCTACAGTGTACAATAAAGTAAACAATGAGACAAAGTGAACAAGTACAATCAAACAAAACAATGAAACTAGAAAAGCACTTGGAGAGTGCAGACTCCACCAAGGCACATCACCCCCCACCCTCCCTTTCACTTCTGTGAGCAGTAGCCCCCCCCCCATACCCCAGATCAGCACCAAAATGTTATCATTTCTTCTTTATGCCGGCATCAACATTTGCTGTAAATTTCAGCCAAATTTGCCCATAAATTATTTAGTTATCTTTCTCACAGACAAACAAACAAAAGTAAAACCATAACTCCAACATTCCTTAGAGGAGTATTGAATGTCGGGGGGGAAAGGCAGCACCAAGAGGAGACTAGTGCAGAGAGAAACAAATGCAAACTCAACACAGACATGCTGAGACAAATGGAAACTTCTTGCTATGATGTGCTAACCACTACACAATCACATCAATCAACGACATTGACGTCTGCCCTAGGAGACATATCTTTATATAAATAATCTGCCTAAAAAAAAACTGAACCGATACATAATTAACACTAGTCAGTTTGTGCCTCATCTTGTCGTGACTGCTCAAATTCATGTCATGATATGATCTTCACTTCTGTAGTGTCCACAGTTTAAAGTTTACCAGTGACTGTTTGTCAGTTTTGTGTTGTATTGAAGACAGTTTTTTAAAATGAAAATCATACGGACAGAGTTTGGTTTGAATAGACTTTTAGGAAAGTATCTGTATTAGAGTTGGAAGTAAATGTCCCTATTGTCATTATTGAAACTTTAACATGATACTATAACAACAACTGTAACACTTTTCAGTCCTAGTGTGTATGTAAACATTATTAAACCAACATTCTGTGTCACTGCTCATGCATATCATACAATTAGTAAGAAAATAACACCCTTATTATACACTGTAAACTGAATAATTAAATATATTGAGTTGTGAATACTTAAAGTTTCAGAAATAGTACTACTAAGTCAAATATATTAAGTTGCTGTAACATGTTCTTTGTTTTAAATACTTCCAACTAATGAGCTACAACTTAGTGGAATTAAGTCATTAAATGCTGAGAATGATATTGTACTGTTATTTCTATTGTTTTAAATAAGGATGATTGAAAAACATAAACTATTGAACATAAACATCTACTACTGATGTAGTAGATGCTACAAATAACCACTAATATCTATTACACCAAAAAAATTACAATCACAAAAGACAATTTTATTCAGTGGCGGCTGTGGTTCAGTTGGTAGAGCAGGTCGTCCAATGACTGAAGGGTCAGAGGTTCGTGTCCCCGCTCTGTCTGTCCACATGTCTAAGTGTCCTTTGACAAAGATAGTGAACCCTGACGTAGTCTCCCAGTAGAATACTTAGAATACTAAGTTAATAAGTAATGTTTTCATTTTATTATACTTTAATAAGCATCTACATTTTAACTTCTGGAAACTTCTATTTTTTTTTAAGTTTCATCAACTTAAAATCATTAAAGCAATAGATTGGCTTACATTTTTAGAGTTCTACTAACTTATTCAGGTTTACAGTGTATATAAATGATAAAAAATGTATGCTTTCATCCTGCCAGTTCAGCGAATGGTGTTCAGATTCAGTCTTCAGTCATGAGCTGAAGACTTATTCGGATCAATCTTGCTTTGTGAACCTTCCTACTCCGTCAGTTTTCATCTACCATGTCAAATATCTGCCTATTTGTCTGTCTGAGACTGAGACATGACACTCCCAAAGTCACATTTAGATAATATAGAGCTATTCCAAAATGGAAGCATGTATTTCTGGCACTTTCTGTCTGAGTTATCATGGGACAGAAGCTGGGATTAGGGTATGGTTGATCTGGTAATCCTAGCATCCTCCAATAACAGGGTTTTCAGTTTCTCAGTTTAGTTTTGTCACCAGAATCCTCCCCCACTTTAAATGTTAAAACACACAAATACAGAGTAGATCTGTGCAAATACATGTACTGTTTTTAATCAAATGTGTGGGTTTAATCTGTGTCAAAGATAATGTCGTACATGGAAGCAACTGAGGCTGTCAATAGCTTAGAAGAGAGTTAGCTAACGTCAACAAACACCCTGCAATATGAGTGTGATTTGGCAAAAATGGAATAGTTTTCATCCAGCCAATGAATGAATCCAATGGAACGCATTTAGGTTTTCCATGATCCTCCTTTAAATTCGATGGCCACCTTTAAATAACATTCATTCATCTTCTGAAAATGCTTTATTCTCACTTCTTTCCATTCAGGAGACGTTTGAATGTAGAAAGAGTCGGTATAGCCTCAGAGGAAACAGTATTTTTTTAAAAAGAAGAACAAATAACAAAGAAAAAGCTTGATGGATTTTCATTACAGGCGTGAAATGACCCAGAAAATCTATTAAAATAGTCTAAAACAACTAAAACCTTTAAATGGATGTTCAAATGAACTATGTCAAATGGGTTTTTTTCTGTAGTTAACTTTTTCTAAGTGGTTTATCAACATTTATTGATGTATTATTATTGGTATTTCCCATTTTTTCCTGTGTAAATAATGTATTTTCTGATCAACATTAAAAACTATTTGTAGAAAGGTTGGGTCGAATGTATTCGTTTAATAAAAATGTGTTAGGACAAGTTTGAATATTCATCTTTATTATTTTCTATGTATCACCAATGAGTCCCCCCCCCTCCAAAAAAAAAAAAAGCCAGCCAGTTTCATCTCGTTACTCTAATTGGATATAGAACAATGGATTTGTTGTTTTGGGTTTGTTGTTTAACGTAATTAACATCTGAATAAACTAGTCACCAGTTCATTGTCGAGTCGACATATACAGACAAACAACCAATCACTCTCACATTCACACTTATTAGCCTATTAACCTATCAGTGTTTGCGTTTGGATGGTGGGAGGAGCCGGAATACCAGAAGAGAACCCACACAAACACACGGAAAACATACAAACTCCACACAGAAATAAAGAACCTCATATAGTATTATATTTTATTCATCAGTTAAATGCTGCACTTTCTTTTCAGCTGAAAGTTTTTATGTTTATCTGTTTTATCTATTTATGTTTAGTTTTTTTTTTTCCTTCTTCATGACTATACTTTTTTATTGCTTCCCTACTGTTATGCTTTTAATAATTTATGTAAAGCAATTTTAAAAATGTTACATTGCGGTGAATGGAGAATACATTTCAAAGTGATCCACAATCCAGGATCTCTTCTAGATCTTTGTCAAAATCTAATCAATTGGTCCTTGTATCATTCCCAAGCTATCCTGAAAGTTTCCTAGAAATCCGTCCATAAGTTTTTGAGTTATGTTGTACAATACAGACAGATAAACACCAGTGGAGGTAATAAATATAACTAAATGGAAGCACATGTTACAGTTACAGTTCACAACAAGATACAGATTCTTCCATATGCTACAGGTGTCTAAAGACATTTAATAATAATGATGATAATAATGGATTAGATTCCTATAGTGCTTTCCAAGGCACCCAAAGTGCACCCTTGGTCCTTGAATGATCCTTCTGCCAGTATCTATAAAATAAGTGTATAACTGTTCCTGCTCACAGACACAATCGATCAGTAAACAAAGCAGCAAACAGATGTGGTGAATGGTTAATCTTTTTGGATACACCCTCCAAACACTGGTTAATGTTACTTACAAACTGTATGTCCAAATTGGTTTATCTGCTTAATAAATACACTGTCTGTGTCTGGGGAAGAATGCATCACATACAGTAAATTCATGCAAAACAAGTGCTGTTGCCTTAGTAAATCCTCCCTGCAGTATTCTACAGAAATCAACCTGTTTAAACGCTGTCCTGTGGACTTATCTACTGAGCATTATTCAAACAATCCCAGTCATCAAACCCCTACTCCTCCACTGTGAACATTGTCAGACAGGCCAACACAAAAACATCTATGCAATGCTGTGTGTGACAGGGGAACGTTAATGTCCATTTTAAATAATTATACTTTAAGACAACTCTCTCTCTCTCTCTACATGAAAACAGAGTAAGACAAACTTTCTATGTGGAAAAATTCTGAGCCAAAATGTGTGTGTGTGTGTGTATATATATATATATATATATATATATATATATATACACATATATATATAAACAATAAGCTGAGATGTTTTCAGTGTTTCTGTCTTCTCAAATTCTGAGCCAAAATGTGCATATATATATAATGGCCCACTAAAGGCCTTCCTCAGATGAGTTACATAAAGGCCTCAGTCACTATTTGAGGGAATACTTTTTTAATCAATAATATCAATAATAATGACACTGTGGATTTTCTTTAGCAGAATAAATTACAAAAAAATCCCACTTGTATCAGTAATAGTTGAATAATAAATAACTTCACATTGAGATTCTATTATTCTGTGTGTGTGTGTGTGTGTGTGTGTGTGTGTGTGTGTGTGTGTGTGTAGCCTACGTGCACAGTTTGATGAGGAGAGGCACAACGAGATAATGACAAGAAATATGACTGTCTATGTGAGATGGAGTTGTGAAAAAGCACCCACTGATACCGTTACTCAGTTTCCATGGTGACTGGGGTTATATTTGACAATGTGACACACACTTTCAGCACCGTCTATCCTGTTACTCGTCTCCCTCGTTCAAAGTGCTATGGGTTTAAATTATGAATGGCTTTATTAGAAGAAAAAGGCAATTTGACAATTAGATCCACAGCCCACATGGACAGTCTGGTGGCTGAGCAGAGGCGGTGGGCCGGAGCAGAGCGCCCCCTCACACTATTTTCCTCCTGGGGGTGTGTCAAGTGGTCTGTGGTAAACTTAATGAATGCAAGGCCCTCTAGCTCCTTGTTCCTCTGATCTGTGCTCCAAAGTCCCCTTTCCATGACTGCAGCATGATTTGTTTTGTGTACTTAGCCTTCAATTAGCACTGAACTTTAAGAAATATGTACCCTGTCTGGATGCTGCTACAGTATGACCTCAAAAATGCAGATTTGTGGATATTTACGGCGCTCAGCTTAGCAAATAAAACCACATTTTAAAAGACACAAACACTGTGAAAACATCTCAGTTTATTGTTTCAAAAGTTACCCTTAACCCATAAAGACCCAGTGTAAAAAAGGAATTATTATTATTATTATTATTATTATTATTATTATTATTATTATTATTATTATTATTATTATTATTATTATTATTATTATTGTCACCATTTACTATATTATTATTCTCTACATTTTGTATTTTTTTTAAAAGTAAAATTTGATTACTGCCCTATACTTACTTTACTAATCATAGATGTTCATAAAAGCTCAAATTAAATTTGAGGTTTGTTAAGCCAGAAAACTGAAGAAAAAAGTGACTTTATCAGCAATACAATCATTAACTGAACATAAATCAAATGTTTCCATCACTGTCATTTGTAAAACTTTCCACGTTCATTACGAACTTTCTGAATGACAGAAACATGACATATTTATTTGACATATGTTGATATATTTAATGGCTCAGAAGTGGTTAAACATTTTAGATCGATAGATAATTTTGGTCACCAGTACCTGTTTGGGTCTTTATGGGTTAAATATCACCCTTGACAAATGCAAACAGATGCTTTTCATAGTTTCATGTCATCAATGCTGTATTTAAATATTGTAACTTTTGGGTATATTAATGTTATTTTAAGTGGGAAAACATTCTTCCAAAAAAAGGCAAACTAGCCCCTGTGGATATGATGTTAAAACATTACATAACCACTGCTGACTGTAATCGAGCTAATACAGACTAAAACATCTTTGAACATGGACAGTATTTAAACCCATAAAAACCCAAAAACTGACCTCTAACCAAAATGATCTATTAATACACACACCCCTGAAATCTGCCAAGTATTGTTCCCTTCTCCAAACCCACATGTTCCCTTCTGCACATGCTCTGTTCTGTTGAGGTCAAAACTGGATTTTAAACCTTTTGTCCACGACTGTAAAATGTGTATTATTTATTCACTGACTAATCGTATCAGTACATGTAAATAAATGGTGTAAAATATCATTCAATTTGGACATTCAGAGTGAACGTGGAAACATAGTCATTGACTACAATATTGATTCACAAGTAAAATTAATGCAATTAATAAATAAATGACAGTGGATGGAGACACTTGATTTTGATATATTTGCTGAAACAGTCAGTTCTTCAGTTTTCCTTATATCTGATTTAATAACTCTGAGCTTGTACAAACATTGGTGTGACCAGTATAGTACATATAGGTTTAAGTTTCACTTAAAAAAAAAGGAAAATACAAAGGATAATATTAAAATAGTGCTAAATCACTTAAGAAAAGTTACATCTACACAAAAATTCATTTAGAAGTAGTGACAAAAGTAACACTGGATCTTTATGGGTTGAGCTGAATGTTAGAAAAAAAAAAAAAAAAAAAAAAAAAAACCTGCAACGTCATCATTTGAATTCCATGTAGTGTTTTACATCAGTGTAATGATCACTAGCACAGGTGCAGACAGTTTTGCCTTTCAAAGCTGACAAGCATCTGAGCCAACGTCTAAATACAGGTGTGTTTTTGTTCAATTTCTTCTCATATTATCGTGCTTACAGGATGATCAATGCCATCTTACTTTTTCTGCCTCCATCCACTTATTTACTGCAATCATCTCTGCTCAATCTGATTTTTTTTTTTTTTTTTTTTTTTTTTTTGTGGTTTTTCGGGGCTACATTTGAAACACTTGGAGGTTACAAAACGTTTACTGCACAGATTTTCCCACAGAATTAAATATGAGCTGTGGTAGGTACCGCTGCGCATGAGAGAAATGTTGACACCTGGAACCATGACAACGCAACAGTATTATTCTAACTATTGTGACCAAAAAATGTCCAAGTGAACATTATTACCTTGAACCTAAATACATCAGTTTTGAACAAACAGGCTTTTTCTGAGATAGATAGATAGATAGATAGATAGATAGATAGATAGATAGATAGATAGATAGATAGATAGATAGATAGATAGATAGATAGATAGATAGATAGATAGATAGATAGATAGATAGATAGATAGATAGATAGATAGATAGATAGATAGATAGATAGGAGGAATATTGGTCTCAGATCTACTTCCAAACACTGTCTGCACATTATGGGTTCTTTAGGTTCTTTCCAGTGGAATATTTACTAATCCATTGTATACATGTACATAAACCAGCATATATGTGGAATAACACACCATTATATATATTAAAAAAAGAGCACTTTTGTCATTTGTTTTCTGATTCATCTTATTAAAGTATGTAAGATTTAATACATTTAATGTCTGAAACTGTAACGAAATTAAATTTTGCCAAAGACATAAAGATGCTAAAATATAAACAACAGTGTTGAAACATAAAATTAAACTTTGTTTGATTTTTGATGTAGCTGTCAAGTCCATAAATAAATAAATAAATAAACAAAGACATGAAATAACAGAAGAAAATATCGATGAGAAAATGCCTGTTTCCAATAGTACACCAGAGTTACAGAACAGATGGCTGGTAATTTTGTAAATTACTGTTGTTTGCACTTTGTCATTTGGGGAAAAGCCAAAGCAATTCTGTACGATGGAAGTGAATTCTTTTTTGGAAGCGACTGTCCTGTTTCAGTTTGTCGTGACTCTCATCACTCAATGTTTGTGAAATCTACGTGACATGGATGTGAACTGGTACGATACATCTGTGCATCACTATATAACTACATCCACAGCTGTTGAATATTCTATGTCATATTAGAAACAATTCTTCCATCTCTGCTTTGTCAGATCAATTTTTTGTAATTTTTTTTTTTACATTCACTGACATTTACCCAATGACCAACATTTCTAGGCAAAAAAATATTTGGAGCCAATTTTTCTCTCTGTCAAATGATAACAAATGTCAGAAAATCTTCATACACATTTGACCGTTAACCTAATAAATATTACTACACCTATGTTTTTTCTTTTTTTTTTTTTTTTCTTTTTTAGTGTGGACAACAGTACCTTAAACAACACAGTGATATCATCCCCAATATATCAGTCTATTATTAGTCCTAATCCTTCATAATCTACTGTCGTCATATCTCGCAGCCCTACCTTTGACCTTTGACCTTTGACCAGTAAAATCATCCTTACATCAAGGTGAATGTTTGCACCACTTTTGGAACAGCCTGAAAAACTTGGCTGTTGCCTTTTAGACAGAATGTAGACAGACTGACGGAGCGACGGGCAGACACACCTGTCTTCTGTAGTGTTTCAAAGCTGCAAAAAACTTCTCATGGAAGCAATTCCAGTGCAATGCCAGGAGAAAACTTGATCAAAGTCTGTTGCAGATTTTATTTTATTTTTTTTATTTTATTATTTTTGTTATTTCAGTACGACTGTGTTTTTCTTGCTTTGATGATTTGTGTGAGTTTCTTGCAAACGGCAAAACACGTCACCTGAAGCTTCAGATCTAATGTAATGTGCTGTTCTGGAACTTTCTTTGTTTGTTGCAAGGTTTAAATCTTATCTACTGGGAAAAGGCAAAGCAGTGTATCCACATCTTTTGTTTTGACAGAAAAAGAACAGGTGCTGTTCATCATGGCTAAATAAAAAGAAATAAATAAAACACAATAGGACACACTGTTTGTTGTTTGTTACACATTATGTAGAATTAATTTACACAGATATTAAATGGATAAAATGAGTAAATTAATAATCAGCTGGTAAACAACTCTCAAATAAAGTAACTGTAATACATGAATACATGTATAGTAGAGCTGCAGCTACCAATTAGTTCTGTAATCAATCTATTGATCCTTTTTTTTTTCAATTCAATTTAATTAAATTATGTGATTCAGCATTTTTAAAAAGATGGTATGGTAACACATGCACAGGGTTCCTACAGGTTTCTACTGGTGAAATGTAAGACTTTTTAAGACCTTTTTAGGATGACTTAAAGCTGAATTTATTGCCCATTTTACAGCTTATTCCATAGCCATACAGTACAGGTAAAAATTGTGACTCCTAGAATGTAGGAAAATGACAAGTCAAGAACCAGCTGAAACAACAAAAGGTAGAAAAATAGATACATATAAAAATCCTATACAGGAAAAAAAAAAATTACATTTAATTAAATAAAAAAAAATAAAATAAAATAAAAAAAATATATATGCACATAGATACTAACAATAAAAAAGCCAAATGACAGTTACTAATATTATGTGCAGTGCAGTCTTCACTACATTTGCATCTAACTTACTGACAACTTAAGATGGAATTAACATATAATTAAAAAAAGCCTAAATATTAATAAACGACAATGTTTCTGTTAAAAGAGTAAAGTTAAGGCCACACTGAATGTGAATTATCACATTCATGCGTCGAGATCAAACAAATTAAACGCAGTTTAGACACAGATTCACCACGGGCGGCGTGTTGGAATGTCCAGCGCGTTGTTATGGCACGTTTTGCCGCAAATACACAGAGAAATTCTTGAGTTGAAAATACTGTATTAAACTTTTCAGACGAATTTGAAGCCAATCAGTGACTGAGAGCTGTACGAAACAACACGTGTATTGAACAAAGATCATAATAAAAAGGAACAGGTTTGGATGAAAGTCATTGAGGATTAGATGGTACGTTCTGTAAATATGTGTCTGTTACTTAGATTTTTTTTGTCCAGCGTCGTCACAGGCGTACACTCGTAAATTTGCATTCGGTGATTGTTGAGAGTAAGAACAGTGATCATATTGACATGTTTATCCCTTTTATTCCAGACTCTTTTGAGTTGCACTTGTTGTTTTTTGTTATTTCTGGCATCATGTGCGTCATAACAAGCATCTGTCTGAAACAAAAGAGCGGAGCCAATGTTTACTGGTGGCAACGTCAGGGAAATAAAAGCTTTGATTCAGGAAAATTGTCATTGAATATATATTTTTTAAATCAATTTGTTTAAGCTATTGTGTATGTACACCTATGTCAGTGTACATTAGTTTGATTTGTAAAATGCTAACATACATACACTGGTTTTTAAGCTCTTTTAAGACACTTGTTATTACACAGAATTACAGTATTACACATCATTTTTGTTATTATTATTATTATTATTATTATTACTTATTTTGCACCTGTAATGGCAACAATTTGTGACACCAAAAATGTTGTAAAATGTGTGTGTTGTAAAATCTAATGCCTTGACAACCACCATTCCAAGTCCTTTCTCATGCTAAAATACAAAGTTAGCAATAATTATCTCCAAAATTCAATATACTATACTGTCAGGTAGGAACAGGTGGAAGTGAGTAGAATAAAGTTACTTTCTTTGCAGCTTGGATATTTTCCATACACATTTAAACACAATACAGACAAGACGTTTAAGGCAACATAACTTAAGACCTGTCAAATTAAATACCTTTTAAGGATTTTGTAAGGTATTAAATGCAGATTTGTAAATTCCTTTTTTTTTTTTTTTTTTAAGACCCTCTGGGAACTTTCGCATACAAAAACACACAAGCAGTCACTCTTAAAACCACATCTGGAGTAATTTAGGGTAAAAAAAAAATTTTTTTTAATTAAATTAAAGTCAAAGTAATTATCGCTAGATGAGGTAAACATTGCAATAAATTACTGACGACAGACTCTCCATCCATAACTTTCCTTCTGCTCATCAGGGTTCATGTTACAGCAGCAGCAGCAATATGAGCAGATCAACCCAGACCCCCTCCTGTCATTTTTTCCTTTAGCTCAGAAACATAATCTGTCCAGTATGTCATGGGTCTGCCCTTGGGTCTCTTCCCAGTTGGACATGCCTGAAACATCTCAGCAGGGAGGCATCTTAACTAGCTTCTCCCTAAATCTACAGGAGAGCAACACGAGAAAGTCATTCCTGCAGCCACAGCCTAGAGCAGCCAGGAATGGAAGAGAAGGTCGGAGAAGCAGCTACTGGTTCAATACCACAAACTAACAGAGAAATTGCTGCCGGATGTGCCTTTGAGCTAAGCACTCAGCCATCCATGTGCTCCCAACGTGCCCAACATGGCCGCGAGTGATTGGTTAAATACAGAGGTTTAATATCAGTGTGTGTTAAAGGAAGACCAGGGTTTGGACGACATTTTCCAGGTACAATTCAAGCACTTTTAAGGGTGATTTTAAAGTTTTATAACTTAACACAAGGGTCCCCAAACTTTTAACTCTGAGGGCCACATAACTTTTCCCTTCTCAGATGAGGGACCGGGGTCATTTTGTAACGATTGCAGGAGTGCCTAAATGTAAAAATGGATTGTTTTCCAGAAAACCACAATCAAATAACCCTCTCTGGGTTCTTTACAGAAAAAAAAAGTCTATTGAACATAAACTTCTTGGTCTTAACAAGTCCATGTTCAGCTTAGTTGTTGAAGCAGAATCTCTGAATTAAACGACTCATATGAACAGTCTCTCAAAGTTCTTGTGTTAAAATAGTCACTAATAGTTAATAATGAAAATAGTTCAAAACTAAGGAACATTTCATTGCTTTATTATCAAATACAAATACACACACACACACACACACACACACACACACACACACACACACACACCACACACACTATATATATATATATATATATATAATATATATATATATATATTATATATATATAAATCTAATTGCTCTCTGGTATTGTTCAGGGGGCCGAACCAAATGTGGAGGCGAGCCGCAGTTTGGGGACCACTGCCTTAGCGCTAGGGTAAAACAAATATCTAAAGGAATGCATGTACTTCCTTTTCACTTTTTATCACAGTGGTGTACATTTTATTATGCTATAAAAATCTAATACTGTTTCATCATAGCAAAAAGGAGAACACAACATTTCACCCTAAAGAAATGGGAAGCCACACCAAGACAAAAATTACAATAAAAATCTCAGCACTTTGAGATGCATTCATGCATGAAAAGTGCTATATAAATAAATTGATTGATTGAATTGATTGAAAAATGTACCTCTTTTTTTTGGGGGGGATTTTTCTTTTCAGACTGTAGCCTATCACCTCTTAGTAAATAGTTTCTGCTAACCTGGCAGAGTTTATATTAAAAATGAATAAATCACAGTATAGTGTAATAATCATAAGCAATTTCATTCACATAAACTCAAATTCAAACACTTTTCAGAAAAACATATGTCAAGCACCTGTAAAACCTATGATAGATGGTTGTTCCTTTTCTAGTTCTATAGATGGAAGGATAACAACACCTCACACTTTTCAGCTCTATTCCCTGCTCTGTTATTTCAGCTGAGAAAAATGCCACACTTGTTCATTTTCATCCCAGTCACTTCACACTTGACTCCAAATGCCCTAACACCTGCTGGAGGTCATAACATGCACTGGACCAACACGACCACATCATCTGCAAAAAGTCACACCCTCAAATCCCTTGGCTGTGCCTAGAAATTCTATCTCCAAATACTATACTAAAAAAAAACAAAAAACAAAAAACATTTGTAATTATCCTTACTTTTACATGTTACTTTGGGTTACTCTAGTGCTGTCAATATATTAGGATCTAATCTAATCACACTTCTGGCTATCACACTGTAGTTCTATGCTGTGTGTAATCACTGTGTACTGTTGCATTATGGGTTATTTACAGCTTTAACATTGTTAGGGTAGGATGATCATTTGAAGTCACAACATTTCAACCAGTTATTCCTGGCAATGTCATTTTAGACTCATTCAAGTCAATATAATGATTATTTAAGTGTGCATATTTGTCCTGGTAACTTCATAATTGTTCTTACTCTTGATCCAGGAGAGAAAATACAGTAAATACTGTCATCCTCCTCTTGTTGGCAGTCCTACTGAGAACAGAAAGTGCTTTTAATAATCCTTAGCCAAATAATACTGTAAGATTCTGTTGAACATTACTGCCCTATCATTTATATTACATTATCTTTGTGTCAAACGTATTGCTTATTTATATTTGAAAGTACTCAGATATTAGAACAGCACAAGGGACAAACCCATTGGACCTTGAAAAAGTAGGTAACGGTCAGTCATTTACAATATTCTTCTGGGTTAATGAAAGAACTCAGTTACACTTAAAGTGAAACAGTAATAATATACAGTATAGCTTCTGGCCACTGCACCACATTTGGTTTCGATCACAGGAGACTCAGTGGATTTAACTAAGTAAATAGTTCAGATCCTTCATGGGTAGAGCTGCGGTGGTTAATAATGGTTCAGTTGAAACAAGTTATTTCATCTAAGTGCAGTAAGTGTCCTCTCATGTCTCTAATGTCTAAAAGACAGGATATTGTCAGGGTTGATCAGGGTCATCAGACTTGTGACAGAATGCTTATTCATTAGCCTTTATAAAGTCCAGACTCTAATTTGAGATGATGAAGAGTTGATGTGGTGGTCTGATTCTGCATAATCAATAATCAAATATTGGATACATGCAATGCAATTATGAATAAATAAAATATAATGAACCTTATTGTGACACTATATAAGCATTATGTGGCAAAAAAAAAGATGGCAAAGTAACTGTAAATATATTTGTTCTAGAAGCTTTCCTATTCAATCCTAGGAGAAGCTGTGGATATGAGGAAAGTGGAATAAACTCCTTGTTGGAATGAAAGAAAAACTTGATCAAACACTGGGCTTTAAAATGAAACTACCTTTAAGTGAGTGAAGACGCTAAACCAGATAAACACAAAAGTAAACTGACATAATTGGCCTCAGTCAAAGACCAATGTGAGCTGTCACTGCCTGAGGAAACAGCTGCAGCTCCACTGAGTCAAAGATGCGTTCACTGCCAGGGACGCTTCAGCACAGCACTGAATAAACAGACCAGTATGAACCCACTCAGGGAAAAAAAAAACAACTTATGTGGGCGATGAGCTGAAATTATTTAGCCAAACTTTTTCAAATGTATGTGTATTATAGCATCATTATATAACAACTGGTAGAGTGCAGAGTATTATAGATTAATTGTACCAAATTTAGGACAAATATTGCAAAAAAAATCCTCATTTAAAAAAAAAAAAATAAATAAATAAAAAATGCAGTCTTGGGAAAAGATTCAAACTAGCTAACGTCGTTTTAGTTGCACACATCCAGAATGGTAACCGTCAGGTACTACTAAAAAAAATGTATATCTTTAAAAAGGTTATGCATGTCAATATATTCCAAACTTTTAATTGTTTCTTTTGACTTTGAGCTTCAGAAAAATCACTTTCAAGCAATATTGCAATTTTTAGAGTTTTAGGTGTTTGAGGTTTTAATTAGTTGTAAATTATAATGAGGTAAATTACAACAAAGAAATGCTTGAGATATCATCATGAGTTAATAAAATGTATTGGTTTCACCTTCTATGTTGAATTAAACAACATTTACACAATATTCTAATTTTACAAGTAGTATCTATATGTGCATTTATGTATATATTTATGTATATATACCATACTCAATCTCTAATTAAGCCAAAATTATAAGAAAAAAGAACCTACAGACAACATTTATACCACAATAAATACCTACAACACAAACTCCATAGAAGTGTAATTCAATTTTTTTTCAATTCATTATTAACTAACACAGTCACTGACACCTATAATCATTAAGCTCATACATCAATCAACAATAGATTATCAAGTGTGGATTTCCGCTTCTTTCAAAAGAAGATTTTATTCTTTTGCACTATGTCTATAACTGTAAATTAAATCAATATTTAATGGTTTAAAAGGACAATATGTAAGCGCACACATGTTCATGAGCTTAAGTGAACAGTGTGTGAGACTAAGCTAACCTTATTCCTAAACTAACAATAGCAGAAGAAGAGTGAGTAAAGGTGACACCATTTGATGGATGAGTGTCCTCTGGGTGACTGAGATAGGCCTTATCTAATATTATGTTAATATCTTAAAAGGTGGTGGAGGTGAATCATCTCAATCCGGGTACCACACCTTCAGCTTCAGTGTATTTCAGGAGTTCTAATGATTGGATGGTGACACATTTTACTGTTGAATCTAACAAATACGTCTGTAACTAAACAAAGTAAAGGGATCAACATCAAACATTACTGTGACTGCAGCTGTACATTTTTTATTTTTTTATTTTTTAATGTATGTCCACATGATTTAGAGCTTTATATGATGCTTTTAAAAAGTATCTTCACCAAAAATGCATATTATTACACTGCTTTACAATTTTTCTTTTTAGAAAGTATCTGTTTCAGACATTAAATGTAGTAAATCTTAAATACTTTAATAAGATGAATCAGAAAATAAATGACAAAACTGCTCATGTTTTTAATGTTTAATGTTTGATGGTGTGTTATCCCACATACACAGTAAATATTGCAGTGTTAAATCAACACTTAGAGAGTTTATTTAACTTCTTCTAGAGTGTATTTGGTCCCATTTTCTCCAAATTAACACTGCAAAATTTACTGTGTATATGGTGGTTTATGTACATGTATAAATAGATTTGTAAATATTCCATTAGAAAGAAACTGTAAAGTGAATGGATCATAATGTGCAGACATAGATCTGGTAGATCTGAGACCAATATTCCTTTGGACTAAAACTTATTTTCTTTATTCATTCTAAGAATTTTACAATTTGACCCCAGACTTATTTTGCAAACTTGAGCCAACCAACATTGAAGACTTGCATTTTCTTTATCACTTGTGGGAACATTTCATTAGTTTTATTGTAGACCAGTGTTATTTTAGTAAAATAAATAAATAAATCCATGAATTCAGCTTCAGAAAATTCAACAGTTTGTCAATTCTTGACTATGTATGAGGACAAACCAAAGTGAACAGGAAGTGACCAGGTCCAACACCAACTTCACATAAGTACACAAGCACCTCATGGACCACATTGTGTAATTATCAACATCATACTTATTGACAAATTATGATATTTAAGTCATTTTACTCCTCTAGCACTGCTGATTCATTTTACATCACTGGCTATGACCTGAAAAAATAGGACTAAGGCAACTATGCTATGAGGTGACCAACATGTGTAGAGGTGTGCATGTTTCATTTCTTGTTTTTTTTTTTTTGTCGTTATGTTTTCTTTTGTTTTTTCTTTAACAAAACTATAACTGACACCCAGAGAGACAAAAAAATAAAGCTGATTCTAACAACAACCTAAACCATCCACTGATCTAAACTGTTTAATACCTGTTGATCCATTAAACCAGTGTTTTTGTACCTTTTCAAATGGGGTCGCCTGAAATTTCTAGTGAGTAAAAAATAAAAAAAAAATTATGAATACAAACTATATTGTGAGTTTAGAGACAATCACAAAACATCACATACATAACAAACTGGAACACTGTGGTTCTGTTTATTTGTCAAATGTTCATTGTGGTCAGTTTCAGATGCTGCAACTCTTTCATAATTCATAGTTTTGATTTAATAATATCAATTTAATTCATAGTCAGTATTAATTATCAGTCTTGTAAATATAATCTGGACTAACTGTACATATCCTGACCAAGGAAAGTAATATTCTCACTTCATGCAGTAATCTACACCTGGCTTTTTTGCCTTCATCCAGAATAATATACATTATATAGACTAAATGTTGACTAAAAATAACATTTATTTGCAACATAAATTATTATATGATCAATAAAAAAAATAGGTTTAGCTCCATTTGAATGTCTGGGGTCACCAGCAATATACATAGGAGAATAAATGAGGGAAAAGTCATAATTTTCAGAAATATAGTGAATATTATTTGAATAAATGATATTAATTAAATCACTAAGAAAGCTTAAATACAGAGAAAAAAACATATGTAGGAACAGCTACAAAATTAACATTGGCTGTTTGTGGGTTAAACAAAAAAATCATCATAATCACAATCATTTAATTTACTGACGATCGATCAGTTATTCTGAATTGTTCCTTCAAAGTTGACTACATGATGAATGAATGAGTCAGTGGATGAATTGTAGCCACAGGATGATGTGTATTTCTTTACAAACATTTGCACTATGACCAAAACTGCAGCTGTTGGTCATTTGCACTTCTGCCTATAACCCTCATACACTCTTCATTATGTCTGTTAGTGTATTTGCATAACCACTGATTTATATATTTTTAACCCTTTCATGCATACTGGTGACTACAGTGGACACTTATTCTACAGTTATTCTTTTGTATATTCATGGGTTTTGTTGTTTTAGTTCCATATCAGTCAGTTCATATCATTACTGTAATTTGTCTATTCTTAATACCTGATCTGTACTAACATGTTTAAGTGTAAATCAATTGCTTGTTGTTATTAGACTGTAATTAACAGTCTCCTTAAACAAAAGCTGTATTAAAAATATTTTATTTCATAGTCTTCTGTTAAACACATGTTGTCCAGTTGAGTGGACATTTTTTTAACTCCATAAAAATAGGTTCATTAAAAGAAAAAATTCAATCACATTTATTTTTTCATGCCTAAAGAGGGGAAAAAAAAATCATCTAATTAACATTCTCATAATTCCTGCTTCAAAAGGGTAATTCTATTTAATAAAATTTTTATTCCTATTCTGAATTGATCTCTTTGTTAATTGCATGGCATTAATTATCAAGGTGAGAGAGAAGCATATTTTTAGTTCTCTGAATGTCCTGTGCATTTGGTGATTACGCAATAAGATAACGCAAAAAATAAATAACATGGACAGAATTTGTAGATAACAAATGCGACATTACAGTATCAATATATATACTTGAGAAAATATCTCAGTTCCATGCATGTCAAGTTGTGCTTACATCCACACACACACACACACACACACACACACACACACACACACCTCCCTTTCAGTCTCTGCTTTCCTCTGGATGAGCGAGTGTGGGTCACATCAGGACAATGCGCCGGCTCGCAGATTGTGTTTGCAGCAATACCAAGTGGGGTTTTTTTTTACCCATTTTTTTGGACATAGACACTATTTCAGAGCCAAAATAAAAAAAATGAAAAAAACAGCAAAAAGGAAGGGTGAAAAAAAGAAACCTTTTCAAATTGATGACAGCAGTGGGCGCTGAGGGAAGCCATTGAAAAGAGTGTATAAAGCAGCATCACAGCGTCTGCACCCCCACCACCCCCACCCCCACCTTCCCCTGACATCAAAAGTGTACGCCCATACTGAGCTGACAGAGCTCCAGATCGCTGCAGTGCATGCTGGGTAAGAGAGGACAACTCAGGACACATGCAGGGACTTTAAGGATACTGCAGTAAGCTGTTCACAATGAAAAAAAAAAATGAGGGAAAAGATGCGGAGAGAGAGAGAGAGAGAGAGAGAGAGAGAGAGAGAGAGAGAGAGAGAGAGAGAGAGAGAGAGGAGGGAGAGAGGGAGAGAGAGAGAGAGAGAGAGAGAGAGAGGGAGGGAGAGAGGGAGAGAGAGAGAGAGAGAGAGAGAGAGAGGGAGAGAGAGAGTGAGAGGGAGAGAGGGGAGCTGGGGGGAGAGAAGGCAGACAAAAATACTGGCAGAATCTATGAAAGATGGAGGAATTCACCTAACATTTTTATTCTGACTCAGCCATCATAGTCATTACATCTGCGCACAGATCAGATTACCGTCCGAAAACATCATGAGTCATAGAAGTGACTGATGCCAATATCAAAGTCATTCATTGATTATCGGCATGTTTTACTGTCGGAAAATATATACAGGTATATATATATATATATATATATATATATATATATATATATATATATATATATATATATATATATATATATATATATATATATATATATATATATATATATAATGTGCTGAGGCATTTAAAAGACCCAGGAGCTGCAAGATTCATTTCAGAATCAACTGTTGTTTTTGTACAATGTCTGAAAATAGTGAAAAATCCCCCCAGTGTGATACCTTTTATCACACTAACAATCCAAAAACAAAATCATTTCATCTGCACTGACACAGAAAAAGGCAGAAAATATTCATAACACACAGATTAAAGCAGCTCATGTCAGACATTTTTCCTGAGAAATGACACTAACACTTAACACTTTTGTTATTTTTATTTATTGATTCTTTGCAGAAACACCATCGAATATGCACGTTAGATGTTTGCTGCCTTTATTTTTGCCTGATAAATTATCATATATTGTTGCATAAGTTAAAAGTTGCTTTGTAATGCAAATGACAATAGCAAAATAGTCCTACCTGAGTTAAGTTTTTATCCTCATAATGTGTTTTTTTTTGTTTTTTTGTTAATGAGAACACTGCAGTGGATATACAAAGATAAAATAACACTATGATGAAAGAATAATTAATAGATGTTTTGTTTAATTAACAGGAAGAATGTTTTGATAGAATACTGCTTCTTTTTTTTTTTGTACAACCCCAAATCAAACAGTTTTAATGTGCACTCAAACAATGAACAAAAAATACATTTAAAAAATGACGCAAGTGCAACCAATAAATAAATAGAAAATAAAACTATGAGAAAAAGACATGTTTGACCTCTGTTTTTTTTCCTGCCTGCTCAAGATTGCTTTGTTTTATCCGTTTTGTTGTTGTTGTTGTTATTTTTGGAACACAGATTTTTGCTTACAGCACATTTTCCTTTGATCACAGCACCAGCACAGATTCACTCAGAAATGTGTTTGATTTGATTACACATTAAAGAAACCTATTAACCTCCCATGATTAACAAAATCATTACAGAAACAAAAAGCAATGACTTATTATTAAGCTCAGACAAACTGATAAAGGAAAACTAAGATGTACTTCCTGTTCCTCAGTGCGTCCATGGTACCGGGGTCATACATTACCCTGGTAGAGTTGTTAACACTGACCTTGCATATTATGCCAGCTGGCTCTCTGTCAGCCTTCCCACTGGCTTTCTCACTGTGCGGCGCCACTGGGAAACACTGCAGCAAGGACATAGAAACGTCTGCTACATGTTCCTGCGTGACATCCTGACCCCTGTCTGACCTGTGTGTATGCAGATAGCTGTGCTGAGGTGTGTGAGTGTATTAACTTTCACCAGGAGAGCAGAGAGCGTACATACCCACAGAGGCAGTGTGTGATTCCAAGCAGCCGCCTGTTTCCTGCCAGATGTGACAGTGAGACTTGGCAGTGGGGGCTGGGCTGGGGTGGTGTGGGGTGGGGTGACAGTACCTGCTCTGCATTGTCACACTTTTAACCAGCAAAACAGCAATTCTAAAATCTGACCTTCCATCTAAAAAAAAATAATAATAATAATAATGGATATGATTTATATAGTGATTTTCTATGTACAAACATACTCAAAGCACACAGTGGATCCATTATTCATTCACTCTCATATGCTCCATCTGGTGGTGGTAAACTACATATGTAGCCACAGTTGCCCTGAGGCAGACTGACAGAAGTCCCTCTGACCACCACTAAACATTCATACGTATCCATACAACACTGGAGGCAAGAAGGGTGAAGTGTCTTGCCCAAGGATACAACAGCACATATCTAGGACAGGCAGCCAGATTTGAACCACCAACCCTTTGGTTATTGTATGACTTGCTCTACCTACTGACCCACTGCTGCCTATGTCCATCCACCTGAACATAATGCCTTTAATTTCAAAGAAACATGTATTTACTTATTACACACACTTTACAAATTGTATTAAAAAAATATATATTATTTTTCAGAATTTAAATAAGGTGAGAATTCAAAGGTTGTTAATTTTTGAATGATCTTTAAAATTGTGGACATTGTAAAATGTACATATTACAAAATTAACAGACTAGCATCTGTTTCCCACATGTTCCAAAAACATACTATTACTTCCATTATATCCACTGTTTTTGATCCATGTGTGTCCAGGTCTGATGTGGGTTGATGGGACTGGCTGGTCCATGGATGGCACCGCGACCTGAATGTGCACCTGGGCTGATAACAGACCAGAACCTGAAGGCACCAGGGCTGTAAAACTCAGCACTGGGCTCCACTTTATTTTCTCTCCTGCTGATTTTATTTCATCTGTGTCTTTGTCTGTTTTTCTCTGCCTCAACTTTTTTAGGTTCCATTTATTTTTCCTCTTCTAAGACTTTCTCTTCTTCTTCTCGGTAATGTGGAAGACAGGGGCGGAGTCAGCTGTGGTTAATTTGCATGAAAGCATGAAACAAAAACTGAGTGTTTTTTTTTTTTTTTTTTTTAAAAAGGTTGTTTCTCCAGGTTGAAGAGACTGCTGTATATTTTCATCCATGTAGTATTTTGACCAAATTATGTCACATAAAGGTCAATGGGACTGTGTTAACTTGTGGAAAATGGGCATAATATGTCTCATGCACTGATGATGTAATGACTCAGAGAGAGAAAGAAAGAAAGAAAGAAAGAAAGAAAGAAAGAAAGAAAGAAAATAACAAACATTAATTCACTATTGTGTTGAATGTCTGTCAAAAAGAGAACAATTTTGATAATGTGTCAATGACAGAACATAATGTATTCTGGACTTCATGTATAATTAAATACACTTCATCCCAGGTACTGTAGCCCAGTAAGACAGATCGTCCACCCAGAATCTAGAATGAATGTATTCCTCAATGACGTGTATTAGTTTCCTGCAGCTTATTCCAGATAGTACCTTAAGTGAAACCTTATCTATTATTCAGAATAGTATGGCCATAGTCCTGGAAACATAACGTGCATATCTTGGCAACAACAGAATTCATTCTAACAAAGGCATTATGCTATAATGTGACATTGTGCAGACACTCTCTTGGCTGCCAAAACTGGCAGCAAAACAGCAATTCTAAAATCCAACCTTCCATCTCTAAATAATGACCTTTACTCCTACCGGTGCTTTTGTTCCCAGCTGGCCTAGGACGTCAGCAGTAAAAGCATTTTTTTTTTTTTTTTGTATTCATCTGTGTTGTATTTATTCTTTTGCAAGTTACTAACAAGAGCAACAACATGACACACAGACATTGTAGTGAACACTCCCACCATCTTATAGCAGAGCTTATTCATAGAAAACACACAAAAACCTCCTCCATACACTGTAATTTGACACAAATATTTCCTCCTTAGTTTTTGTAGTTGGACTTTTTTCTCCCAGGAAACACCATAAAGTAAATATATAGTACAGGAAGTGAACTATATAGCACATTTGACATCTAAATCCAGACAGCTATAAAGTAGTTAAAGGTGGAGTCTGTGGGGCTTTTCCTCCCACTGGTCTTGTACTGCCCAGTTCCTCACAGTAAATACTAGGTTTTCCCCGACATTCAGGCAGAACTAGGAAACAGGAGGGTAGGACACAGAGATAATATTGGTGCCAGACTGCCACTACCATGGTAAAGTGTTGGATGATCAACATGTTTTTTTGGCAGACATGCAGGATGCTGTTTTGAGGCATTTCAGAGAGTCAAATAAGTATGTACAGAATAACAAAGAGAGAAAAAAAGAAAAAAATATGCATGGAAAAACCAGAAAAGTGCAATAAAACACAATGTATTCAGTACTGATCCATGCATCATCCTAATAAGGCGGCTTTAACAGTTATAGGGTTTTCAAACAGTGTCAAAGCCTGCCTGCAAATAGGTCAGTAATGGGCACCCTAGGATTTTCTCCAAAACTCCTCCTCTGATTGGTCTGTTTCCACGTCTCTGGGGCAGAAACCTGGATACCACACTGGCACAACCCTTGCTAGCTAGAAACCCTGCCAGATTTGAGGAGAAAAACACCCACATACCCAATAAAAACCTTGCAATTACACAACATCTATGTGGAACACAGAGGTTGTCACACAGCTCCATATACAGTTAGACATGCAGCTACTGAGCCTGAATACTATAGAAGGGTGTAAAGCAATAAACATTCTATTGTCACATGGGACTGAAACAAGATCCTGGACTCCTTTTGATTCTGGATCCATAAAGATCTGGCATGTGGTCAACATATTCTGTGGACTCTAGGCTCATCTCCGCCCAACAGCTGGGGCCACTGGGCTGGAGAAGATTGATTTCTTTGACCCTGAACAGCACACACACACACTCACACACACACACACACACACACGAAGCTTTTCCCAACAGCTGGAAAAGGACCAGGCCAATTCTGAACAGTCAAACCTGTCCATCTTAAACTGGAAAACAAAGTGGGGGTCCTTTACAAAAGCTTGTTAAAAGACTTAAGTTTCAAAAATTTATAGATATTAAAGTAACATTGTACCCATCAACTGCTGATTGTTTTTAAAAATTCCAGACATGGGATCAGATTTGTATGATGTTTGCTAACTCTGCTTCTATGCTAACAGTAGTGAATGTTAGCTAGAGTTGCCGCTGCAGAAGAGCAAAAGAAATGCACTTTTTAGGAAAAATATAATATACATGGTAATGCCTTGGATAGAACTCACAGTAAAACAGTCCTGGGTTCGATTCCAACACCAGTGGGTGGGACATTTCTGTGTGCAGTTTGCATGTTCTCCTCATGTCTAAATGGGTTTTCTCCAGGTAGCTACTCCAGCTTCTTCCCACCATCCAAACACATGCACTGATAGGTTCATTGGTTAATCTTAATTGCCCATAGTTGTGAATGCGACAGTGATTGTTTGCCTCTCTATGTTCAGCCCTCTGATAAAGTGGCAACTTGTCCAGGGTGTACCCCGCCTTTGCCCATATGTAGCTGAGATGTCCAAGTGACCCCTGTGACCCTTGTGAGGATAAAGTGGGTTTAGAAAATGAATGAATGTAGAAATCCAAAAATGAAAATAAAGATAGTCGTGCAGCACCTGGAGGGTTGAAATTTGAACTTTTTTTTAATCCAATCTAATCTATAGCACATTTAAACAAGAACAATCCCAAACTGCTGCACATCATAAAAGCAATAAAACAATTAAAGAAAATGCACTAAAATCAATGATTGAGTACATAGAACTACAAAAAATGCTATGAATAAAACAATAGAATTAAAGAGTTAAAAGTAATACAATAAATAATTAATAAAAATGAATAAATAAAAGACACAGAAGACCACATGAGTGGTGGGTGACAGATAAGCTGTTTGGATGTGAGGGGGCTTTAAGCTATGAGGGTCCAAATACACAAATAAATGTACCAAAGAGTAATAAAAGTGGGTTTTGTAAAATAACCCCTTTAGAAACATTGCATATTACAAATGTGGTTTCTTTCTCTTTACAAAGGAAAATGTTGCATACTGTTGTAAAGTCAGGACAGTGCAGTCATTTTCAACCTTGGGGGCAACACATACTGTATGGTTACATGGAATTCAAATAACATCATCTGTCATTTCTAGTAATTGATTAGAAAATTTTAAAAAAATGACAAACTGATCACTGTGATATAATTAATCTGTCAAATGTTCATTGTGGTCAGTTTCAGATGCTGCAACTCTTTCATAATTTATAGTTTGAGTTATTGTTTGTTCAGTATTAATTATAAATAAAAGCTGGACTGACTCTACATGTCCAATTTTTCTGCCTGCATCCATAATAAGATACAACATAGGCTAAATCTTGTCTAAAATTAACGCCAATTTCAAAAATATACATGATTAAAAACAAATTAGTTTTAGCAGTTTTTTGAATGTCTAGCATCACCAGAAATGTGTGATGTTAAAATGGGGTTAAAAAAAAAAAAAAAAAAAAAAAGGTTGAGAACCACTGTGATAGTGGATGTAAACCACCTCAAACAATACTCTGAGTGAACATCTGATTATCTGATGAGTCTGGACAGATGACATTAGTGAAATTGTTATGTTGTATATTATTTTGTGGTGTGTATTATCAACCTCATCATCCAGTTTTTTTGTGTGATGTATTATGTAAGTGTATGTTGACTTTCTGAGGTCATGACACGAATATGAGTCTGTCAATCAAGAAGAACATTGTGAGGTAAATTAAATTACGTAGCTTTCTCATGAACCTTTAAATTATTTCCTATTAATGACTGCAAAAGCATCACAGCACTGAAAAAGGCCCTGTGGAAAAAACTGTCCTTTACAACAAAATCAGTATGCAGATGATTATCATGGAAATATGGAAATAAGCCCATGAGAGAGAGACGCTAAAATGGAGTTAGCTAACGTCAGCAACCATGTACAAATGATGTAAAAACAAGTGAATTTTATTGAATCTTTGAGGCATCAACACTGCTGAAAAGAAGTCTAACATGAGCAGTCAGACTATTACCTGGAAAAAGAAAATCAAATACTACAGTTTAATTACTGTTATTACATCTAACATGTTATTTGAATATGATCTGATCATTTGACTGCCTGATAACGGACCACGAATGATCAACTTCCTGCCTTTTTTTTTTGTGTTATTATTCATTCATCATCATCTATGTCTGCTCTGGCTATTGGCAATTTATTTTCATGTGTGTACTTGTTTGGATGTGACAACTGAAAGCAAAAAAAAAACCAAAAAAAAACAGTACAATGCACCTGGCAACTTTTGTAATGAGATTTGGGATTGGTTCCAAGTCTTCAGTCGACACCAATAAAAAAAAAAAAAAAAAAACACCTCCTGCTGTCTGTGTGCCTAAAGCAGTCTGGGTTTTTTTTTTTCTTGCTTTTTTGCGAATCAAATAAACAGCATATTTATCACAGCAAAAAAAAATGTGTCAAATAAGTATGAAAAGCAAACAAATAAAGGTAATTTTCATTAAATATGATATCAAAGTTACAGTAGTTACATGTAACTTAGATTTTTCAAATAAGCTTCTCACATTTAAACCAAAATGTCCCAGTTTTAACCTGTCAGGTCAAATAACAGATCCATTTTTACTTGAGTTGTAATTGGGACATAGAGTAAAAAAAAGGACCGATAAATTAAAAGTGATGCTGTTCAACCAAAAAAACATCAAAGTACAGTAAAATAATCTAAACAACTGAACTACTCCTACTATTCAGTGACACATGAAACCATTAAATAGATGTAATAAGCTGTAATCATAATAGAGTTCATAGGAGCATGACTGCCAGTTCAAGTAAATCTGCCTTTATATTGAGCCAGGCTGAATCATAGACTCTTCACTTGGCTCCCATTTAATCTTCATCACAGCTCTTTATCTATCATTATATGCTTTGGACAATAACAAAAAAAAAAAAATAATGACTTTGCAAATAGAAACAGCCAAAGTGAACTTTTACAGCACACTTGGCATCAGACAAGTCAAGTTTATAATAAGACTGCAGTTTTCAGGAGATGTGAGTGTTTAACTGGCTGCTGATGTACTGCTGACCACTCCTGTCCACAGAACATTCTCCCATGTCCATGCTGCAGGCAAAGTAACACATTGAGGTTTTATCTAGCAGATGCACACAGCCTGGAGAATGTTTGCAGAGTACACTTCCTCCTTATTACAAGTGTGTTTAAGGAAAGAGAAGGGGGCACGATAACAAAGGTTGATTATTGCCTTCATTTATTCTAATTCTACTATCATTTAAATATTTAACAGTGTGTGTGTAATCCAGACATCCAAAGACATGTATCTTAATGGGTTAATCAGTCACTCTAAAATGCCTGTAGCTAGGGATTGATTTCTTATGCGGGGGGGATCTACCCCCCTCTGGTTTTTACATCCCTTCTCCTAACTGAATGTCATCCTTATGTGTGTTTGTGGGGAGGGGGGGGGGATATATCCTACATTCGTGGTACTAATGTTCACCTGAACCAAACTGTCAAACTTAAAATTTGCAAACATCCCCATGCACTGGTGTGTGTGTGTGTGTGTGTGTGTGTGTGTGTGTGTGTTGGGGGGTTACATTACAAATTCATGGGGCCCAACAATTGTTGTGTGTCTAGTGGATACAGGTTAGAAGTTGTGAAAAATTCATGTAAGGTTCACTATAATAGAGACATGGGAGATGGATGTTGAAAGTATATAAGGTTTAACACCCCCCCCCAACACACACACACACACACACACACACACACGCATATGTAACTGCCCCCCCCCCCAAACAACAAAAAATAAATACATAAAACCTCTGCTTTTTTTGCCTGTGGGTATATCCAAGTGTATCTACATCCAGTGTGACCCCCACCTCCACCCAGTGTTACCTGGGACAGACTCCCCACACTCCTCCAGAGGATTTTCCAGCTCAGGAAATGAATGAACTGTGAATGAAAACCTTCCTATGAATGCTTCTAAATAACTTAAACCTATTATCTGGCAAGGAACTATTTTTAGTAACGTCCACAAACCTTAAATATGTGTCTAATCATGTGCCTCAGTGAGGTCAAGAAGCATGTTTCTTTTTTTTTTTTTTTTATATCACAGGGCCGTAGGGATGCAACAGTACATGTTATCCACAGTTTGATATGTAGTGTCATGGTTCAAGGTTTGGTGCAGTTCAGATGCAGAGCCTTAAGGCTATGTTATACTTGCTTTAGGTATGTAAACAGGTATGTTTGTTTATAACATTGACATGCGTGACTACCTTCAAACGTCTATGTGTCTTGTATGTTGGATTTCAATCAATCCCCCAGTTCTTTGAGAAGAAGAGAAAGAACAACAACAATGATTCAGACAGAGGAGGTTTTTACTAACGTTAATATTCCAAAAGGGTAGTTGCCATTAATATGTCAATAATTTTTCACTAATTCACTCTTTGAAAACTGCCACTGTTAATAAAAATGATTCTGTTCAAGTCTTAACACTGCTCCATATTTTCCAGAGCTCCCAGAAAACAGACATAAATATGTACATAATGTATGCAGGGGAACGCAGTGTCTGTACCTGTCTGCCTCTTTAACGTCGAGCAATAAATGAGCCTTTATTCTGAACTGGATCTGAGTTGGTTTAAGTTAAATGAGCTGGGTGCAGTGCACAGCCAAGGCTCCACATCCGGCTCCAGTCGATGACAGTAGAATTCCATGAGTCAGTAGTCTTACAAAGGTCTAATATAAACACAAGTTGTCTAGAAATGTCATTTGAAAATGACAAATGAACCATACATGCTTATGCTTAACAATGAGGGGTGTACCAAATGGTATGATGAGTACCATTACAGTGATTCAGAGAGATTTTTATAGACATTTTGAAGCTGTAAATAGTGAACATGGTTGTTTTTTTTTTTGTCAGTTTATGACGTTATAACAGTTGATTTATTGCACGTCTTTACTTTCAGATCTTAATGTATTTCTCATTTATTTTATTGCAATTTTATAATGTATGTATAATCAGTTTATCTTGTTCTTTTGTAACTTTATAATTTTGTACAATCAAATCTTAATGTATTTTTTTGATTTCACCCTTGTCTTAAAATTGTATTTTAATTTGTAATCAATGTGAGGCACTTTGGGCTACAGTTTTTGTGTGAAAGGTGCTATATAAATCAAGTTTATTATTATTATTATTATTATTATTATTATTATTATTATTATTATTATTATTATTATTATTATTATTATTATTATTATTATTATTATCATTATTATTATTATTATTATTATTATTATTATTATTATTATTATTATTATTATTATTATTATTATTATTATCATTATTATTATTATTATCATTATTATTATTATTATTATTATTATTATTATTATTATTATTATTATTATTATTATTATTATTATTATTATTATTATTATTATTATTATTATTATTATTATCATTATTATTATTATTATTATTATTATTATTATTATTATTATTATTATTATTATCATTATTATTATTATTATTATTATTATTATTCTTATTATTATTATTATTATTATTATTATTGTTATTATTATTATTATTATTATTATATTTTTATGTGTTGTACGGCAATGACAATGTCCAATAACATACAAAGGCTGAAATTTAGAATTTCAGAATATTTCAATAACTGTAAAGGGTTAAATCTGTCACTATTACTAAATACTATATGTTTAGAAGATGCTGTCATACAGTTAGCATTTTTCCATTACTATGTTGGTCGTTTGGTGCCAGAAGGGACCACATTTGACAAAAAAAAAGTCCTCCACATGTCTCCATTGTATCTATAATTGCAGCCTTGAATTGTTTTTTTTTTTTTTTTTTTCATTTAGCCATGTCGCTGCTTCTTTATGTTATCTGATCTAGCAGTGACTATTCAGAGTGACTAAAATCTTCGCTCTTGTTGTGTCTATGCTGATTTATAGCTTTATCTCTAACAGAGTAAATATCATAACCACATTTTTTAAGTGCTGTTTAGTGGGAGAAATGTGACTGTACAACTACAGTTTGACGAAATTAGAAAAAAAAAAACAATTCATTGATCATTGCCACAAAACCACTTAAAAAAGATATGCCCTTGTGAAAAGCATTGAACATTTTAAGCCTGAAGCAGTGAGATGTAAAGGTCAGAAAATAGCCTGTTTAACTAGATGTATTCACTGGTCATCACCAACTGATAAAAGGAAACTAGACTTACAGCCTATAAAGTTTTTACAGCCAGGGTTTATGGTAAAGCGTCTGTGAGGAGCCAGTCTTGATTGATATCAGCCTATTGGTCATTTTCAGTACGACTCTGCTTAATGTGCAGCTGTAAGTTAGAGCCCTGTTGACATTTTTGAGCATCATGTTTCAACATCTTCATTTGGAATGTTATTTGTAGCTGTATTTTTTGCTCTGGACATCTATAGATACCAGCACAATGCAAACCACATACATATCATAACATCTCTGCATTTTTGTAAGAGTGTGGAAGTTTTTTTTTTTTTTTTTTTTTTTTACTCCAAAATATTTCCTTCTATGAGATGTTTGGAGGCAGCCATAGCAGCCCGTCACTATGGAAACAAAGTGCACAAAACAAAAAAAAATTGTGCACTTTTTCTGATGATCACCCAAGAAAGAAAGTTTACAGTGTTTAAATATTTGAGAAAAGTAAACTGCACAGTGAATGTGCTTTAATGTGTCATTATATAAAGACATTTTTGACCTAATCAGATGAGTTCTGTCCAGCAAGAAGAATATTCTAGCATGAGATCACGTAAATATTTTTTTTTATCTTATGACAATTCTGTGGATTTATTCTGGACAATAAAGTGAAATTTAAACTCTCTTCATCTTCCAAATATGCAAGACTTGAACATTCTTTCAAAGATTAACATAGTTTTTGGACATATTCATGGAAAACGTGTCTCAGCTTCAAGTTTCTTTGTTGGCTTTTTCAAATTTTTAGATATTTTTTTGTTGCTGGAGCTATTAAAATACTATAAACACTGATACACTAGAAAAAAATAATTAGACCAAAAGTCATTCAAATCAACTCCTGTGTGTATCATGTGACTAAAACAGACAGAAAAGAAAATGTGAAAAGCCTTAAAGCAAAACTAATTAGATGTTCGAAATGCAAATATTTGCACTGAATTGAATAGAACTTACTTCTGGAATCTAGACTCACATATTATGATCCAACTCTATCCAACTTCTCATGTTTCTGGCTCCTGGCAATAAAACCTAACTTCCAGTTGTGTGTTTTTGGGCCCGTGGAGCAAACACATTATAGACTTCCTCCACCCAAACTGGATCACTTCCAGTTGCAGCCTCACACGAATAAAGGAAAAACATTACATTTTAGAAACTAATCATACAGATATTCATGTTTCTGCAGATGTTAATGGTGCAAATCAATCACATTTTGTCATTAAAAAGTTCATTCACAAGATTTTGGAGCGAAAAATATATATTGTTTTGCTTCATAGTTGGTTCTTTTCTGTTGATTCTATGTGTAAAAATGTTTTTCTATGATGGTCGGCAAATGTGACAGAGGCCAGAAATTGAAATATTACACTTTAATCCTTTTCAAAGGCATGATTTTAACAAGTGGTAGTTATTGTAAATGTCTTTAAGCTACTATTCTATACAACAACACTAACACTGAGTTGACATAATAATGTAGAAAGTCATGGAATAATGTCCAGTATTGTACTGTGTGTCAATTACAGAATCAAACTAAGCAGAAGCTAAAATCATTAAAATGCATTTCCTTTGAATGCTATTGGTTTTGATATTCTTTACTTTCTTGATTTTAAAATCTATTTCTTGGAAGAATTCTATGGTCAACACTTTATTTTTACAATTTTATGATAATGACTCACATGAAAATGATTGTTTTGTTTTGGTTTTTTTTTTTTTTGAGTTAGTTATAAAGGTAAAATATTGAATTGATGATCCAGCTCTGATTATATCTATACATTATTTTTAGACCTGTGTTTTTCACCCTTTCACCTGGAATTCAAATGAGGTTGTCCAAAATTTCTACTAATTGATTAAAATACTAATAATAATAAAAGAAATAAAAATGTAATATAAATTGAGATAGACAATCACAATATATAAAAGACATGACAAACTGACTGAAACTAAAGCACTGTGGTGCAGTTTATGTGTCAAATATTCACTGTGGACAGTTTAAGATACAGTAGCTCTTTCATAATTCATACTTTGACTTATTGTCTTTTCAATATTTTCCGTAGCCTTGTTGGACTGACTGTACATGTCCTGACCAAGTAAAATAAATTTCACTTTGTGCAGTAATCTACACCTGGCTTTTCTGCCTCTATCCATAATAATATATTTTATATTGACTGTCATAAACTATTCTATAATCAAAAACTATTTATTTTAGCAAAAAAAAAAAAAAAGTTGCCAGAAATGTATGATGTTAAAATGGGGTCATGAGCCACAAAAGGTTGGAAACCACTGTTTTAGACAGTTGGGATTGTAGCTGTCATTTTTCAAACTACTAAATGTAGTTGAGCCTCACAAAAAGCCATTAAATACACTGTACTGACAGCTGTTACATAAGTTTTTATTATGCTGAAATGTTTTTTATTTAGCTTTTATGAGTTCTGTTGACAGGGATTGGAGTAAGTGCCAGTTACTCTTATAACATTGGTAAGAAAAGAAACTCCAGGAACAAATTCTCTTTTAATCAGAACATATATTTAGTATTTATGTTCTGAAATGTCATGACTCCTAGATAATATTAATATAGGGGCTTTTGATATGCCAGTAAAACACACACACACACACACACACACACACACACACACACACACACATACATACATACATACATATATATATATATATATATATATATATATATATATATATATATATATATATATAAGCGAAAGGAAGGGGGCCGAGGACTAGTAAGTGTCAGAACTACTGTCCAGGAGGAAACGGCGAACCTCCAGGAATACATCAAGAAAATGGCCCCCAATGACCAACTGCTAAGTGAATGCCTCAGGCAACAAAAGCCCAGTAAGGTCGAGGAACCAGAGGGGCTATCATGGAAGGACAAACCCTTGCATGGCGTGTACCATCGACAAATTGAGGAAGTGGCTGATATGGAAAAGACATACCAGTGGCTGGAAAAGGCTGGACTAAAGGACAGCACAGAGGTACTACTCATGGCTGCACAAGAACAAGCCCTGAACACCAGAGCAATAGAGGCCGGGGTCTACCACATCAGACAGGACCCCAGGTGTAAGCTGTGTAGAGAAGCCCCTGAAACAGTCCAGCACATCACAGCAGGGTGTAAGATGCTGGCAGGCAAGGCATACATGGATAGGCATAACCAGGTAGTGGGCATACTGTACAGGAACATCTGTAAAGAGTATGGACTGGAGGTCCCAGGGTCAAAATGGGAGACCCCCCCCAAAGGTGACAGAGAACAAACAGGCCAAGATCCTGTGGGACTTCCAGATCCAGACTGACAAGATGGTGATGGCCAATCAGCCTGACATAGTGGTGGTGGATAAACATGAGAAGACAGTGGTGGTGATAGATGTAGCAGTCCCCAGTGATAGCAACATCAGAAAGAAAGAACATGAGAAGGTTGAGAAATACCAAGGGCTGAAAGAGGAGTTAGACAAAATGTGGAGTGTGAAGGCAACAGTGGTACCAGTAGTGATCGGAGCATTAGGGGCAGTGACCCCCAAGCTGGGAGAATGGCTCCAGCAGATACCAGGAACAACATCAGAGATCTCTGTACAGAAGAGCGCATTGCTAGGAACAGCTAAGATCCTGCGCAGAACCCTCAGGCTCCCAGGCCTCTGGTAGAGGACCCGAGTCTGAAGGAGACACCGCCCACGTGGGGCGAGAGGAACATTTTTTTTTTTTATATATAATTCATTAATACACTGATTTCCCAGCAGACTTAAATATTAAAGTTAATGTATATTGTGCATTGCCGTTGTCTAAATAAAATGTAATGAAATAAAAACATATCTGTTAGTGGGACTCTGTATTTCATATTATTACACTGTCATACAGATTGGGCACTGTATTACCCTGGGAAAAAAAAATAAACCAGAATGCAGTCTTCCTTCAGACGATGTTGCACAATCCACAGTATGCATTACCGACTGAAAAAGACAAGAGATCAAAACTCGGAAGGAGAAAAATAATTCAAAATTCTCTTTGTTCTCAGCAGGCCTGTGTTGGATGCAGTATTTGTTTCTTGACATGGTTACGAACAGCCTAAAACCAAGACTAAACACCAGAGAGAGGGGATTTGATTCATTTCATCTCAGTAAAAACAGGTGCAGTATTAAAGGTAGCCTGTGGAGGTTTGTCTGTACACAAACACATTTTTACATTGCATTCAACATTTCTCACTGAGATCAATTCTGTCCTTCAGGCCATGTGAACATATTGAAATCATCTTCTAATGCAAGAGAAAAAAAAAAAAAAAACACACACACTAATAGAATCCTGTTTGAATAAACCTCGGTTTGTTTATATTATCTTGTTATTTTTACAGCTGCTTTTAAAATTAATTACCTCTACCAGCTGTTTATATGTATATAGTATAATGCATCTGCAAGCATGTGCCAAGAGTACAGGCAATAAATTAAAAAGCACAAACATCAAGCATTGCCTTCAGCACTATGATGACTTCAAATGCTCCGCAGCGTCCCTTCAATGTCACCAAAACTTAAATGAAAGTGTAGGAGACACACACTGTGATTTGGCACAGTTATTGTCCCGACTGTGGAAACATATTAAGAACACAGCAGTAGTGTTTACCGAGCCACACACACACACACACACACACACACCGTGACTCTTGTTTGTGTGTGCGTTTCTACATGTGCTGGCGTAGTTATAAAGGTGAAACGCCAAAGCTGAGGTCACAGTTTGATCCACATCTGGCAATGGCAACTGTGTAATTCCTAAGCATTCAACCCCGGGCAAAGTACAGAAATAGACTATGATAAACAGCTTGCCTCTGTCTGCCCCAGTCTTTCATTCTTAATACTTTATGGCTATTAAGAGAGGCCAAAAGGAGGAAATAAATACAACATGAAATAGTGAGGAAATCTCAGTATCGTATTGTGATGTGTGTGATTTACAGAAACGTACCTCCAGTGTTTTAGTCAATATAAAGGCATGTCCTACTAACACTGTAAGCAGGGTTAAGCTGAAACGTGCACCATACAGGCTGAATAAACACCTCCAGTCCTGCCTGCGATGAATGGGTAAAGCAAAAGTTTCTGCGTGAAATCCCTTAATCCAGTCAGGGCAGCAACAGGCTTTGCTTCACTGCAGTAAACATCTACAGTATCAGGCGTGTTCGTGTGGATTCGACACATGTGAAAGCCTTTCTACAACCGCCGCAAAGTGGATCCAGCTTTCACAAATTCACACAGGAAAAAAAAAGATGAAGACATCCAATGTTGTCATCACCATCACTATAATTTCTAGTTAATGTGCCCCATTGTCCACAAGCATGACAGCACAGCAGGATGTTGTCATATAATTTTAAATGTACTGCAGCGGCAGGAAATTGAGAGTTATGGGAGGTTTCAGAGGATATGGGGCTTTGGAAGTGGACAAAATAAAGTTAACATCTGTCATGTAGAAGTTACTATATAATCAAATATGTCGACAGTAAGTCTAATCTATAATATAAATATTACACCAAAGGAATGTTTTTAATATGTTCAGGTATGCAAACAGACGTTCACTGTAAAAAAAGATAGATAGTACGAGATTTTATTTTTTTTTACTGACTAAATGATAAAAACGGGGTTATAAACCCTGACCACAAATGTCCCATTCTATTGAAATTGAAAAAGTTCACTTATTATTGCATAGCATTTTATTATTCTTGCACTTTTGTAACATTTATAATGATATATAATCACTTACTGCACATGCAAATTCATGAAAATGTTCTTTTCCTGCTGTTTTATTTCTGAATTTGCGTCTTTCTTAAGCCTTTTATGAACTTCTATTTAAATTCTTGTAAATGTTATCAATGTGAAGCACTTTGAGCTACAATTCTTGTATGAAAGGTACGATACAAATTAAGTTATTGTTATTATTATTATTATTATTATTATTATTATTATTATTATTATTATTATTATTATTATTATTATTATTATTATTATTTTATTTATTTTTATTTATTTATTTTTTTTAAATGTTTGAACCTAAAAAGTTGATGATATTACACATGTTGTTCAATAGTTCAATAGAACCATGGTCCACTATATACAGTACTTGAAATAAACTCATATAATAACTAAAACCTCTGATATTTACAGATATGTTCAAACAGCTGTTATATCTGTATAAAATTTAACAAAGTTTATAAGGATATAACTGTAGATATTAAATATTATATAGTTTTTTGTTTGTTTGGTTTTCGTTTACATCCACCTAAAGCTGGGTAATCTGATCACAAGACATTATAAAGTCCATGAGATGCATCACCATTTTCTTTTCCATGTTTATTCATCATTTTATGTGTAAATTCAAGTAACAGTAGGGAATGTTATTATTCCCAGTCCTGGCTGAACCTAGTATGCAGAATAGTAGAAATAATAAAACATAAAATACAGTTTAAAAAAGGTACAATAAAATAACAACAAATGTGGTCTGATATGAGTCACTGTATCAATTCATTCATAGTATTTATTCACTGTCTAGTGTATTTTATTGTACTAAGGATATTGTTTTATAGTGTTTACATGCCTGACCAGGGACCAAAACTGCAAATTCGCTGAAGCTAGATGTGTTCTATGTGTTCCTGTTTGGTGGTAATGTTGTATGTTCTGACCATGTTAAATACATTTAAATGAAACAGCCTATTCATAATCAAGATGTAGATATGAAATATTAATATTATTAGAAAGTATTCCAGACTATAGAACAGGCCAAAAGGAGAAAGGTAAGCATGGGAAGAACTGCACTAAAAGTATTTTTGTGGTTTAGTGTCTTAATTTTTTTAATTTTTTAAAAATTTTTTAGGTATTTGATCGTGGAACCCCATACTAGTTGAAATTATGATGGCTAACCTCTCAAGATTCACATTCACAATTTTAATGGTACTCAAAGATTTCTTCAGCAACAAGAAGAAAAAAAAATAATAGCTAATTCTTGTAGTCATATGGCATATTTAATGACATTAACTGACATTTGTTTGACCTTTGAAAGTCACTGAAGGTAGACCATGTTGACAACTGATACCAATAGCCATTTGACAAAAAAAAATAATAATTTCCCTCCAACATTAAAGCTCCAAATCCATCAGTCACTCTGTAAAACGCCATGATTACCTTATTTAACAAGTGAAAATATTAGATGGGAAAAGTCCATGGAAGGTCAATACAGAACAGGCCTAATTCTGTCACATCTAAAATAAAAAAAAAAGCCCAGAACAGACCAATAATTATGTCTGATGAAAGTGCACGAGTGTCTACTGTAGTTAAGGGTGAAGTTGGTCAGACAGATCCTATTAAACAGAACACAACAGACCTTAAATGTTGCCGTGACAACCTGACAAGTTCATACTTTTAAGGATTGTGAAAATCTCACCAAGGAAAAAAAACTCATGTATGAGTCTTCCCAAAGTACTTAAGTTAAAAAGCAAATAAGCCATAGGTCACATTACATAGTGTTCAAAGTGACTGAAACATGAATAAAACACTATTAATAAAAATCAGCTTTGATCAAAGTTGAGCAACTGATAAAAACGGATAATCATCAAGAAATAACAGCGTCCAAACCCACTTAACAACAGCACAGTCCCATTCAGAGATTAAAAAAAAAAAAATTAATTCTTTATATTTTGTGTGCAATGAAATCTTAATGTATTTGTTATTTATTTAATTGAAATGTTATAATGCATATACTCTGACTGTTCATGGCACTTAACACTCTCATTAATGTCTGCACAGCCAACGTTACTGCTGTTTTAATTATTTTAATAAATTATTTATCTTATTTTCTTAAACTATCTATTTTATCTTATTTTATCACTGTTGTTATAGCTGCTGCTGTTTTTATTTTATGTATTCTATCTTTTTTAGGACGCTGTATTGTTTTTTTTTTTCCTTCTTAATCTATGCGGGTATAATTGCACACTGTTTTTAAACTGGGGGTATAATATTTTATTTCTTCTGTACTTGCGACAAGAAATAACAAAATAAAGAACCTTGAACCTTGTATAATCTGTTTACCTGTACTTTTGTAATTTTATCATTTTGTGGAATCAAATCTTAATCTATTTCTTATTTCACCCTTGTCTTAAAATTGTATTTGAATTTTTAATCAATGTGATTTTTGTATGAAACATGCTATATAAATAAAGTTTATTATTATTATTATTATTATTATTAACATTATATTATTATTATTCAGAGAAAGATGCAATGCTACCAGATTTGCTGGTTTTATTACTTTTTTTTTTTTTTTTTTTTTTTTTAAAAAGGGCACAGGAAGAAGAATTTGTAATGTTGCACATGAGCAAAAAAATGCCCACACATTTTTGACCAGTTCACTGAACAACCACATGCAAAATGGAAAGGAAAAAAAGTGCTGCCAGAATATACTCAGCCTCAAATTAAAACCAGGAAACCAAACAGAAAAAGGCACATGTTGAAATCAATGAGCTCCAACGTGTTATTAGAAAGCTTCCTCTCTCTCTCTCTCTCTCTCTCTCTCTCTCTCTCTCTCTCTCTCTCTCTCTCTCTCTCTCTCTCTCTGCCCATGGCTTAATTTAAAAGGAATGACAGCAGACATTTATTTCGTCCTCTTGCCCGCCTAAAGGCCTACACAACATGTGCATACTTGGTTTGATTTTGACTGCGTAGCCTTTAGCATTCCAGCAATCGGAAAATACTTTCACAATACATGTCTCTGCCTTATTCATCTGTTACTTCCTTCATTGCCTTGGCCTCTCTGTCTTGTTCTTTCCCCCCTTCTATCACTGCTTGAAAGCAATCCAGTTTTCAAGCACACATTTTCTGGCAACCAGCATGCATCCTCCTCCCCCCTCTCTCACCACCCCAAAAGTACTGTATCCTCCTTCTGATTTTTTTTTTTTTGCTTTTGTTTTTGAGGCAACCCTTGGCATTAGCGGACAGACTGAGGGAGGCGGGGTTTTGTGTAGTTCTTCTGCTTAAATCTGTAACTATTCTAGACAGCTCTGTATGAAAAACAGATGAAAAAAAAAAGGGGGGGGGGCTAACAGCGCACGGCTGACACTGGTGAGAGACATCTGAAAAAGATGAACCAAATACAATTCTTCCTTTCACATCTGACTCATATTTTCTGTTTTCTAATTTAACCCAAAATCCATCTGGTCCATTATAGCAGAAATACATTATACAAAAATAAGATCAAAATACCTGAAGATGACATTTGACTTTTACTGTCTGTATTTATTCCATACATCTTTTAGACATGTCAGTTTGGCTAAGTCAGCATTTACAATAAAAAATTAATCATATGAACTTTCATTTTTTTTTTTAACGCTGCCACTCATAGGACGCTCTGAATGTGACCAAAATTTGACACATGTACTGTTGTGTGACCACGATCATTCAAGCAGCTCTATTGTACACAGCGCTGGCAGAGTGGATGCTTTCATCTGATTCTTTTCAATGGGTCTAAGCTGCTTTGAGCATGCCTTGTGCAATCTTTTATGCAATCTGTGCATGGGTAGAGTGTTTGAAGTAATACATTAAGCACTTACAGGTTAAAAGTGTTACACTCTGAAAACATTGCTACAGTCTTTTCTCTGCTGTCTAGTTTGGTAAAGAAAAGGGCATGACCTTTTTTCGGTAGGTCTTTTGTAGAGGTAATGCTGCTGCTGGATAGTCTTACATGTTCTGTTTTTTTTTTTTTTTTTTTCATTGACCGTGATTTTATACTTGTAATATTGCATTAGAAAAGCATAATTAGAAAAAAAATAATTACTTTATGCTACCCTGAAATTAATTGAGCAATTCTACAGGGAATATCATTCATTCTTAATTACAGTAACTCATAATTTTTTTTAAAAGTACAAATGGTAGCAGCAGCAGGTATTTCATATCAATGAAAAAAATATATATTCTACAATCCCATGTATTAGTGCTGTATGACATTGAAAAAAAAACTAACATTGTGATTTTTTTTTTTTTTTTTTTTTTAGCCTATGATATACAGTTTTTGGACACCTCATGCATCTGTAATATATTACACTGAGAATCACTCTTAAGTCAATGTCACAATCACTCCTGCATGTGCTCTGTTCTGTCAAGGTTAACACTGGAAGTTTTAGTGAAATAATGAAACATATCCAGGGCATGACATGTTGAAACTGTCAGGATTTTAGTTTTATTTTTATTTTTTTTAATGCTAACAAGAAACAGATGAATCAGTTTGTCACTGTCTGTCTGATGCAGTCACACCTTTTAAAACAAAAAGACTTTTTCATAAATGTTTAATATTTTAGAATAATAATAATAGTTATAATATTTGTGTGTCCTGTCCAGTCTTTGTTTCCCCTGCACATCACTGAGGTGTAGCACTGCCCTCCCTGGCTTGTAATAGAGAGTTCTAATGGGGGATGTCTGCTCAGCTTTCGGGGAGGACCGATGATGCTCACACACATGCACTAAATATTGGAGTATTTGGCTGCAAGACTGGAATATGCATTGATCTCCAAGCAATGTTGACTCCCCCTCTGTGGGGTTAAAAAATGAGAACAAAATGTAGACAAAAAAAAAATAAAAAATTATATATATATATATATATATATATATATATATATATATATATATATATATATATATATATATATATATATATATATAGATATAGATATATATATAGATATATATATATATATATATATATATATATATATATATAGATATAGATATAGATATATACATATATAATTATTATTATTATTATTATTGTTGTATTGATTATTGTTGCATTCTGCACATGTTCGAAGTAAAGCATTCAAATCAAAATCAAAAAATCTAAATTGTAAAGGTGTCTGAAAACTTTTTTTCACTCCTGTATATTGTGACACAAAAAATACTTGGGAGGAAATTAGCTGTGATGTGAACATCAATGGTGAAACAAGTCAGTTATGTTTCCTCTTATGTCAACACAGAACATGTTTCAGTATTATTTCAGTTGTCACGTTGCTTCGCTTTTTGCCAACAAGTCTTGTTTGTTGCTCATTTTTCAGCGTCTAACTTAATGTGCAGGAGTGTGACCTGCTTTGGCAAATTGATTAAGAAGAATTCTGATTGGTGGATCAGTGTGTGTAGTGTTTTTGGGTACCAGGGTGAAAGTAGACAAGAACATGTTGAGTTAATTGAGTTAATTAACTCAACTTGAGCTCGAATTGAGTTAATTTGCCTCCTACATTGCAGAACCTGTGATGTGACTATTGTACACACGTGCACAGCAATGATGATTCTCATCTGACAAACTGAGGTGGTTTCCAACCTTCCTTGGCTCATGACCCTATTTTAATATCACTCATTTCTGGTGACTGCAGATATTCAAAACAAAGGTTTTTCTTTTTGCTAAAATTTACTTGTTTTTGATCATGTAATACATTTCCATATTATGTTGCAAATACACATTAATATTAGATGACATTCTATAATTATTATGGATGGAGGCAGTAAAGTCAGGTGTAGATTACTTCACAAACTGACAATTTTATTTTCCTTGGTCACGATATATACAGTCAGTCTAGTTTGTATTTACAAGACTGACAATTAAGAGTGAACAAAAAAAATAACTCAAACTATGAATTATGGAAGAGCTGTAGCATCTGAAACTGACCACAATGAACATTTGACAGATGAACAGAACCATAGTGCTTCAGTTTCAGACTCACATTCTGTCATTTCTGTTATGGATTGTTATTGTCTCTAACAACTTACATATATTCTTTATTAGTACATATTATTTTCTTATTAATTACTCAAAATTTCAGGCACCCCCTTTGAATCCCAGGTGACCCCAAGGTTAAAAAACACTGGTACCTTGTTCAACACTGCATACTCTGCTGTATCCAGTCCAAACTAGTTCATAGAAACGCCTTATTTGCACCTTCATTTAATTTTGAAGTGGATAAAAAAAAATTAATCTGACAAACCACTTTTCCACTGGCTGTATTTACAATTCATAGAAAACAACAGTCACTCAGAAAAAGCCTGTCCACTACACGTCTTAACCCCATCCCCCACTGTAGCGAATCTGAAGTAGCATTAGCATTAGCATCTACAAGAGAAGACGGAAACACAAACTGGAAAAAAAATGGCGGATCCAACTGGTTCATGTGCTCTCTGTGAGAATAGAGCCTCGATTTTTTTCCCTGCATGTTTTCAAAACAAATGACGCACAAAACTTAGCTGGATGCTACTGTGGGATGGTAAACACACACAGAACAAGAGGGGAGGGGGGAGTGTTCCTTCTCGCGTTCTGAGCCAATCAGAGACGCTTCATCACCGTATCATGAAGCATTCTGAGGAAGTACCGATAAACTCGGTTATTCGACCTCAAGTCATTTTTCTACCCTCCAAAAACAGCTTGAAATTAGACCCCCCACCCCACCCCACCCTACCCCCAATCTAGATCACCACCAAAATCCAATCATTTCCAGATCTCACACCATCAAGCCTTGAATGATGACATTTTCTTCTTTATTTGCATTACAGTGAGGTCATGAGCAGACAAACTGGCTATTGAATGACAGCAGCTTACATCTTGCAGGTGTCCAAAAACATCAAAGAGGCCATGCTAGAATTTTCTGCTGGCTTGTTCCAACTTGAGCATACAAAAAGAGGTGTGCCTTCTGGCTGTAATCCATTGTGATCATGCGGTAGTAATGCCAGCTGAGGACACACTTGATTCTACGTGTTCATATGAAACATGAACTGCTCTGGAAAGAGGCCAAGCAAATTCTCGTACTATGGGGTAAAACATTTGGCACCAACTTGTGTTTTCTGAAATGTTTTGTAGATCTAGATTTGTAAAATGTTGATATAATTACCTGATAAATACATTTACTGTGTCTGAACATGAGAAAACTGTATGAAGTCTTAGTTTTAGGAAAGAAGTGAAAGTTATGGTCTGTGTTTTTGTCAAAGCATCTGGGAAGAAAATAATGCTCTCTAAAAGTAATCTCCTGGTACATTAAGACAGTAAGCAAAAGTCAAGTTGGAAATAAATCTGGGTAAAAGTGCAGGGGTGGAAAGACACTTCTAGAAAAAAGGTGAAAAAATTGCACAGATGTTTTTCTTTAAGATTCTTCATCTTTAATGTTGTGCTTTACACCCAAATCTGGTTAACATCTTACATTTGTTAAATTAAAACTAAGAATTTAACATTATGCATTACACACATAACTTCATTTGGTCAGACTTTGACAGTCACCAAAAACTAGGGGTGTCCCGTTCTAATATTGGTATTGGAAATTGATCTGATATCAGCCAATAAACCAGCATTGAATTAGATCAGACTGTATTTAAAACCTCTGATATACACCCTCCAATAAGCAGTCAATGTTCCACTATAGTGCAGGTGAACTAACAGAGTCATGTGACAGAAGTACCAGTCCTGCATGGCCCACTTAAACCCACATATAGCAGACCTGCAAACAGACCAGTGATTAAACATAATGTCAACTTAATCACTTCTAAGGGATTTATTTTTGGCTAAAACACAGACCACAAATGCTGCTCAATGACATCTGTAAAGGTCACTCAAACCAGCTGTGGATCAACCACAATGGGCACAGGGTGTGAACTCTGACCTTTGAACAGTACAGTAGAACAATGGACAATATTGTGTTGTTGTCCCCACTATATACTGACAGTAAATAATAACTGAGGTAAACTTGAATTACAGTATTTGCACTTTAAAAGTAAAAAATGTGTTTTATTGGATTTATTTATGTTATCTTCTAATTTATTTTGTATTTATTTTAATCAATTGTAGAATACTGTAGATATTATAAAAAAAAGTTTGTTTAAGGAGTGCTACCTGGACTAAATATAAGCAATAATAATTAGAGGTGCTCTATTGGATGGGAAAATAGCAAGACAAAAAAGAAAACATTCCAAGGCACTCTCTTATAAGTGAAAATGGAAAAAACCTATAAAATCATATAAAAAGCGTTTCGGCATCATAGCCTTCATCAGGGAGTCAAATATATAGATATTATATATGTATGTAGATATTGAAGTTAAAACATCTGTACCCAACTGGTCAGTTGCTGACTATTGTTCTCTGTATAACATCACTTGATCAAGCCTGTTTGAACATATCCACACTACAAAATAAGTAATAAAACTATCATGATTCGTGCCAATATCACATTAGAGTAATATCAGTATTGACCAATACTCAAGGCTTCAATATCGGTATCATATTGTAAATGAAAAAGTTATATCAGGACATCCCTACTAAGAACCTTTACTCACCAGCCTCTCATCCACCATTTGTTAACTTTGACTGTGTCATAAGAAAATTAATTCTGTATTAATACCTTATATGACACATCTTCAGCCACAACCACCCTTGTACACTCAGCCAAGAGAAGCATCAGAACAGTTCATCCCTTCAGACTGTAGCTTCAGTGTTTAGTCCAACAAGAACATAATTCATGTTGCGTTATGTTTATGTGTTCTACATTCAAACAGTCCACTCATACTCCTTTGTGACTAGAGTGACCAAATTATTTGGAACAGATGAAGGAGTCACTGTCGCTCCCATCTGTTTTAGGGACTTCATTTTTTTTTAATGTGTTCAGAATATAGAAATAATAATAGGTTCAGTGAACACAACATTAACAAAACTGCAGTAACCCACACAAACAACAACCTTTTCTAATGATGTTATCCAAAATATTCTGGCTTCTATATTATTGTATAAAATCAAAGTGTCCAGTCTGGCTTCTGGGATAACTTTGTGAAATACAAAAATGATGGTGAATATACTGATAATTTAATTTCAGGTTCCACATACAGATCAAAATGGGTCAAATCAGTAAAATACAATCATAATAATAACCTATAAACACTCACAACTCTACATTTTTCTCTTTGTTCATTTAAATTATCATGTCATTTTACTGTATTTACCAATAAAAAAAATATTTCACAAAAAACATGAATAACCTGAACAAATATAAACATTTTGAAATGTCTGAAGTGTAAGTTTAACAATGTTGTGCCTGTTATTCAACTTTATGTATTTGTAGATCCACTAATAAATAACCTGTACATTGTAATTAACGTGTAAATGATAAATTGAGACATAATGTTGTTAAAAGTGCATTTAGTTTTCAAAAGAACTGTTGATTTATTCATGTTATTCACATTGTTCTAAAGCAGTGGTTCTCAAATCCAGTCCTCATGGCCCAGTGTCCTGCATGTTTTAGATTTCTCCCTCTTCTATGTTTTTTTTTTTTTATAAAATAAATACATACATTTAAAAAAAAAAAGTTTACATTTTTTAAAAAAAGAAACATTTTTAAGAAAAAATAAATCAATGTATTAAAAAAAACATTATCAGGCTTCTGAAGAGCTGATCAATAATTGAACTAGGTGTGATAGAAGAGAGAAATAGCTACCCCCCTTCTCCTCATAACTCAATTCAATTCAATTCAATTCAATTCAATTCAATTCAATTCAATTCAAACAACGTTATTAGTCCCTCTAGGGGCAATTCAGTTCAGCAGTTCATCCAATCATGCATTTCAATTCCGCACAGAAAGTTTCAGGGAGACCTCACAGAGACACGAAGCGCCATACACATATACAGTACAAGTGCATAGTGAAGATAAAATTACATTTAAAAAGTAAAATTTATAATTAAAAATTACAGATTTAAAAAAATTTAAAATAAATAAATAAATTTTAAAATTCAAATTATTGCACTGTACCCATCACGCACTGATGGGTACAGTGCAGTGCTATGGCTACAAACATGAGGGAGGGAGAAACTAATGATTTCCATCAATATATGAGTGCCTGTATGGCAGTTTTAACCTAGAATAGTTTTTTTTTTTTTCGCTATTACTTTGCAGAAAAATAATACATTGAGATATAAATTGTACAGTATTTCACATTTCCATTAAAATATAACTATTTTAACATATATACATATATGATTTTATATGACATGATCCAGCCAGTATGTCCATGTGGCTCCCAGAAGAGTTACATTTGGGCTGCATCAAATGGTGAGTTTGTCTGTCGTTTCCATGGTGACCACACATGTTAGCCCATATCAGAATAAGAATTAGAATATTTTATTGTCATTGAACCAAATACAACAAAATTGAGATGGAACTCACAGGTTCAGTATTAAGAATTTACAGACGGACAAGAAATATCAGTAAAAGACACTATTATTTATTTAAAAAGTTAAAAAAAAAAGTCTTGCAAAACTAAGACATTCATAAAACATATCATTTAAATAGTGCAGATAACATAAGAAATAGTGACATGAAAGATAAATATCGAGAGGTAGATAGTGTGAAAAACAAATTTGGATTTGGATTCTGATATGGACAAACACATGTGGGGTCACCATGGGAACTGCAGACAAACCCACATGGGACCTTTACTATACTATATGTATCCCAAATGGTCCCCACATGGACATGCTGGCTGGGTATCACCAGGCCTAAACAAGCCCTGTAACATAAGATCTGTATGAATCCTTTCCATTCTGGACGTTACCATCACCCAAACAATATATATTAAATATCATATAATAAATATTCTAGGATAACCCTCATTTTTTTCTTGCCCACATCCCCTTGAAAGTGAATGCAGATGGATAAACTCCAGGCAAGACGTAACCAATGCACCAAATCCTTGACCGCTGACAGAACCACCCATACCTCAGTGTACCATGTGGGTACACAGTGTTACTTTTCACCACAGTTTGGAGGAATCTAGGCCACATCACAACAAGGAATGCCAGTAAGTGAGAAAAACCGGATGGACAGGGGTCTCTTTAATTTGGACAGTGTGCTCACTCAGCAGTCTGATAGCGGATATTGTATTTGCCTTCCCATGTACCATGTACCCTGAGTGCTCTGTCTCCCAGAGTCTGAGCTCCCAGTACTGGCTTATATGTGTGTGTGTGTGTGTGTGTGTGTGTATGCAGCTAAACTAGGCCAGTCAGTCCAGCTGAAGTCTCATGCACAGCTGTGATTTTGGAAGCAGGCCTTTGTGCAACGATTCATTCACGCACCCTGAAGGAACATAACATTGGAGTCAGTGCATAAGAAAGGCCATTCTAGACTGAGGAGTAATGGATGTATTTTGTTTGTTTAAAGCCCAGTACAAAGCTCTTCACTGCTGACAAATATTTCTCCTGCTGTTAGCCTCTTGATTATCTCATTCTCCATCCATTAGTGTCGGGTCGCATTTCTACATCCAGTAATTTACCTAGTTCCCTTGACTCCGAGCCTGGGGAATTGCTCCACATCATCTCACACAGCCCATTAATATCCAATAAAGTGCAGCTAAGTGACCAAGAAATGTCAACTGCTGTATACATACTGAGACATTTTATGAGTGGAACCCTTTAAAATCTACCGTTTCATGGATTTTTTTTAATTTATTTTTTGTTAGAATTAGGGGTTAGGTTTACAACACATGGATGTTTAAGACTAAATTAATAATAGCTAATAGCTTATGAGTTTAGTAATTGTCTAAAAAAGTCACTTAAAGTACAACCATTTTTAACATCACAAATTTCTGGTGACTTTTTTTTTTTTTCTAACATTAATTTGTATTAATGATTCCAACAGCTATTTTTGTTTTTTTTTGTTACTGCATTAACAAATGCAACTATATTAATGCTTTCTAAGGGTCAGGACACTTCAGAACAGAAATACTGATTTTATGCACTGATTAAAAAACATGTAAAAATGTGGAGTTTTCTCCTGATATTTTAATAGAACAGTTATCTTTCACTATAATGTGGTTCACCTTTGGCTGCCTTGTTGATTCACTGAGTTTTTTTGTGTGCAATTTTGTATAATTTTTTTTTTTTTTTTTTTTTTTTTTTTTTTTACAGCATATGAATATGCTTTGTCAGGGTTCCTACAGCTCAGGGAAAGTTAAACTCAAGACTTTTTAAGACTTTTTTTTTTTTTTTTTTTTTTTTTTTTTAATGCCATGTGAAATTAAATTTAAGACCAAGCTAACAATGAACCATAATTGAAAAGGGAACTTTTACCAAGTGTTTATTTTAAATAGAACATGACTTTTTGGTCCAGTTGCTGCTACATTCATAAACCATTTGCATTTGAAATTTTGAATATATAACACACACACACACACACACACACACACACACACACACACACACACACCATATAAACACACATTTTCTACTCACTCTAAATTATCTTTGTAATATAAACAGCCTAAATGTTAACAAATACATTTTTATTTCAAACTAACATAAATCTTACTAATGTGTCCAAATTTTTAAGACTTTTGAAAATTTGATTTAAGACATTTTAATGACAATTAAGGCCTTATTTTTAGAACAATGAATTCAATGCCTTTTAAGACTTTTCAAGGATCTGCAGGAACCCTGATTGTGTTCTCTGTCCTCATTGGCTGTGGGACTGTGGACCCTTGTATATGTGTCTTCTGCACAGTACCACATGTGTTCAGCTTTACATAAATGTTCATTTGTGAGCAGTGTGAGTCTGAAGTGCTGTATGTTTGACAGTTTTCTTCCAAACAAAAGCCACAATGTCAAGGAAACATTCAGCGCTGACAAAAGCACCTGTGGTTAAAGACACCCAAAAGGCAGAGGAAGAGAATAGAAGAGAAGAGAAGAGAAGATAACAGAATAGAATAGAATAGAAGAGAATAGAAGAGAACAGAATAGAATAGAACAGAATAGAAGAGAACAGAAGAGAATAGAACAGAACAGAAGATAATTTAATAGAATAGAATAGGATAGAATAGAATATAACAGAAGAGAAGAGAAGAGAGGAGAAGAGAACAGAATAGAATAGAACATAATAGAATATAACAGAATAGAAGAGAACAGAATAGAACAGAAGATAATTTAATAGAATAGAATAGAATAGAATAGAATCGAAGTACTGTTTTGTAATTAGCATCAACATAAAAAATAAAAACTGTGGATCAAAAACAAAAGTATGATGCAATGACTTGGAAATGAGGTGAACCATCACATAAAAACTTTAGACTTTTCTGGACAAGCTGAAGAAAGGTATATGTTACTCAGTTGTTAATACCTGTGTGACAAAAGTGTATAAAGTTTGTGGTGATGGACTTTACAGCCTTATATAATAATTGTAAAAATAAAATAAAATAAAGCTGACTACTTTGCAGTTTTTTGCCTATTTCAGGTTATTTTTAGAACGTAACCCTGTAATAAATGGCCATAGTAACTAACACTTATTCTAATCTCTGTTAACAGAAGTAAAAAAAGATAAATAAAAAACATTACTGTATAAAAAAAACAAATGTAACAGCTGCCAGAAATCTTTTTTTTTTTTTTTTTTGTGATGCTCATCTACATTTAATAGTTCTATAAATTATTACATACAATCCCAACTGTCCTCTTGTAAAAGTTGCCAGTGACTGGGTTGATATTAAAAGGTTTAAATTGCACTGATGTGATAAAGAAGAAACATTACAAAACCAACAAGCTCTACACCACAAATGTTGCCAAGACGACCATAAGGCAGTGTTAAAAACCTGGAGCGGAAAAAAAAAAAAAAAAAAAAAAAAACCCTGCTAAGTAGAGCTGTCTTTTAGTAATACGTACTTGTCAAAATAAACTTTGATGATTAACTCATAAAAGTACATTTTTCTACAAATTAGGTAATGCTGTCAGGTTGACTTCTCATCTCAGTTATATTCTTTATCTTGTTACAGGTACAGTACATTCTTTCCAGATATAACACTAATCTCAGACTTAGAAAATGCCTCATCACAATCAAGTACGAAAATGGTCAAAATGATCTCAACGCATTTGTTTGTGCTTCATCAGACTTAGCTGTGGTTCCATGGTTTCGAAGTTTTTCCAAGTAAAGAATGCAGCTGCAACAACTTAGTAGAAGACTTAAAAAGCACTGGATGACAATAAAGCATGATGACAATGGTAAGTGTATGTTCCAACACTTGGCAAAGTAAACTGTAAGTATCTATAGATGGTTAATTGTACAGCTGACAATACTACATGTACTTTCTTATAGTGTACTTGTGCTTGACTGAACATGGTGAGTGTTAAATATATCCCTAAATACGTGTTCAGAAGAGAATTTACATTTCTGCCAACTTCCACCGCATGCATGACTTATCTTTGCATCAGTGGTTGTTATTCTTTAATTGACTTTTGAAAATATGCTCCCTTCTAAATCTAGTACAAGAATAGAAGTTTCAGACAAGGATCAAAACTATTACTGGATCATTCTAAACAACTGATATACACACTACACACTAATACACACTAATATGTACACACTATGTACACACTAATACACACTAATATCTACACACTAATATCTACACACTAATATGTACACACTAATATCTACACACTAATACACACTGATATGTACACACTAATACACACTAATATGTACACAATAATATGTACACACTATGTATACACTAATACACACTAATACACACTAATATGTACACACTCATACACACTAATATGTACACACTATGTACACACTAATATGTACACACTATGTATACACTAATACACACTAATACACACTAATATGTACACACTCATACACACTAATACACACTAATATGTACACACTATGTACACACTAATACACACTAATATGTACACACTAATACACACTAATATGTACACACTAATATGTACACACTATGTATACACTAATACACACTAATATGTACACACTATGTACACACTAATACACACTAATATGTACACACTAATACACACTAATATATACACACTAATATCAACACACTAATACACACTAATATGTACACACTATGTATACACTAATACACACTAATATGTACACACTATGTATACACTAATACACACTAATATGTACACACTATGTACACACTAATACACACTAATATGTACACACTATGTACACACTAATACACACTAATATGTACACACTATGTATACACTAATACACACTAATATGTACACACTATGTATACACTAATACACATTAATATGTACACACTAATATGTACACACTATGTACACACTAATACACACTAATATGTACACACTATGTATACACTAATACACACTAATATGTACACACTATGTACACACTAATACACACTAATATGTACACACTATGTACACACTAATACACACTAATATGTACACACTAATACACACTAATATGTACACACTATGTACACACTAATACACACTAATATGGCATTGAGTGAGAGTAGCATGGGTGTAAAATTGCATATGGGCACTATGGACGTGTCTATACCAATATTTCAATAGGAAATGATGTGACCTTTGGGGAAACAAAAGGTTACTGTATGTTCTGGATTATAAGGTGACACTTAAAATACTTTAATTTAATCCAAAAACCACAGTGCACCTTATATATGGATTAATTACCTCCGATAACTATAATTAAATATATAATGCAGTTATAGATGACCAATAAAAACAAGACAAATGTGGTTAAGAAATAAAAAAACATTCCTAAAATGTCTCTTAGTTTTTGTTGACAAAAACAAAATGAGATGTTATTTTAATTATTTTAGCTGTGTTCTTATTTATTTTTTATTTATTTATTGTTGCTGTCTCTCCCACTGATGTCAACATCATGGAGTCTAGTATAATAACAAGGTTCCTACAGATCAGTGCAAGTTATATTCAAGACATTTTAAGACTTTTTTTAATGCCATTTGAAATTAAATTTAAGACCAAGCCGACAATGAACCAAAATTGAAAAGGGAAAAAAACACCAGATGAATTACCTGGGGGCACTTTTACCAACTGTTTATTTGAAATAAAACATGACTTTTTGGTCCAGTTCCTGTTACATTCATAAACCATTTGCATCAAGAAGCATTTGAAATTTTGAATATACTGTATAACACACACATACACACACACACACACACACACACACACACACCATATAAACACACACTAAGTATAGCTAAAGGAATACTATACCCACAGAAGGATCTGCCCTCATTTTCTACTCACTCTAAATAATTTGTGTAATATGAACAGCCTAAATGTTACCAAATACTCTTTATTTCAAACCAACATAAATCTTACTAATGTGTCCATTGAAATTAAATTTTGATTTAAGATATTTTTATGCCAATTCAATGCCCTTTAAGACTTTTCAAGGATCTGCAGGAACCCTGAATAATCTGTATATATATATAAATAGTGTGTATCTGTGATGTCTATTCTGAATGTCACAAGTTTATAAATGATTGAGTATTCCTAACATGATCTCCATGCATGTATTTTATTGGCCTGAATGCTATTATTAACCTCAATCTGTACAGGGACTGTGGGTGGAAATTATCATTTTTGCTATAACCTGGCACAAATATGTGACGTCTTTTGTGTAGTTCAATGTTTTTATGTGTATTGACCTTAATAAATAAACAAATAAGTACTTTTCATTGTATAAACAAAGCTGGCTTATTTACATAGATGCTCCTTTGTGAATTTTCTTTTAACACTGGCCAACATATGCCTGATCATGATCATGTCATATGACAAAACGCCATAAATAAAATATCACAAATACATAATTCACCACTCATTACTTACTAGCTGCACGAAAGAACTATGTAAATGCTGTGAGAGACTGGAGTACACCCATGACACCAAATGTTAGTGCATGATTAGGTACACATAAACACAGCAGACATCCCAAAAGCAAAATAATCCACCGAAACTGTGCTGACAGTGAACTTAAAAATGCAGACAGCAATCAAACTGAAAGCTTACACACACACACACACACACACACACACACACTAACCCACATTTCTCACTTTCTTGAGGTCTGGTCACACAGGATATACTTAATGTTGTTTATTTAATTTTTTTTACTGACTTAATTATTAGCATGTTTCGTCACTACTCTTCCTCTCAAATCCACGTAGAAAACGTAGCACTTCTGAGAAATTATCTGATGGTAAAATCTCAGAAAGCCTTCCTCGTGCATAACTGTAGTCTTTCCACTAATATGTCATTAAGGGATAAACAGAGGCGGCTTTATTCGGTCTATGTTTATTACATTTCTACTGTAGCTGTTTGTTTAAATCCTGATTTAATGAGAGTCACATTATTATCAACATTAAATACCAATTCATTTTTAATTATGTTATTTAATCTCATGAAAGGTCTGTAGTAATTAAATAACTGGCAACTACTTATCAAGTACAGGATGTTAGTAGCGCTCCTATTTAACCAGGGTTGTCAAACAAAAACTCCAATAGTACATGACCTACCACATGACATACCGATCATTAACAGCAAAAATGATGATATCCCTCAGCTATAATTCATGCTAAGTGCTAAATTAGCACTAAGGGCCTATTTAAAATGATATGTTGGCCTCACAGTAAGATAGCCATAGGTTTTATCCTAGCGCCTGCCAGCGGTCGCCTTTTCCTGTTTTTGATGTTCTTATGTCGGGCCCGGGTTCTCTACAGGGGGTCCTGCTCCCTCCCAAAGCCATGCACCTTAATAATATGCTAAGCTGTTTAAAATGGAAATAAGCTCTAGGTGTGAATGTGAGACTGAACCCAAGTTAAGACATAGATGTAATAGTTGTAATACAAACCAACTGCACTTAATATATTTATTGCATTTTAACTTTATTTATATGTATTTTAATTGTATTTTAAACCATATTTTAATTGGTTTGCACTGTAAAGCATTTTGTGGACTGTCTGTGAAAAGTGTTCCAGAAATAATAATAATACTAATAATAATAATAATAATAATAATAATAATAATAATAATAATACTAATAATAATAATAATAATAATAATAATAATAATAATAATAATAATAATAATAATAATAATAATAATAATAATAATAAAATAAATACTTGTGAATAAATATGGACTACATTTGCAATGAAATCTTCTTGACTTTAGTTTTTATTCTTCCAGTTGAGTTATGGCATTTTTTTTTCTTTTACTTTAATGGCATTATGTTAGTTTCTGTAATGTTGGAAAATGTTGCTGAAACTTAATGTGATGGAAATCAGGAATGAAATGGAAAGATCTGACAGAATTATTATTATTATTATTATTATTTTAATATCGTTCAAACCCTAGCTGAGCGTAATAAATTCATTATCCCTGACTATTAATATTGTCAATTTAAGTTTTGCAGTTTGCAGATTCATCCTGTGGGCCTGATTGAAACCTTTAGAGAAGTTATTTTTGGCCCATGTTCTGTATGTATATATGCATCTGTACTTAAAATGAATGAATGACTACAACATACCGTACCCATATTATTAACATTAATAGTGAACATGTTTTCTTAGCATTGTTCCATCTTTACTCTCCTTTACATTTCACACTCTCTACCCACTAGTGTTTTTACATCATGGAATCACCTGTTTCTTGAACCCAATAACAAATACATGCAATTTCATTTCAGCCTAAATGATGTGCAGCTTAAAACAATAATAAGTATATAATAAAGCAACAAAGTAGTGAATTCTCCTTCATTTGATACAGGCGTGTTCAGATACAATACAAGGCTAGGCCTGAATGTCATCTTTTGGGCTCTGGAGCTTTGCCAGTACTCACCAGAGAAACTATTTGAGGCTTGGCAGGGGTAAGAGGTGGGGCTTTTGGGAGAGAGAGGGGGGGGTGGGGGGGGGGGGGGGGGGGGGGGGGTGGGGGGGGGGGGGGGGTCTCTTCATAGACCCAAAAATAGTCTGCTGCAGTAGTGAATGCCTTAATAACTCGCATTCTCTTTCCACACAGGTTTTAAGTTATGAGTAAATAAAGCAGCCACCCCCCGCCCCCACCCACCCCCCACCACCCCCCAATGCTAACCTTATCCTTTCATTCTCAGCATATCTTTGTTAATTCATGGGCTTGTGTTGAGTCCAGTGATGCATTGCAGTCACTCACATTGTCACGGTGTTGCTCTGAACGGCAAAACAAAGTATAATTTAACACAGCGATACGTGTTCAACAAGTTCAGTAACGCCCGTGACTCATAAATTTCTCAGACGTGACTACTTGTGACCCAGATCCACCTGCAACTGAACAGGATCCAAACCGGTTTACACGACCTTACTGTGACAACTAAAGACATCAAAGCAGTGAATCTTTACTGCAGACAGACGCTGAAGAATCACTATAAACAGACAAATATACACACAAGCTGTGCAACAATACAGTGCTAATGAGCCATGATGTAATGTACACAAGATAAAATCTAATTATTTTCAATAACTAAATTATTTCTCACCACAATGTAAGTTAATATTTGACTTCAATCAGGGGTCTACCCACCAAACACATTCTTTAATGTTCAGTTTCAGCTACACAAGTGTTTCATATGAAGCAGGGCTTGAAAAAAACACTGCATTACTTTGACATATTTGCATCATTATTGTTTAGTTACAAATAGGGCTGGGTGATCTTGGTAGAAGATCATATGACAAATCCACATTCTGTATCACATGCTGTGTAACGTAGGTGAGTTAACCAACATATAACACAACTGTCTCTACTGTAGTAAAGGTTATGTGATCATCAGGGTTTGTTAGTATGTCTGTCTCTTAACAAAATAACTCAAAAAGTTATTGGCAATTTTTAACTAAATCTTCACAGAATTTCTGGAATGACAAAAGCAACAAGTGATTAGATTTTGGAGGTGATCGGGATCACTTTCAGGATCCAAGAATTTTTTATGAAGGATTCTTTACAATTGAGAGAGAGGGTCGTTTTTTTACAGATATGATTGTAACTCAATATATCTGAACTCTCCAAGTGCTTTTCTAGTTTTCTCTGGTTTCTACAGGTTGAGGTTGTGGGTGATGCTTTTTTGTTATCATTTTTGAGTTATTGCATCGTTTTATACTGAATAATATTGTGTTGAAATAAGTATGCTGAGATTATTAAAGAAAATTGCTATAATCCTTTTATTGTGGATAAATTAATTTCAGCATTATGTATTATTTATGGTTGAATGTTAAAATTTAGAAAAATTCATCTTATTAAAGTATGTAAGATTTAGCACAGTTAATGTCTGAAGCAGATACTTTCTTAAAAAAAAATGTAGACTAGTGTACCCATACAAGAAAAAAAAATATAATATAATATATTGGGCAGCCAATACACCTGTCTATCATTAATCCACTCTCAGCTAACTTATCTAGTTAATAAATGTTTAAAAGTAAAAAGATATGTACATTCCCTGAAATAAATCAAGTGTCAAATTAATATTAATTATGTAAAAATGTTTGCTTAAGGAGCGCTACTTGGACTCAAAATAAGCAATAATAATTAGAGGTGCTCTATTGGATGGGAAAACAGCAAGACAAAAAAGAAAAAATTCTAAAGCACTCTCTTATAAGGGAAAATGAAAAAGCCTTTATTAAATTGGCTTAGTTATAAAAACCTATAAAATCTTATAAAAACCCCAACATGTTTCGGCATCAAAGCCTTCATCAGGGAATCAGATAATATTAATAATAATATTAATGATGATCTAAGATTGTGAAACCACATTGTTACACTTGTTATTAATAAAGCCTTAAAGCACTGAACATTATTTTTTATGATATACTAGACTTTCTGACAATCTTCATGGTAAATTTAACTTTAAAAAAAAAATTTCTAATTTACAAGAATCACAGATGGCGATAACTAATTTCAGAGCTTCTTATGAGAAATAAGTGGTTCTACCGAATGATGTATTTTTACACCTACAAAAATAAAACACCAAGTGGGAGTAAGCCATCCTGATTCACGTCTTCTTGTTCGACACAGTCTCAGTGGAGTGGGAATCACAGACTAGAAGCAGATATAAAAACAAAATGGTGCAATAAGAGTAGAGGAGACAGCCAACTATTTCAAAGTATTATAATTTCGTAGAGTGGAGTGAGTCAGCAAAAGTGAAGAAAGTGGATGAGGAAAAAGACTGTAGAAAGAGGATGACAGATGGCTGGTATGAAGAAGACAGGAAAAAAAAAAAAAAAGAGAAAAAAAAAATGAATCAGCCAAACTACAGAGCAGCACTAAACAATATCCAGAATGCAGAGGGGCCCTTTGGAATAGTCGAGTGATGAAACCTCCTGTGCTTGTTGGCAGTGGGACAACGCTGGGGCCACGCAGCTCAGGCCACCGCAGCCAAAGCCTTACATAACACGACACACCGCTGAAGGCTCCCATTCCACAGCCCCTTAAAGGTGAAGGCACAGCACAAAAACCCAAGAGACCATCACTATTACTATGACTACTTCACAAACCAAAAACACTTATGTGATTTCTGAACCTGTAAAATGACTTTCAAATGTATTATGAGAGTAGATTACTTGTCTGTAATCCAAATATATATATATATATATATATATATATATATATATATATATATATATATATATATATATATATATATATATATATATATATATATATATATATCAGTGGTTTCCAATTCTTTACAGCTCAAGACCAAAAGATAAATGTTACCTCCTCAAGGCCCCAAATTTCATCATGATCATTTTTACAAACTGTTCCCTCATCAAAACAATGCAAAATAAATAAATGCACTTTGGAACGTTGGGATATCATTGACGCGGAAAAAAAAAATACCGTTCTCGATCACTTCTTGCAAGTGAGGCAGCGACACATCATCACTAACTAACAGTCTTAGTGAAAAAAACAAATATGACTAACCTTTCTGCTCTCAAAACACTGCATCTGTGTCACTTTATGTTTTGTTTCTCATGAGTTCATTTACATTTGTTGCATCATTTATTTAGCAGTTTTTTTCTTATTGCATCTCTTACATTAGCTTGGTTTTGTTCATTTGAATATAGTGCTTTTCTTTAAAAAAAACAACAACAACAATGTATTTCTGTTTAATTTAAAGTTTACATGTGTTGGACATGTTTATGACATTAATTGTACTTTTTGAATTACTCATTAAAAAGAGAAGCGTAAATTCAAATAAAACAAAACACAAAAATACCCATAAATGTATCTTTTTATTACATGAATTATATACATGGAGCAGATCCAATGGGGAGCAGCCGTTGAAGTATCACTATTTTTTTCAAGATGATCAAGTGCAAGTAAACAAGCAGCAGTCAGTGACCCAGATTGAGTGGAAAGTAAGGTCGTTTGGACACAAACGTCCTCTCAATTTTAATAATATGAAGACATATGTTCTATGTAGGAGTACTGTACATGAGCCCAGCTGAGGAGGGGTCATAGGTATGGACTGCATGGTTTCCAGGACGGTACATTGACATGTGAAAGCAATCTGTACCCAAGACTGGAAGTGAACTAATCAACACAAGACTATAGATCAGAGGTGTCAAACATGCGGCCTGGGGGCCAGAATCGGCCCATCTGTGGGTCCAATCTTGTCCCTGGGATGAATTTGTGAAATGCAAAAATTACACAAATGATATAAATAAGTAAGGAATTGAAATTTTTTTGACATCAATTCAATCTAAAATGGATCACAGCATAATCATAATAAACAATTATGAAAAAATGCTAATTTTCTTCTTTGTTTTAGCGTTAAGAAAAAGGGAATTAATAAAGAAAAAAAATTATTAATTAATAAAAAAGACTAACAATGTGAATAACCTGAAACGTATGTGAAATTTTACCAATATTGTGAATGTGTGTATTTATAAATGCACTTTAAGTTGTGATGCGCATGCATATAAATGATAAACTAAAGTGCAATATTGTTAATATCGCAGTTATTTTTCTTCACTATTTTCAGGTTGTTAATATTTGTTCATGTTATGTTCAAGTACAGTTCGTAGATGTGAACGTTTTCATGATTTTTTGCTCAAAAACATAGAGAAAACTTTGGAGTTGACATTATTTATATGTTTTTATCCTATTATTCCTATTACTTTAGTGGTCATTTTAGGCTGAATGTGGCCCCTAAATTAAAATGAGTTTGACACCCCTGCTATAGATGGTACTCCTGTGGTCTCCACATTGACTGAACCACTTGGTGTTGTATCAGAAACAACAAAGGTTGCTCTTCTTCTCTTTGTGAAAACACTAACAGATAAAAAAAAAAATATATTGCTTGTGAACAGACCCGTCATAAGAGTTGGTTTCTTCTACGTTTGTTGGATAATTACAGAAATGCTTCCATTCTATCACCTACTTTTTCAGTCGTGTAACACCAGTTTGTTTTAGGTCATGGGGACAGTGTGATTGTATCCAGGTACAGCACAGATCCAGACACCCATTCTGAAAACACCCTAAGTGTTCACACTTGTTTGTGCAGCCGTAAGCTTTGCACTCAGCCGTTGTCCTAGAGATGTGGCCCAGCACTGGCCGATAATGCGTCATCTTAGACTAGTGGCTCAGTGACCAGTCCATCACAGGCCAGAGAATCATACGATCCAACGGGTCTGTGTCACTACCAGTGCTGGAACAGCCCATGAAGGACGTACCATGTCTAACTAAGCTTGACTGACTGAGCAGTGACTAAGTACTTACATACTTGACAATGGACTCTGACGCAAGTTACCTGATGGAACTGTGAGTATATACAGTATGTGACCTTTTGAAATGTTGAAATGTTGTTCAACCTTTTACACCATTTTCATCTTGTTTTATCTTTTACACACTGATGTCTCCACTCTTGCTCTTTGTTATTTATTTTAACACAGTTAATCCATGTATACAGTTGTGCTCATAAGTTTACATACCCTAGCAGAATCTGATATTCTTTGGCTAATTTTCAGAGAATATAAATAATAATAATAATAATGAAACTTTTCTTTCCAAATGACCCTGATCATAAGTTTACATCCTTTAATATCAATGACAGATGTTATTATTTTGTGGTTGTTGTGGATCAGACACTTTATTTTCTCAGTTGCACATTCTTCAGTTCCTTTCAGATTTTGGGTTTTCTTGCATGAACTTCCTGTTTGACACCTCCCCTCAGTGGTTCAGTGACACTGAGGTCAGGGAAATGAGATGGACACTCCTTCACCTTCACTTTTTTCTGCTGTAGCCAATGACAGGTCGACTCAGCCTTATGTTGTTGTTCATTATCATGTTGGAACATTCAAGACTGTCCCATGTGCATTCAGGCAGAGTATGTAAACTTATGAGCACAAAGGTATATATGTGTTAATCTTGTAGCACAGAGTTAATAATAATATGTGTTGTTTAAAGCTCAGGGGAGACATTCATACCCTGACTTTGGTTGCCTTGTGTCAAACTCCAGTCCTCGAGGGCCGGTGTCCTGAATGTTTTAGATATTTTCCTCTTCCATGTGATTCAGTTTAACCCTTTAACTCCTGAGAACTAACAAAATAACTGGTAACATGAGCAAAGTAAGACACAAATGGCAGAAAATCAAATTAAAATGTTTAAAATTAAAAGAACCAAAATGTAGAAAAATAAACAAAATGAACAAAAACTAATAAATATTTACAAAATGACAAATAATGTGGAAAATTTTGGGGGAAAAAATACTAAAGAAGAAAACTAGTATTGACATTTGGTCACAGCAATTTTTTTTTTTTTAAATGGTGAAATAAAATACCCACATCTTGCTTTTTGGCACCTTTTCCATGCACAAAATAATGTAAAACTGTTGAATTTTTCTGAATATTTAAACAAAAATCATCCATTCAGAATACATCAGTGCTGACACTTAAAGAGTTAATAATCAGCTCCTCATCAGACTGATAATGATGCAATGGCCTCCAGGTGTAATGGAAGAGGGAAACATCTAAAACATGCAGGACCCCGGCCCTCGAGGACCGCAGTTTGACACCCCTGCCTTAGAGAATGCTTCCTTAAAGATAAAGTGCCGCAATAAAACAAGTGTGACAAGTGTTGCCTGAAAGACAAAATTGTGGGGGAAAAAAAAAAAAATCTTGTTATTGTTTCTTATCCATGTAATTGTTGTTAAGTCCTTTTGTCTTTGCTGATGAAGCAACAAAAAGAACCAGATGTGATTTAATCTTTAACCAAGTAAAACAAAAATGATGTGAATTCACAAAGCTTAGTAAGTGCTGTTCCAACATCTGGAGTCAACGCAGCATTTTTTGAGGGTTGGAAACATTATCTAATGAGTAATCAGGTGGTCTGAGTCATCCACACACACACACACACACACACACACACACACACACACCAAAGAACCTTCATTCTGGCTTTAAAATCAAACTCTTTCACTAAAAAATCCTAATAGTTACTTATGTCATGAATGCTTCTGTTTTGATCAGGAAATTAATCCCATCGGAGAAGTTATGAGTGTGCAAAGCTAAATTATAATTAAAAGTAGTGTTCCCATATATTGTATTTAAAAAAATTTAAAAATGGACCGTATCTTGCTGAATCTGTTCATCATGTACTGGATGTTTGTTTGTTTTTTTTTTTTTTGTTTTTTTTTTCTTCTACAGTACATAGACTATTTGTGTTCAAATCAAGCCAATGTGTGTGTGTGTGTGTACGTCTGCATCACTTACAGAAACACAAAATGAATAGCGTTCCAAATGTTGAATTTCTCACAACTAAAACCTCAGATGTTTTTGAGGTGTGGGACACCAATACAGAAGTAAATCCAGATTGATATATCAGCCTAGCAGAATGTCTCTGTGTGACAACTGAGCAACAAATACCTCTGCTACAATGTGAGTTATGACAACTTCAAACAGTGATAATATGTCAGGATGGCTCTCAGCTCAATTATTTTATCGCCACCATGGAAAATATTTCTACCTACCTAAAATGCCTCTTTGGGTAAATGAGTGTATGCTCACTAAGAACATCTGAAATAAATAGAAAATGAAGAGGAAATTATTTTAATTCCATGTGCATGAGGACACTTACTTTTTCTAAATACAGTAGTACCTCTACTTACAAAATTAATTCGTACCAGAAGTGGTTTTGTATCGTGAATGTTTAATAAGTAGAGTTGCATTTTACATGAAAAAGGCCTGATTTGTTCCGAGCCCCACCCCCAATACTACCCCTCAAACCCTTTAAAAATATATTTTTTTAAAAATGACCAATTTTATATGAAATATGTGTTAAAAGTAAAAGAAAATGTAGATTTAGATTTTAGATGTAATTGTCTTCACTGACTGAACATTAAACATTCAAATGAACAGGACATGCAGGTCATTTTCATACCATTGCGTTTGTTTTAATTGTCACTTTCCTTTGTTTGTTTGTTTACGGATGTTTGGTGGGGTGTAGATCTGGGGACGATTGCCTTTGACGGCTTTTTGTGGTCGTCCTTTTTTTTCCCGCGGGTTCATGAGGTTTCGCTGGCATGTTGTTTGTTCGTGCTGATGGCTGCCTCCAACTCTTTTTTTTATCGTCTCCTGTTTCACTTCTGGCGGTGGCACGGCCCGCTTCGTCTTTTCGTTCGCACCGGGAATCACTTTCTTTGGGCTTGTGGTGGGTGGTGGGTACGTGCTGTGGTGGGGTTTTGGTGGGGGCGCTCAGAGGGGACTTACAGGGAAGCGATGGCTCTGTCCTTTACATGTGTACGGTTAGAACTCTGTGAGGAATGGGGGTCAAAGGGTCACGAAAAGCATCATGGGTAGCTCCCTCAAAGCCAATGGGATGCTACAAACAGTAACATCCATAGTATTTATGTCTCGGGGGTTTTGGTTTCGTTTCGTAAATTTAATTTTCTTTCAGAAAATTAAGGTTTTAATTAAGGTTTTTGGTTACTTGGATTATTTGTGAGCTGGGTGTTTCGTAAGTAGAGGTACCACTGTACTTAACATACACTGTGGCATGTCTGTCATTTCCAAACACACTGCATTTCTTGTGTGCTGACGCTAATATGTATTTTTTACTCTATGTATGATTCTCGTGATAACATCCACAGTATGTAATAAACACATTGTTGACATTGAGTGATATTTTGATTTTTTTTAAAAATAGAATTAGGCATTTGAAAACATTTCCCTGTCGTTCACATAAACTGTAAATGTTAATGCTTTGGTCTGAATTCTTCATTCATTCAACTCCACAGAAACAATCTTCAATCCTATTACTAAGTAATGACACCAAAAAGGTCATTTTGAGCGCTGGCCCTTTAAATGTAAATGAACCACTTTATGCCCCACCCTCTCCATCCTGTTCAACCATTTGTGTTTTTTAATACAACCCAAAAAAATTACATTTTAGGTACAGTAATTGGTTCAAAGTTCAGGCATATGTGTAGTTTTTACTATCACAGCTGCTGCTGCAAACAATTAAGTCGTACTACGAGAAATGTTCTGTGAAACTCTTGACCTTATATGTGTAAATGCTGTGATGTAATTAGTTAGAAAACAAAAAATTAAGCAGGTTGTAAAAATCTACTCAAGAATGAATATAAAGTAGGGCTGCATAATTTTGGAAAAAAAAATACACTGATACACTATATACTGTGAAATGAAAAAATACTGAGGGGGATATAATATTTGTGTGGTGCCAATGTAAATAGCAGCAGGTGCCAAACATTATTAACAAAGAACATGTGTTTCAGTATAAACCGAAACAATTCCATAACATAACAACATAGCCAGTTGTAAAAATGTAAAAAAAAATGAAGCAGGACTTGAAATGGATTGAACGCCAGTAAAAGTGAGTTTCGCAAAATATGACGCCTTTAAATTCATCCACCACTGACCAAAAACTGATCTAAACTGTTTACCGGTTGATGCACTAATCCTATCACTACATGTAAATAATTGGTGTAAAATGCAATTTATCATCTTGTTATCTTCAGATATGACCCATTTGGACACACTATCATCTTCTATAACACTGATTCACAAATAAAACCAATGGAGTTGGATCAGTGACAGTGGATGGAGAGAGAGAGAGACACTTGTTTTTACATCTAGTTAAAAATATAAAGTCACTTTATCTTCAGTTTTCTCTGTTTCTGATAACAGAACCCTCAACGTTATTCTTAGCTTTAATGAACATCTACGTGATCAGTAAATAAAATGTAGGAAAGTACCTGATTTTCATTGAAGAAGTGCAAAACAAAGTAGGCAATATTACAAAAAAGGGAGAATTTACTTATGACAGAAGGGATTGAGGAAATATCAATTTGGGAACTACAACAAAGATAGCACTTAGTCTTTATGAGTGAAGTGATTGAACAGTTTTTAGTAAAAACTTCACAAATTGCTGTATGGGGTATTTGTCAGAGGTAAAATAAGACACAGCTGTTTTCATGATGGTGCTGAAAGGTCAGAATACACTACTGTAGATGTCAGCCAATACTATTATGATACTCATACAAGTGATTTTTAAAGGAGTCATTCTGTTGTTATTTCATTAATATTACTGTGTTCTTCATGGTTATTAAATACATTGTGTGTTGGTTCTATTTAAAAAAAAACAAAAAAAAAAAACATCGGGATTGTTTTGTTTCCAGCTGTTTTTTCACTGTAGAAAAGTAACTTGAGGTACTTCCTCATACATGTCCATGATGCAGTAATGAGGCGTCTCTGATTGGCTCAGAATACGTGAAGGAACACTTCCCCCCCTCCCCTCTCGCTCTCTGTGTCTTTACCTTTACCAGAGTAACACCCATCTTGGGGAAAAAAACAGGCTTTATTTCCACAGAGAGCACATGAACCAGTTTGTTCTGCCATTTTTTTCCCCAGTTTGTGCAGCAGCTACTGTGGCGCTGTCTTCTCTTGTAGATGCTAATGCTAATGCTACTTCAGATTCACTGCCAGGGATGGGTTTAACCCCACGTGTGTGTGACGCTAAAGTCCATCTGACGTCAGATGGACCGGCTTTTTCTGGGTCTTTTTCTGGTTCTTCTTGTTGTATTCTGTGAGTGCGGTATGCAGCCAGTGTCAAAAGCAGCATGTGTCGGTAACTCGGGGTGACATGTGGAAAAGTGTCACCGTTAATAGTATTTGGATAACAGTGGAGCTTTAATGCACAGAGGAAGAGATGGTTTAAACACACACACAAACACACACACACACACACACACACACACACGCAAAAAAAAAAAACATTTGTTATGAGTTAAAAGGATTCGTTCTACACTATTTTTCATATTTTCCACTGTAGCGAGTCTGGTCATCCATGTAAATAGGTACTGCAGCTGTCACACCTCTGTCTCCATGCCTGCTAATATTACATTTACATCTGCTCGTTATTTTACAACCTGATGACAAGCGAGAAAGCTTCAATATGTGCCGTATGAGGATGTCAGCATGACAACCAGTGTGATGGCTGAACCCAAACACAAAACATATGTTTGGATGTAGATCACTAACATAATACGTCTGTCTTGGAATCCAGAAGAAAAAGGCAATTGGTGAATCCCATTAACGTATAACCTGCCCTGTTGTTACATATGCTATCGATATTATAGAAGGATATTCGCGTGCCTTCTTACCTAAACTCACCCCATCACTTGGCGTGCACCACAGAGCACCGTAGCCAGGGGCAGAAAAGTGAAGATGAAGGCTTTTACAGCTCCTCTCCCTCTGTCTCCATGAATAATTCAACCCCATGCAAGCCCGAGAGCGTTTTTCAACTTTCCCTGAAGCATGAAAACACAGTGCACCTCCTCACACTCTCTGCCAGGGGGTTCATAAGCTTCTCATAGCGAACATAAATCCACTCTCGATTATAACAGGATCACATTAGACCACACAACTTGAGGTTTTGCTTAAGGCACAGACTATAGGTAGTGCGTATATCCACACAAGGGGTCTCTTGTTATCCTTTTGTCAAAATGATGCCGTTAAATATCATTAGTTAGAAGCAGACCCCAGTGGAAGAATAACTGAGAATATTTCCTCAGTAATAAAACAAGCTAATTGAATAATTGAAAGATGTTATGAGAACAAAACTACACAAGCAGGTTCTGGTGAATGAAAGCATATTTGTAAAAACAAACAAAAAAAAAACAGGTGATTATTTAATCAGAAACACAACAAATGTGTTTAATTAATGAAACATTGCATTTAAGGTTATATTTGGCCTGTGGGATGAAACTGTGAAATACAAAAAGTTACATTGAACATTTTAACAATCAAGGTTTTCAAAATAATTTCAATTCAACAAGGGAATTATTTTCTTTGTTTTAGTGTAAAATGGTAAAATTACATGAAAGTGTTTACATTTATAAACTAGCCGTTCATCAAAAGTGTTCATAATCTGAACAACTATGAATAACCTTAAATGTCTTAAAAGAAATGAGTGTAATTTTAACAATATTCTGTTTGTTACTAAATATTTTATGTATTTGGTTATCCACTGTGATCTGTAAGTAATGCACATGTGTAAGGGTTATACTGAGGCATAATATTGTTAACATTTTTCTTGTTTCACTGAAGAAATTTCACATTGTTCACAAAATTAATTTTTTTAAGAAAACTTTGTCATTACACAATTTTTCTTTTTCCCCTTTTTTTTTCCTATTCTGCAGGTATATTAGACTAAAAATGTCCCTTGAACCAAAATGATTGTACATGCATGTGATGCCAGTTATGTAAAAAAGCTAATTATGCTCACTTCCTGGTTTATTACCACTTGATATTATAATGCACATGAAAAACGTGACACACAGACAGTCTTAACAGGTGTCTTATTCAGTTGCTATACCACCAGGCCAGTGAAAAATAATATCTGCCAGTGAAATATGAGTGAGCAACCATTTATAAATCTCACACAGCTGCAGCTAGTGTAATCTGCTGTGGAAAATATCAGCAAGATTTTTTTGAAGTTCTAACTATGCCTGTAAGCTACAGTACATATCAGTGCTACACTTTCATATTGGACTGGTAAAAATGATAGCAACTATGAAAAAAACAACTGTAAACACCAAAAAAGAGAGCTTGTGCTATGAACCACTTCCAGGATCCAATATCATCAACATCATAAACAAATGACTAAAAGCACACACACACACAAACTGTGCTGCGTTCACTGTCCTGTTTTGAGTTTGAAATGTCAGACTAAATAAAAATGATGCATTACTGATATTTTTTTGCACCATGTTGATGAGTAAAATAGACAAAGTAAGGTTGTTAAATACAAAAAAGCACTTAATAAATCAAAGCTGTTTTTTTCCTAGTCTTAGTTAAACATCACTATATATTAATTCATTATAATTCAACTGATTGAACATTTTATTGGAACAATTCATACCCAACTTTCAAGCATTTCTTGTGTCTCTATTTTACTTAAACATATAATCAGTGTTGTACCTGAACGCGTTTATTGAACGATCGTTCACGAACTATATCATATTTTTAACGAACGTGAACGACTCGTTCACTTTTGCCAAATGAACGGGAAGTTTGTGAACGCGGTTATTCTGTCATTTATTGAACTACGCTCTTATTTAGTTCATATTTCGTTGTTATCACGTTGTAATTATTGAGTCCTATAAGGTACATAAAATGGGATCAAAACACAGCATTATCATATATGTCATTTTTTTATTATTCGATGCGGGGGGGGGGTGGCGAGAGAGAGCGAGAGGGGTGCAGAGAGTTTTTGGGAGTGGAGAAAAAGACTTAAATGTACAGAGTGTGACCGGTGAAAACGAAGCTCATTGAAACAGCTCCTTGTGAGAGGGAAGTTAAACCGGGGTAAGGTACGTACTTCCGCCCTGGAGGGGCATCATTTCCCCCTGATTTACTGACTACAGGATAAAGTCAGAAACAGTTAATAATAAATTTACAATAATAACACAAATAAGAACGAAAAAGTTCATTTTGGGATCCATGAACTTCTAGTTGATAATTTGGAAGAATGAACGATGAACTGAACTAATTCATATTGACTAACTTGAACTGAACTAGTTCCTAATCAAGGTGAACTTTCCCAACACTGCATATAATTATGCAAACCCATTATTATTTAATATTATGCTTTACTTTAAGATAAAATATATGAATAGAAGTCTACTATCAAGTACTAAATGTTAGTCCTGGATTAAGAAAAACACAGTTACTTCCTGAACCTCTTACTTGAAGAAGTTAATTAATTTTTTAGAAAATGCATTTACCATTGTTATTTCTACTGCTGTTGTGACACATCCTGGTGGTTATAAAATGTAACATAACTTTTAGATAACGTTTGTCACCTTGTCTTGCTCAAACGCATGACTAAAATTGTTTTACTTCTATAATTATTAATAAATTACTAAAAGAAAACTGGCTGGTGTGAGAATAACTAGTGCTTTCAGGAGTTTTAAATTAGATTAATTCATTATGATCTGTAATTAATCATATTTTTAATCTCACCTAAAATTGTATTTTAATTTCAATTCTTTATATTATTGTGGCAAATATTGATATATAACAAAAAATGCTTTATAAAGACGCTTTTAATAGACTTGTAATCATATTCATTCTGCTGTATTTGAGACTAGTCCCAAGTGCTTCCTGTAACCTTTAGTTTCCACCACCGGGGGAAATATTTCCATGTTCTTTGGTTAATCTCCAAATAATTAGAAAATGAAAATAAAATAAAAAAACATCTGGTCCATATAAAGTGCTGTAAATTAACACATCAAAAAAAACAGTAAGAATACTTTTCTGATCAATACAAATATTGATTGTTGCATTTCCTGTACTTCAGATAATGTCAAATAAATAAAAAAGAGCCATTAATCACAGTGATTTAAGTTACCATCAAATGGCAACTCACAGGAATAGTAAAGTTAGGGATTAAAAAGAAGATTAATGTAATTTTAAAAAATGCAACAATCATGACTGTAATTAATCAACCTTAACTAATGTGTTAAATGTGAGGTTTGTGATGTTTTCATGGTTCATTTTTTTACTATATTGCTTAAAATCCTCTTCACACTCTCATTACAACCAATTAATGAAATGTTCTGACACAAGAATAAAAAATATATATTCACCTGTGGAAGTCCATCCAATTTAGATCCCACTTGTAATGACTTAACAGTGATATGTTTGGTGTTATATGTCTGCCATAAACATCAGAGCAATACAAATTAAACAAGCATGAGATCAAGAATTGAGGGCATAGAAACATAAAACTGAGAGGTCAAAAATAATCTTGTGGGGTATAAAATTTTAACATGGAGCGCGTAAGATGGGACAGAGTGCAGATGTGGATGCTGAAGTGCTGCTCACTCTGTCTTTGAAGATTTGTAAGAGTCGACAAGACGAATGTTGACCGAAATTTGCGCAGTAGCATCTCCATTTACCATCAGTGCATGTCTTCTTTCAAGTGTTAGTTTGGCATAAATTTGCACATAAAGTCATGTTTTTAAGTCGTCTGGGGTTACTTAGGGCAGGGCTCTACGCTAACTTTTGTTTCCAGGAGCACACGTGCCCCTAAGTTAAAAAATTTAGGAGCACACAAAAAAAATAGGGGCACAACTTCGTAGCATCGTACTCTAGGCACTCGAAGTCTTTGAGCCAGTCAGGGTTGAACTTGTACACTTTCGTGAGCGTTTGAACTTCCCCCAATGTTCGAGCTTTCTTCACCGCTTGGCCAACATTTTCTTCTTCGTTCGTCCTTTTAGTCTTGTTTTTGTCATTATTGCTTTTAAAAAACGCCGCTATACTTTGCATCTTGACGAGGTAATTTTCTGCGTTCCTTCTTTGCGGAGCTTCTCGCGCTCTTTTAATGTTTGATAGATTTTAGAACAGGGGTGTCAAACTCATTTTAGTTCAGGGGCCACATTCAGCTAAATTTGATCTGAAGTGGGCCGAAGCAGTATATATATATATAAAAAAACAACAACAACAACATAATATATAAATCATGTCAACTCCAAACTTTTCTCTCTGTTTTAGAGCAAAAAAAGTAAAATTTCATTATGAAAACAAAACAATATTAGGCTTTAGTTTAACATTTACACATATATTCTAACTTATAGATCACACTGGATCTACAAATACACAAAATATTTAGTAATAGGTGGAATATTATTAAAGTTGTACTTACTCTCTTAAGACATTTTCATTTTTTCATATTTGTTCTGATTATTGAGATTTTCTGTGAAATTTACAAAGATAAGTTGTGAATATTTATAGTTTATTATGAGATTGAATTGGTCTGACTGTGAATCAAAATAGTTTATATTTAAGTGTATTTTTTGCATTTCATAAATTCATCCAAAGGGCCGGACTGGACCCTGAGGTGGATTTGGCCCCCCGGGCCACATGTTTGACACCTCTGTTTTAGAACATTGTATTGGCTGCCTTGTTATTAAATACATTTTAGAATGATTAATCCTTTCACTGTTATGTGCAGTGTTCGTCTCGACTATGCGGAGCTGTTTGCGCAGTTTTAATTCATTTCGGGTAGGCTGTCATTAGCTCCTCAGGTCTGTGTGCGTGCCTTATTGTGTGCTGCAAGAAGCACTCGCACATGTGCGACTGTTTTGTTTTTCCTCATTCGCACGCTGAAATATTTGCTCGCAAATGCGAGTGAAATGGGCGCACTGTAGAGCCCTGACTTAGAGCCATTCTGATCACACACACACACACACACACACACACACACACACACACACACACTTTAACATTGAGTCCAATGGGCACTCAGAAAATCATTCATAAAATGGCATTAAACTTTTGTTTGCAAAGACATGAAACTCATCGTGTCGTCAGGGGTGGACAGTGATACATTGATCTGAAAATCACTGGAAAATATACATCCAGACAAGTTCTATTTCCTTTTCTGTCCCCATCCTTTGTAGTCGTTTTAGCATTTGGTGGATCTATTTTTCCCAGACGCATCATACCCTTATATTCTTCTTTTCCTTTGTACCTTGCACTATGTATCATACTGCAAGGTACCGCAACTGACAAAAACTACAGGTTGCATACTCACAGAACTCACACCCTTTTCTGTTTCCATTGAAGACTGAAACAGTAATATAACTTGTATATTTCCCAGAGGTTTTCAGATTAACCCTAACCACACGGGGAATTTCATGTCTTTTAATGCAGTTTTATGAATGATTTTCCGAGTGCCCATTGGACTCAATGTTAAAGTGGGTTTAGGGGGGGTTACTTTTGAAACCTAAAATACTTGGTTCAGCAACAAAAGTCAAAATCATGATCAGAACTGTCATCCCAGACGACTTAAAAACAAGGCTTTATGTGCACAATGCTGAACTAACCCTTTAAATGCCAACAGGCGTCAGATCGTCATCATGGTGACGAGAGGAAATATACGTTCTTGCAACATATGAACTTTGAGCGTTACACCTGAAGCACAAAGTTCATATGGCACAAGAAGGTTTTAAACATATATTTCTACCCGTCTCCATGACAATGATCTGACGTCTACTGGTCTTCAAAGAACACATGCACGCTCTGTCCCAACTTACACGCTCAATGTTAAAACCACAAGATTATTTTTTGACCTCTCAGTTTTATGTTTCTATGCCTTCAATTCTTGATCCTGTGCTCATTTAATTTATATTTGAGCTCTACCAACTAAACTGTCATCAGCCTTTGAAGGCAGATAAAGAATGGGGTCACAATTATGTGACCCCAAAATTTATATCCTTTACATTTTATGTGTAATCAAATCTTAATGTATTTCTTATTTATTTTATTGAAATTTTATAATGTATGTATAATCAGTTTATCTTGTGCTTTTGTAATTTGATTTTTTTGTGCAATCAAATCTTAATGTATTTCTTATTTCACCCTTGTCTTAAAATTGTATTTTCATTTTTAATCAATGTGAAGCACGTTGGGCTATTATTATTATTATTATTATTAATTTATTTTTACTTTTTCCCTCCCCCCTCTGGTGTACCCATTCCACAGGTGACAATATATTTTTTATTGTTGTTTTAGAGCATTTAATTAATTGGTTGTAACCAGGGAGTGAAAGGGATTTTAAGCAAAATAGGGGAAAAAAAATGCACCAGGAAAACATCTCAGACCCCACCTTTAATTCAGACCCCACCTCAGACCCCACCTTTAATTTGATAACCTCCACACCACCATCTTCATGAAGGAACAGAAAGTCAGTGCTTACCTGTGGGGGCCACACAAATACATATGTAAAGGACGGATCATTACCAACCAGTTACATGGAAGAGAATGGAAAAGCAGAACATTAGTTATCACTAAATCATTTTGGAAAAGTTACATCACACACAGATAGACAATATGTTTGTGCTTTGGCTGTTGATGCCAACATGACCTTCGTATGTTCAGTGAAGAACGCTGGAGGAACTGTTTGTCGTCTTAAAAAATGTGATTATGTGCAGGTCACAAACTGCTTCATATGAGTCACCTGAGAAATGATGTATAGCTAAGATGATTCACCAGTTAACACGTGCGGTTACTTTGGACATTCTAAACTTTCTACACAGTCAGCAGTTGTATGTGCATCTTGACAAAAAAAAAGCACAGACACTTGAGAACAGAAACTTCAGTTGGTTTAACACATGGTTTTGCAAATCTAGCCAAGTGTCAAATCTTTAACCGCATCTTATTTTCCACATATCCTGTCCTCAATGTTGCCCATGACAAGTGTGATTCATTTACAGAAACAAAAAAAAAACAAAAAAAACAACAACAGCCCAGGCCTGTTGGCTGTGTAGCTCAGTGGTATATTCTAAGAGTCAGTAACAACTTGACTCTTGTGAGGTTTGTCAGGTTCTGCTGCTGTGTTAAGAGTCCTGTGGTGTTGATGCAAGAGCTCAGCCTGCCAAAACAAGTGGGTGGAACTTTCACTGGAGGAGAACTCAACTGATTAAATTCAAGTCCATAACATACTTCCTGTAAGTGTTCAAAAGTATTTTTTTTTCATATCATCATTTCCATTTTATAAAATATGACCATAAATAAGGTGACAGTCGTTAAGCACTCGTGCCTCAAAGCACATGCACTGATAAATTAACTGGTTAATTTAAATTGTCCATAGGTGTGAATGTGACAATGATTGTTTGTCTATATATGTTGAGTCCTGAAATGAACTGGAGACTCATATAGGGTGTACCCCGCCTTCACCCACTGTAGTTGGATTAGACCCCCTGTGACCCCAGTGAGGATAAAGCGGGTTCAGATGACAAGATGAGACGATGACCATAAATATTTCCATAAATCAACATGTGGAAAAATATAAATAAAGGCAACATTTTTATATTTAAAAAAGTTATTAAAATGTACTTTTCCTCAAAACTGTGAACAGACTTTGGACGCCTTGTCTTAAGGAAACTAGATATAAAATGTAATTTTTTTAATTATGTGTGTGAGATATTTTGTCTTTTTTTCCTCATGGATGGATGGATGGATGGATGGATGGATGGATGGATGGATGGATGGATGGATGGATGGATGGATGGATGGATGGATAGATAGATAGATAGATAGATAGATAGATAGATAGATAGATAGATAGATAGATAGATAGATAGATAGATAGATAGATAGATAGATAGATAGATAGATAGATAGATAGATAGATAGATAGATCGATCAATCTAATTTTTCCTTTTTTTAAGTAGCCCAGAAAAACACTGTTCTAGAAACAATGATATGTGAGACTACTCTTTTTAGTTTACCCACCATTTGCTCACTATTTTTAAATTCTTAATATGTCAGATGAAAATAAAATATAGAAATAAATAAGAAAAGAGATTAAAGGAAATATAAATAGGAAACAACACAGAAATAAATGCAGGGATAAAATTTAAAGGACAAAAAATATAATCAATGAAGAAATAAATAAGTAGACGGTGGGGAAATACATTTATCAAGACATTTTTATATTTGTATATATATTTCTGCATATATTTTTCAATATAGCAGGGTCAGTCCTCCATAGACATCATCAAAGTGGGGAGGTATACTCAATACTGGAATACACCACTGGGAATACGAAACACAAATAGCAGATAGTGTTTTATATTTTCCTTTTCCTTCCTACTCTGCACTTTGTTTTCTGATCAATAAAGTCATATCTTATTTCCACTGATACTTCAGACTGAAACTTTTTTAAATTCTGAAATGGCTGTTTGAATTGGCAGGCATGATTAAATTTATAGCACAAAGCGAATCAAGAAAAAAAAAAAAAACATAAATTTTGTATTTCACCATTGCCTGCAATAAAATTATTTCCGAAGCACAGCTGGAACGGGTGGGATTTATGTCCTGGGTTTGGCTTCATATCAAACCCCTGTGAAAATTTTCACACCGCCTAAACCCTATCAGAAAAACACAGACGGAAACATAAAAGTATTCTATAATAAGACGGAGGTAAATTTAGACACATCAAGTAGATATTCAAAACATGGAAATTGAATAATGCAAATAGAACCACTTGTGATTTTCAAACAAATGCAGTTACGAGTAGAGGTAGTTATTTTACATACGATAGGAAAGGGCTCCAGTTGCCAAGAGCAAAAACGTTACAAGAGTCATTGTTTGGCCCAATGACGTGTCCGCAGATTAACTGCAGAGACCATCCCTGAGTTCATGAAAGTATTATTAGCTGCACACTCCTATGATTTACAATATTTACAAAGCTCATTCACAGAGCCATGAAGTACGAGTTACACCACTGCTTACTGCCAGGCAAAATCTCCCGAAATAACAAATGAGATGTGAGCAATGCAATCATCTGAGTTCTGGCGTGTATTTGGGAACCTTTGAAAAGCCAGAATAGCTGTTTCACCCATTTTCCAGTCTTTATGCAATACGGAGCTAAGGTATATTGGTATAGGTTGACCTATTTTTAACAGTGAGAAGCAAAAAGAAAACTATCTGAAAATGTTAAAACTCAAAAATGCATAAAAGTATATTGTAATGAATCCTACTTACTTACTGTATTGTCACCAAGTTACTATTAAATGAACTGCCCAGACAAAAAAATAGTCACACATGTAATATGTCACTGCACCACCTTTGGTTTTAATTACAGGAGACATTTACTAAGACATTTTTTTTTTGGTCAAATAATGCTTATGTAGTGTCACAATAAGGTTCATCATATTATTCAGTGTGGCTGTAAAATCACTAGTGCAGATCCAGCATGCAGATCAAACAAGAAGAACACATGTCACCCTTTTGCTGATTCAGCTCCACTGGCTGCATATACTGTAGCTGCCTGTGTACAATTAAAATCTTTCATAGTGACGTACAAGTCCTCCATAGGTCTGATCCATAATACTAACAGCACTAACAGCAGCATATGTGCCCCCACGGCCCGTTCATTCATCAACTGAATGTTGTCTGGCAGTCCCCAATCTGTGCACAAAACAACATACAGTATGCTATTTGCAAATGGGTGGTTCCACATTGGTGGAATGGTCTACCCAGTGCTATAGGGACAGGAGCGTCCCTCCCACTCTTCAAGAAGACCCACCTGTTCAGAAAGCATACCCTGTCCTAGCACTTTCACTTAATTTATTTCTATTATATTTGTGATTTGAGTGGCTCCAATGACAGCACATCCATATCTGCATAAGAAACCATGGACAACAGGATCTGTAGTGACTCATCTATGTCCTATCCCGACCTATGACCCCAGACCTCCTCCCCAACCTTAACCCATCTAATGGATTGGACCTGCTCCCCCTCCCCTACATCTGCACATGGATGTTCTCTCCGAGCATTCTCCTTTCTCACTGGGTTTTGGAGTTTTTCCTTGTCGAAAAGGAGGATCTAAGGACAGGGGATGCATGAGACATTATCTATTTCTGTGCTTGTTTGTTTTTTCTAACCAACTTTGTTACAGAGCCTGATTGCTCGCTTTCCCCAATAAGTCACTTTGGATAAAAGTGTCTGCCAAATGCTTAAATAATAAATAAATAATATTTATTTCCACCCATAGTTACATTAATTTTTGATTATTGATGATGGAGAATCTGACCACTGCATCGACTTTTCATCATCCCAAATGAGAGTCTGGACTTTATGGAGGCTAATTCATGTGTTAAAAGGATGTCTCATGCTCCCTGAAGTATTCTGTCACAAGTCTGATGACCCTGATCAACCCTGGTGGTGTCCAATATTTTAGAGATTAGAGACATGAGAGGACACTTACTGCATCAGTTAGATTAAGTACCTTGTTACAACCGAGCCATTATTACCTACTGCAGCTTTACCCATAGAAGGATCTGAACTGTTTGTTTAGTTAAATCCACTTTAAGTCTCCTGTGATCAAAACCGAAGCTGATGCTGTGAAATATTGCATGTGGGACTATTTTTTTGGTCAGACAGTGTATGATGTGACTCATAAGAATCGCACGCGAGGTGTGTTTTATTCTCATTGTACAGGGTGAAATAGTGCATGTTATTACTAAGGTACGGTATAAATCTTTTAATCCGTAGCTATGGTGATCAGCATTGCATGTTTATATTTTCACTGCCCTACCTTTCTGCATGATACTGGCTCACTTTTCACCATTTACAAGAGTCACTCTCAGACAGCATTATCAGCTGCTTTAATTCAATTAGTAAGTCAGTAGAGTTATGGACAGCAACTGGTGGCGGTAGTCTAGCACATTGTCACTTAAGCCACTTTTCCTCTAAAATTAGCCGACACAGTCTGACTCTCAGTACGTCAAAAAACGACGCTTGGTCAGAGCCCTATTTTGTCTCCTTCAGTGTCTTGGTCAGATGCAAAAGGCTTCAAATGTAAACCTGTCCACAGCAACATGAGACGCTCAGAGCGACTGATCCTGCCGCCCATTAACTTCAGCATTAACCCTAAAATTAGGGTTAGGGTTAAAAAATGCAAACAAAGCCACAGCTTGACTAGCTATATTAGCAATATTATGATGTCTATTTCCCTGGAAAACTGAAACCTATATGAAGGGTTAAATGTATGCCAGATTATCCCAAAGGTGGATATATTTATATATATATATATATATATATATATATATTTTTGTTTTAATTTGATAAATCTTCTCTGAAATGAACAAAAAAAAATCTCAACCCTGTCACTAGTGTCACTAGTAAAGAAACCAGTGGAACAGCACTGGGATTGACACTAATACCAAATAAAGCTGTTTTTATTTTGCATTATCCAATTCCATATGGACTCAAACTCATCATCAACACCCCCAGGGCATAAAAATATTTCAAAATTCAGCTGCTAGTATTCATACTCCCATCCACATTGTTCAGTACTGATTTGAATAATAATAGTAGATTAATTGTTACAATTAATGAACACTACAAGGTGTACTGTTGGCAATAAAGATGGGAAAACATTTTTATAGATAAGGTGTAACTGGAACTCATGTACCTGGTCAAAGGTCATTGCGGATGCATATTGAAATTTAAAAAAGAGCAATTTATAGTACGTGTAAACAAATTTATTCCAACTTTATGGGCAACACTGTATAATCTATAAGATGAGTGTTTATTAATAGAGGTATTTGTCTTTACTGACCTCCATAGATATATGTAGCAAGTCACAACTGGCAACACGGTGGTTCACAGCGTATGTGTATTTTTTATATGGCTTACGAATCATTTACTTAACAGGTTAAAGTATTTTTATACCCGGGGGGTGGGGGTGGGGGACAATTGTGCTACACGAGATGTCCATGAAAATGTTATATGAAGAGCAGTGGCTATAATTATACTGAAGCAGCAATAATCTATTGTGATTTTTTTTTTTATTCTGTTATATAATTGCATATTGAGAAAAATATTGTATTTCTATCCTTGTTACCTACGCCAAGGAGGTATTAAATTTGGGTCCGTTTGCCTGTCTGTTTGTCTGTCTGTCTGTCAGCAGGGTTACGCAAAAAGTTCTGAACGGATTTTGATGAAACTTTCAGGAATAATAGATAATGCATCCCATTAGATTTTGAGCAATGAAAGTCAAAGGTCAAAGTCACACTAAAGGTCAACAGCTAAAACACGTCAGTGGTAATATCTCAGGATTCAGACAAGATAGAATCTGGTGGGTTTTTTTCATTCACATCATTTCACCTTCAGACATCAGATGAGTCAACACCTATGACTCGATTACGTCACGTTTTGACGTCTTATGACGCCATATTAAGGCTTGGTGGAGGTCTGCTGTCTGTGACTGCCTTGTTGTGAATGTTATACTTTGGGATTTCTAACATGTGTTTGTCATGTTACAGCCATAAAAAACTGTTTACACCCACAAATAACCATCTGGTTTCCTGAACTGTCCCTCAGGACCATAAATCAGCCTTTGTAGTTAAGACCAGTAATGTATTGATGTGTTTATGTACACTATTATAAATGCTGAATTGACATAAAGCTGATCTTTATAGACTGCATATATTTTTGATGTGTTAATGCTTTATGGTTGTCTGTGTCTGGAGTTTACATTAAAGCTACAATCTGTAACATATGAACCTGCTTATGTGCTTATGTGTGGAAGTAGGCACATACACTAACACTAGCTGGTGTTGGATATAGTTTTGCTGTTGGAGATCATAAAAGAGGAGCTACTACACAAAACAGATAAGCAAAAAAAAAAAAATCACCCCTTAGATTTAAGATACAAATGTGACTCAAGTCTTCTCAACAGGAATCAGTGTAATTAGTATAGCTGTTGTCATGGATACAGACAACTGAGAAAGTCAGGGATGGACCAGTGTACACAAATGCTATAGTAAATGATAAAGTGAAAAAAATGAAGTTGAATAAATCTATCTTTATATTTCTTTACCTAGGTCAGTTTAATTTAGTCATTATCTTAACCCTTTATTAGGCAAAATACTTTTTTTTGTCATTTCTGCACAAATAACAACAGTTCCAGTGACGACATTGGGTCAACATTCTCAGGTCCAATGTGGTCTACAGGGTCTGTAAGGTTCAATGTGGGCTACAGGGTCTGGAAGGTTCAATGTGGGCTACAGGGTCTGTAAGGTTCAATGTGGTCTACAGGGTCTGTAAGGTTCAATGTGGGCTACAGGGTCTGGAAGGTTCAATGTGGGCTACAGGGTCTGGAAGGTCCAATGTGGTCTACAGGGTCTGTAAGGTCCAATGTGGTCGACAGGGTCTGGAAGGTCCAATGTGGTCTACAGGGTCTGTAAGGTTCAATGTGGTCTACAGGGTCTGGAACGTCCAATGTGGTCTACAGGGTCTATAAGGTCCAATTTAGTCTACACGGTCTGGAAGGTCCACTTCTGCATGAACAGTGAGTGTACCTGCTTTGTTAGGTACCATGAAGTAATGGTACTAATATAAGAAATGATGTTCAAAGGGATAATGTGGATGTGGACAGGGGTTTGGATCATCACTTATATTGTAATGCTCTAATAGTGATGTTCTAAAGTTCTATAATACATGTTCATTTCACATTTTACATGTATTTTCTTATGCTTTATGGGCCAAAACCGGGTAATTGAAATGTCTCTGATGGGACATTTTAGAAATAATGTGACATATTGGTCTTGTAAAATGACCCACAGTTTTAGTTATAAACAAATTTTTGCTTTAGTTGGACCATAAAGGGATTATCCAAAATAAGGATCTACTTTATATGAAAATAAATAATAAAAGAAGTTAAAAAAAGGACACTGTTTTGCATCTAATATACAAAACTATTTACAAGATTACTTGAGAGGAACATTGCTGTATTTTCCAAACATCACTATATGAATTCATAGTCTAGAGACACTTAAGCGTACGGGTGGGATCAACGGCTGTCTTTTAAACTGCCCTGCACGTAATAGGCCAGTGCTATGACCAATCAGAGCAAAGAACAATGTGACATATGCAGCGCAATGCAAAACAAGTCTAAACTAGGGTCTATGTCATTGTGTTAACATCCTATAGGCTAGGCTAATTAATGTTAACACACCGGTAACAGTGGAGGAAACCGGTTCCATGCTTATCCGACCATAGACTGTATATAAGTTTGTAGTTCTTCAACCCTGTCGTCATTTAGCTAAGCCCGCCCTACAATCATGCTACATAAATGGAACGCTGTGATTGGACCAGTAAAATGTATACCGGTCCTGGCAGATGCTCTATGGAGCATCACTACACCAATGATTCAGGCAAAACTATTCTTTGCCACTAGAGGCGGCCTAGTTTATAAGGCTATGGATGCATTATTTTGAGAATATTTAAATAATTATGACATCGATGAGACTTTTTTGTGCAATCCACTATCCATTACTTATACCAGTAATCAGTATTAATTAACACTGTCCATGATAAACATTCTATTATGTATATAAAGATGTCTGTGTATACACTTCTAGGATTTAGTTATTACCCTGCCCCATGAAGGGGAGAGGGTTTTTGAGTCAGTTTGTTTGGTGGTCTGTCTGATCATCTTGTCTTGATTGTAAGCAGCTTCACGCAAAAAGTACTTGACCAATTTCCAATAAGTTTATAAGAAAGGAGCAATATGGTCCTGAATAGAGCCCATTAGATTTTGGTGAATATAGGTCAAAGGTCACAGTCACCATAAATGTGTTTTTCGCAGTGATAACAGATATGGCAAACCCGGTCAAATGTAACCAAGGGTGGCAGAGTTTGTTTTGCACCACTTGTTTTCAATTAATCATCACATATGTGCAAGAAACCAAATATGGTAACTTCACTGACCTTGAGATTCTGCATGACAATAAAATATTTTGATGAAATTGTTATGTCCTCCAATAATACACTAAGGTACACGTGTTAAATTTCAGAGTATTTCTGTAAATGCCTTATAAAGAGTGAAGTCAAAAAGAATATGTTTTGACAGTGACACCAAATATAGTAATTAGATAGTGGTGTAGATAGTAAAACATATTAGAGAAAAATAAGATGAAATAAACACCGAAGATGCTTTGCTACAAACAGAGACTGCAGGAGCAACTAGGGATGTGGATGATAAATACTAAGATAAAACACTATAAAGCATATTAAATTTAAATTAAAAATCCTAAGATAAAAACACTACTGCTACCTACTAGAAGAGGATTAGGCTACTAAAGAAAGATTACAGTTAACTTAGCCTACTTAATGCGTAACCAAATAAGCCTATCAATGCCCAGTCACAATGGACATACTTTCCACTGATAGACTGTTATACTGTCCCATTGGTCCCTCAGCTTGTACATAAGAGCACAATTTCAATGTAGATTCTAAAGTTGGAGATATGGAAACGAGGCAAGCAAGTTCCGTTTTTCTTCTTCTGTTTTATGGTTATTTATTTTGACTTTCTAAGACTATTTTGATTACCTTACTATGATTCAGTTTGGTTTGGTTCCACAGAGTTACTATATCTAATGGTTGAGGTGCTAAGGTCAGTGTGTCAGCAACTGGACCAAGACACATGTGAAGTGAAACACTTATGTACAATGGAAAAAAAAAAAAAAAAAACAACAGAAATAATATGTTGAGGAAAAAAAGGTCAGCTTAGCGTAAGACAAAGCTGTAGCTTTTACTTCAAATGTGTGGACCGGCACCCCGCCTGTCTTTTATATTGGAAAAACACTCATTCTGTCTGCCACAGTTTTATTTGTGTGTGTGTGTGTGTGTGTGTGTGTGTCTATGCTTTTCTGGGAATTGCTGCAGAGTTTGCTCTCTTTTGCTGAACTTTAAATTTGTATGCTGCACAGTAACCTCTGATCAACAGCAGTGTTTTTCAGTCCGCAGGGGTTCCTCTTAGAGAAATGTCAAAGAACTTTTTTCTTTCAGAACAAAATACAACACACATTAGTTCCAGGCTGTTTTGCTGAAATGCCAATTAAAATGGTCAACCTTGAAGGCTAAGTAAGTTTGGAGTGGTCTACTGAACTTTGTAATAAGACTCAAAGCACAATCACTTTTAATGTTTTAAATCTTTGTTAGCTGTCATTTCAATAATATTAGTGCTACATCACTGCTTTATAGACTACACGGAAGTCTTTCTGTTTATTTGCTTTGCACAACAATGTATATATGTATCACTGAAAACAGTAAGAAAAAATTGTGCGCTTTTTTTTTTTTTTAAGTTTTTCGACAACACTTTATCAAATCAAAGATGTAACCAAAAAATTATATCCATCTGCTCCATCTGCTCTCAATACATTAGAGAGCGCATTCCTAATGCAGACCCACAAAGGCTCCAATGAGCTTTGATACATATATACTATGCTTTATCATGAGCTTTCTAACCAGTTTATATCATGGTGAAGTTCCAATCATACCACATGGAAACAAACCAGTTCAAAGCCGCATTTTTATAACACACTCCCATTAAATTTTTCTTCAAGTTCCAAATGTTGGTTTATAAACCAGAGCAGACTTAAGTTTAGGGTCTGGTTTTCATCAAACCCCAAAAGAGATTTTAAAGAAGGATTTAGTGGACATATAATAAACTTAGGACTCCGACTGCAGTTAAAAGGGTTAAGGTATAAGTCTAAATCTGCCTTAATCCAACATTAAGAGCTGTTGCAGTACAAATTCTGAAGTCTTCTTGTATACTTCTCACCCATTCCCTCCCAAATCAGAGTGAATAATCAGATTACTTAGATGTCTGTAAATCTAATTAGACCGATGCATCTTCAAAATCCCACAGAGGCGTGATTTTTTTTTTTTTTCACTTGAAAGCCTGTCAGCTCTCTGAGCATAGTGTTCATGTGTCAACCATGTGTCATATTTGAAGTCCACTGGAAGAAAATTAAGTACATCCTTAAGTGTGTATTTCCCCATAAAACTTGGAAAAACAGTCTCATTATCACTGAATTACTATAATTGCTTAGATTCATAAAAAAAAAAATAATAATAATAACAGACATTTGCAGAATTGTATAATAGTTTCAATCTTTACACCCACAAAAGCACACAGTCATGCATTAGAGACTCAAAAAGAAACAAACAAAAAAGTGACACAGAAGAGAAAGAAGAAAGATATGGATTAGTCAAAAATACCTCATGGGAAAAAAAAGAGAAATACAGAAAATACAAGATGACTGGCCAACCTTTCTTCATGTATATGTGAGTCAGTGAGACAGTGTTCAGAGCATTTGGGGCAGAGTTTGACAGCTTCCTTTTTTTGCTTTTTTTTTTTTTTTTTTTTTTTTTTCGCCTCCGTATCATGTTTTACTTCCTTCCATCTGAGTGTCTGTCTGTGTGAAATGCTGAGACAAGGTTGAAAGTTGCAGTGGAAGTGAAGGGAGGTGGCAAAGAAAAACAATGTAACCTATAAGAGAATGGTAACAGAAGAATTCAACTGTCATAGTCTCTACATGCATTAGGAGATACATGTGTCAGTATGGTTTATTTTGTCAGACTTTGTGTCCATGATTTATTTGCTCACTAACCAAAGGCTGAACAGAAAGAGGAAGTGGGAAACTGAGGACATTTAAAAAAAAAAAAAAAAAAAAAAAAAAAGTTTTTTTTATTTTAACAACACATTATCCTGATTTTCTTTTGACCGGATGTGTGAATCCTACAATGAACGTTGGTGTATATTTTACAGGACGGTTGTGGAAGGAACTGCACATTTTATATGATCTAAACAACAGTCTATATTTGAGAGCTGAGGTTTACTTTACAGTTAGGAAAAAATCTTCAACAAAAACAGACATCTGACAGTGAAAATCACTGTTGAGTCATACGAGGTCTGGAACTGTTGAGTATTGCACTCAACAGACAGACGGGTTACGCTGCAGGGTTTAAAATTAACTAAAGGTCAAACTGAAGTGAGGAAATCATTCAATGACGACCCTGCTCTAAGGATGACAGACTCCAGACCCAGCCTACGTCTACACATAGATTTTGGAAAACCTTGTGCACACATAGCTGTTTGCAGAAAAATCTTCATTTCCACCCTGGATATCTACATGGTCAACACCGTACGGAGCCTGTAGATGTCAGTGTGGTGGCACGACTAACAACCTTTAACCAATTAGAATCTTGAAATGAACCACAACAAAACATTAGGCTACTTCCGTATGGGGATAGTAACCGCATCAGAATTAAATCAGAGATGTGCAACCAATATAATGCAATATAAATGGCTGAGCCACTGACTGTTTTTACTAACTGTGTCTCTGGTGAGCACATGAAAAAGGTTTTGTACTTTGTTGAGTCAAGCCATATTAGTTCTGTAATTGTGAACAGCTTTTGTTTCTGAAGACTGCTAAGCACGAACAGAAATTATTATTTTATTTTGCTTCTGCTGAACTGGACAGAACAAATAAAGGTCTAAGAAAAAAAGTACCAAGTATGAAGATGTGGAAACACCTCATAAGTCAATTATCAATGAATACATAAAGATCCTGTTAAGCAGATGTAGTATAATTAGCTAAGATGCAAAAATTTGCAAGAACTAAACTTCTTATTACTTTCTGTATCATTCCTTTATATTGTAAAACGTGAAATTTCGATTAAAAGCTGTAATGTCCATCCAAGATCTCCGTTTCTCTCTGTTTTCACACAAATGCAAATACAGAGGTTTGGTGAAACCTTAACTTTGGCTGGAGTTTTTAGAAACCATCATTTTCTTGCACCCGCCCAGTGTTGTCGTGTCGTCCATAGTCAAATAGAGAAACATCTCTGTTTTGCCAGATATCTGTCTACATGTAAACATAGCTCCAGTGACCTACGAAACCCTGATTGTAAATACTTCTGATTTCAGTCAATAAACAGTAAAATTATGGAACTGTGACAGAAAGTTGTGTGAATGCTACCTTTGGAAAAAGCATTGTTTCTAGTGAATGTCACAGACTGCACAGGAAAACTGGTTTTTTATTCATTTTACTTATTGTAATGCATACTTAGCATCGAACATTAGCATTAGCACTTAACACATATTAGAAGCAGTGAGCTGCCACTGAAGACCATCGGGGACCAACTCTAGATCATCTGTGGTCAGGAGCACTGACAGAAAAATTACCCTCAATGTACTAGAGGACATGGAGGAAACCAGCACAGTGGGAGATATCAGGTAAACTCAACACACAGAGTTGAAATTGGAATTCTACACTACACCACTACAAGTGTAAGTTAGTTAAGTCTAATGCTGTGTTCCAATATGCATACTATTAGGAAAACAAATCTTGCATCATTTAGTTTTTTACAGCATAAAAATGTATATTAATGTGTCATTTTATTTCACCGCCCCCTAACGAGAGAGGAATATTGCTTTTGGTTTGTTTGTTTGTTTGTCCATCTATTTGTCTGTTCCTTAGCAACTTTATGCCAAAACTACAGGACTAATCTCCATAAAATTTTCCAAAAATGTGCAAAGTGGTCCAGAATAGATCCTATGAAATTTTGGGAAATGTAGGTCAAAGGTCAAGGTCACCAAAAATTTGTTTCACAATGATCAGAGCTAGAGCAAATCAGGAACTGCCTTTTCATTCCTACACAGTTTTGCATATAGCTTCTTTTTGCTCTCATTGTTGCTGATCCTTGAAGGACAAATTTGAAGACTCGAGGTCAGGGGTCACCAATCCTGTTCCTCAAGGACTGGTATCCTCTATATTTTAGATATATCCCTCTTCCAACACCCCCTGATTCAAAGGATCAGCTCTCACTAAGCTCTGCAGAAGCTTGATAATAACCGTGAGGGAAATATCTAAAACATGCAGGACACCGGACCTCAAGGACCAGGACTAGTGACCCCTGCTCAAATTTTGGATATAACGTTTTAACTATTGATCTTAGAGGCTTCCAATGAGCACCAATGTGTTGGTCTTTCAATTCTGCATCATGTGTGTATAGACTTTGACCTATTGTTGACCTAAGAGGTCAGGGGTCACTGGGTCAATACCTAAAACACTAAAATGGACTAAAATAGAAAAACAAGTGGAGCCAGAGTCTTAGTTTTACCGTTGACCTTAAGTGACATTGAAAGGCCAAAATCAAGGTCACATGATTTTAAATGGCGTGATGATAACTACTACAAATAGGAAACTACATGTACTGTAGGCTCCAAAATAGCACCATGACCTTTGACCTCGAGCTACCTAGAAAGTTCAAGCCCATAGTCTCCTGTTTTGAGAAGGAGATGTCCATCAAAAGTTAAAATGTTTACAGGAGGGCTGGGTTTGTTGCTCTCGGCCCTAACTTGTTTAAATATCTATGTTTAAATATCCTTATTTTGGAAAATAAAAGGGCTGATTGGACTGCTGTTGTCCTCATGTCCTGATGAACATCTTGGCAATGGTGCCTCCTCAGGTAACCACATTTTTTTACATCCTTTTTGAACATTGATGTTTAATATTTTTCTACAACAGTCCTTTTATATTTCTTATACATTCCAAATCATTCCATATCCTTGGTGATGCATTTGATTCCTTTATAGATATTCACATTTTGTGTATTTTTTTTCCTATTACAAATTGTTTTACGGTTTATTGTGATATTATTATAGGTATGAATAATAATTCAGATTTTTAATTTAACTGTTTAGTTCCCATTTAGTGCATCACATTCTCAGTATGTCAAAACATGATATGCAGTTTTATTCAAGTGATATAACAGCATCACATTTACATCACATTTACATGGTAGCCTTTCAGAAGTTTCACAGTCTGCAAGAATATCGGCTCATTTCTCCTGGCAAGACTCAGCTGATGTCAAGTTTCTGGATCTACTTGCACAAACCCGCTATTTTCAGCTTATAAATTTTCTATTGGATTAAGGTCAAGGCTTATCGAAATCAAATGTTAAGAATCAGGAGCTGGAGGAGTCAGAACTGAAAACAATTGTCTTTCAACATCTGTCATCTGGGACGGACAACCATATTAGAGGTTAGAGTAAGTACTTCTGAACATGTATACTGGTAGAGTGAAGTTACACTGGCATATGTTTCAGACATTCAGTTTTTTCTTGTGTTTTTTTTTTCACAAAGGTTTATAGGGAATTAAAATGTGAGCAATAAGAGCAACCAGTGACAATAACTTGACCTGAAGGACATTTACACTTTGTGTACAGTTTCATTCTCTTGTTACTTGAGTATAATTGTCAGAAGTTTAAAGCACTTGTTATAGTCTGACAATATGATATATCTGTTTAGATTCATGAAAATGTGTAAGGAATCTGACAAAAAGATAGAACATAAGATGATTTTTTTTGATGCGTCATGACTCATCATTTTGTCACTTCTCACAAAATGTAAGTATGAGGTATTTTCTTCAAGGTTTCTTTGGTTTTCAGATAGTAAGACTGTGTGCAAAGGGCTTTTGTGGTTGTTATGTAACTATAAACACTTGATCCTTTTAGACCAACATAATCTGAAGATTCTGACATTATCTAGATGAAGTAAGTACATGTCCACATTTTTCCAACAGTAGCCTATACACACCTGTGAGTGCTGCAACATGTTCTGTGAAGAGGCTGTGGCTGAATTTGTACTAAAATCTAAAACATTTCTAAACTACAGCATCTGTGCAAAACAGACTCGCTACACTAAACATCAGAGTTCTGCACCTGGAATAGGAGTTCAGGGATTTTTGGTAATTTTTCAGTCGTCATTTCTCCAGTACCAAGTATCAAGACGACACATTACACAAACTCTGGATGTTAAATCTGCAGAAACAGAACACCTTAGTGCATGCTGGACCCTGAACTAGTGCTATAAACAGTTAAATGAATGTTATTTATGCTACACTCCCATAATGCATCACTCTAATATATCGTAATTAAACTGTGGTCTGTACTGGGCCATTTAAAATAAATGCTAGCTGAGTAGGCAGGTTCAGACAGCACTGTTACTGCCAAACTAAGATCGATTAAGATCTTGAGATCACCCAGACCTATTTGCAAGCTGTCAAATTTCTAATGACTTATGGCAAAAATAAAATATTTTTTTCTATGTAGGTAAAAAAAAAAAAAAAGCTGAGTATTGTAGCTTTCATGTCCCAGCTGGTGTGTTTTCAAAGAAAGGGAAACCCTCTTATGCACCTTTCGACTGCAGTGTTTTTCAATCAGCACCTACAACTGCTCCAACCACAAGTGAATTAGAAAAAGAATTCAACATGGCATTTTTGTAATATCATAAAGCTAGTTAGGTATAACAAGATTAAGCACAAGTAACAAATGTGATCTGTTTAAGGTTCATCAATTCATGATTACAGTTTAAATTTAAAACAACCTGTAAATAACATATCTTTAGTATTTTGAAGTACAGTAAGCTGCATTTGTCTATTTAACTTGGAGCATAGAACAGTTAGACAAACTGAAAACAGGTAAAAAAAAATATTAATAATAATAATAATAATAATAATAATAATAATAATAATAATAATAATAATAATAATAATAATAATAATAATAATAATAATAATAATAATAATAATAATAATAATAATAATAATAATAATAATAATAATAATAATGGGGGGGAAATTACATAGTAGACTGATATATTATCAAATGAAATCTAACATAAATTTCTAAAATATATTTTATTTCAATTCATTCAAGGTAAATGATAGTATTTTAAATTAAATCAACTTACTTTCATAATATGTAGTTTATTTTAAAGGATGTACAGTGTATGGCCTATGATTATACATCATGTGTAGTGTATGCAGATAATAAAGTCAATGTGATTTCTAAGTATAATATGAACATACAGTATGTGTTCATTTCCTGCAGTACATACAGTACGATAACTGAATAAAGATGGGAAAGTGCTACCAGACCCCGAACAAACCATTTTTTGTTGGTCCAGATGTTGTAGAAATAACTTTTACTGAACTATTAAAGCTAATACATTTACAGGTCCATACTAAGTCAAGAAGTGACATCATTATGTTTGCTGATAAACATCCCCTATTGGACTACCTCTCGTCAGCAGTAGTACTTTAGCAGAATATTTTACATTTTATTCTGAAGCCTTTGCACAGTCCTACTTTTTCTTAATATTCTGTAGGATTTTTTTATACAGTCCCTTTTGTGCGTTTGGTCGATAAATTCAACTGAGCCGCTAAAGCAATTTTCATCATTCCTGTGACAGTGACAATAAAGCTTTTTTTTTTCTATTCATTTTATTCTATTCTACTTCTAGTCAACGTACATTTGATTAACAGGCTATACCTATATTTTTCTATGACAAAATGTCTTAGAAACCCTGCTGTTTTGAGGTCATTTACCAAAATCCCTCAAACCTTTTTTATCTTCATTACAGGAATTATGAACTTTTTTATTGAAGTAGTTTATATCTTGGAAGCTACTACCTTAGAATGACAAACTGGGTCATAGTTACTCTGTAGAATCTGACAAAATCTCCAATACATGTAATTCTACTCTATGCAATGAGAATTAAACCCACCATCTCCAGGAAACAACAAGGAACAGAAAGAATGGAAACGTCATTCATTATGAGGCCAACAAGAAAATCAATGGTATATTTACGCTGTTTCAAAAACCAAAAAAAATCAAGTTTGACAAAAACAATATCTATGTTATATGTAGATCAATGACAAGCTTCAAAAACATTGCATTCTAATACAGATCAAGAGATGTGGCAGACTCCTCATTGCTCGCGTAAAAGAATTAACCAATGGGGATGGAAAAACCCTGAGAATCTTTTAACCTCTGGACAAAAACGTTACGTTGTGGAAACTCATCACCCATCTAACACAATTTTTTGACATGAAGATTGGTGGTGACGGCAGCATGATGCGGTAAATAGTTCTCGCTAGCAGACTGGATGTCTGGTCTGTATTGAGGGCTCTGTGAATGGTTGTATCCTGAAAGAATCCCTCCTTCTAAGCGTATGCAGCCCTAAGCAGAAAATGTACAAGTAGCGAAGGCACCAAGCCAAGGCTAGGCTGGAAAAGCTTCAACTCTCCAAGTGTCCTTAAATGACCCAACCAAAGTTTGAACTCTAACAAAACACCATGTAGACAAACTGACAAGCATCCACTTCAAATGTGAGAGATTTTTGGAAGATGTGTAAACACCAGTCTGCTCATATCCGGCATACAAACAATGATAAACTGATATTTACTTTGTTTTTTTTTTCTTGTATCAGCATTGGGCTTGTTGCATTGGCTGATATGTCTTTTTTTTTTTCCTCTACCATGATTTACTGACAAGTAAATGTTCTTGGAGATACTGTTACCCTCACCTTGATGTTTATTTTAGAAAGAACTGGCTTAAAGAATTAAGTGCACTGAACACTTTGTTCTGTTTTTATCTGATTGTATGTTTTATTATGTGAATTGTTAGTTACTTGTTCTACCTTACTTTTCTCCATTTTTTTTTTTTTGTTACCAGTAGTTTATTTTTATTTCAATACATGTTTCCTTTAGAAAATATTTTTTGCTTTTCTGACATTTGTTATCATTTGACAGAGGGGAAAGAAAAAAATCAGTATTGGCTTAGAAAGATCACCTTAGAAATATCGTGGTCTATATCAGTCATCTGCTGAGACTGATGTAAAAAACAAAACAACACAAAAAAATAGTATCGGTCCCAAAAAAATCTATTTCGGTTAATCACTAACAAACAACAAATACAAACAACAAAACTATAAATATGTTATGGTCCTTTTCAACTGCAGCCTAATGCATGCTGTCTAACCTCAGACTTCCACTTTCGTTTTATGATGGGTGGGCTACAGTAGTACTGACGCTGCCTGGTGGCAATTGTGAAGGTTTTTTTTTTTTTTTGTACACCAGCAGAATTTACTGGTATATCGAATATTTTCTCTATGTGTGGCGGTTTAAAACCAGCTTTTAACATCGCTCCACCTTGCAGTGATCATGTTTAAAAAGTGACTAAAGTGTCATGGTGCGTATGGCCGGCAAAGCAAGTGTTTTCTTTTCTCAGTGACCGACTGATTGGTCAAGATTTTTTAATACATTTCACCATCAGTCCACGTCTAGTGCTGTGATTTCCTCCTCTGCTGCTGCTTTGTTTTGGCACTTTTTGTTAGTAACGTTATCATAGACATCGATATAAGGACATCGAAAGGTTCCTATAGGACCATTTCTGCTTGAGAGGACCGGGCTAACTTTCATGGCCAAGTCAAAAGTAGTTCCCCCAAAAAGTACTGGAAGTTCTGACACATCTGAACACATCTAATAGTAAATAAATCACATTTTGCTTCCCTATGGTGGCAACAAAAACATGAAAACAAAAGATTCTCTCGCTCGAATCTTGTTTATCTGATGTAGGCTTGTTAGTTAAGGAAACAACACATCTGCTACTCACACTCCATCAGATTATAGTAATGTACTGTAAGTTGGATACCATCCACCACAACATGGAAGGAACTCCCTGAGAAGTACAGTAGCATACTGCTGGTTCAAAATACAATGTTTCATTCTAAGGTTGCAAAAACACACTGATTTACCACTGCATAATACTATAAGTCATGTCTGCAATAAAAGCTTGGATTTTTAACTCCTGTGAATGACTATTTCAGTACGTGCAGTGGAAAAACTAATTTTCACTTTTGTCCTTATTGTCCTTTTTATTTTTTGCTTGAATTAAGCACAAATATCTTGACGAAAAAAAAATTTGCCCATGCAATTAGAGAAAATTATTTTGGTAAGATTTCTTGAAATGTGATTTTCTTATATATCACTGAAAAGTTACTCTTTACGTGATTATGTGATATTTGAAATGTGATCAAATAGTTTGAATAGAAATAATAAAAATACACTTTTTAACACAGATTTTTGAAGTCTTGAGAATAATAATAATGGTTTCAATTTTAATAGTGCTTTTCAAGTCACCCAAAGCCATTTAGATTATTGATCGATTGTTCATTCGCTCTCACATTGTCACTCTGGTAGTGGTAAACTACATCTGTAGGTACATCTGGACTAGGGCAGACTGAAAGAGGTGTGGCTGCCAATTTGTGCCAAATTGTCCCTCCGACCACCACCAAACATTCATATGCATTCATACAACAGTGTGAGTGGAGGCGAGGAGGGTGAAGTGTCTTGGATCCAGTAGGACAGAGCAGGATTCAAAATGTGTTTTTCCATTTATATTAGTTCTATTCCCACACTGCAAAGCAGATTTGTTTGATTAATGATTACTCGGCCAGTCAATGATCTACTGTCCTTTCGGATACATACTGTACCAGGTCTACAGCTGCACAAAAGTGTAGAAGTCACTTCCTGTACCTTGCTGATCATATCACTATTGGGGAAATTCAGATACAGCTTTCAGTCATTGACCCCCCCCCCCCCCACACACACACACACATACACACACACACACAATCAGACTAGTAGGGACTCCTCTGGCCTCTATTTTTCTGCTGTTACTGACAGTGATTTGAACATTACACCTCTTGTGTTACACATTTCCAATTGGAATCTCCTCACTGACATAGCATGTATTACAACATATTTAGTTTGACAGTGTTACTTTGACGTGAAGGTTATAGAAAATTAAAGCGAGTCTACAGCAGGCTAATTAGAACCAAGTGACAGATGCATCTGCCAAAGTCTTCAAAGCATATGACTACTGTAATAATAAGCCTGTTGACATAGATTTTGCAATCCCAACCACTTCCAAGGTTTTGCATAACGCCAGTAATGTGTTTGCACCTGTGTGTGGTTTATGAGAGCAGAGGAAGCCCTTATCTGAGTTTATAGACTCCTATAGACACCACAATAATGCACCCTAATAGAAGGCTTGACATGGAACAAATGTTCCACTCTTGACTGTTTGTCCCTACTGTCTGATAGAACACGAAGGGTCTGATTTGCTAAAAGGTTTGTACATGTAAAAACATGTGCAAACTTGACTGTATGCAAAAAACACGGTGCAGCTTATCTACTAACAGGACACACTGAGGGTCGCACCTCTCAAATGGGCAAAATAGTTTATACAACCCGTTTAGTGTGTTTGCCTGCGATTTTCTGTGCACATGTGTGGGGATGATAGGATGTTAAAGGTAGAACTGACATGTTTTACGAGCAACAGAATCATCACAGTAAAAAAAGCTAATAAATCTGCTACATGTTGACTAATGTCGATTAATCAGTAAAACCCTGTAATTGGTTTAATTGGTTGGGCTCTACTGTAAAACAACATATTTACGTTCATCACCATGGTTATGTAATGGCTTTAATTGTCATTTCGCGATAATAAATAAACAAGTCATCGCATTTGTGATTTAATGGAAAAAACGGATATTACACACATCTGTTTTTTCGACATAAATTGTAGTCACGTTTTGTGGATATATTCAATGGAAAAGTGACAAGTGTTGCTGCAGCACTCTGATGAAATTGTAAACACACTTCTTACTGAAGTACATGAATTGGTTTCATACCACCTAATTAACATCTAAAAGGTAGTTACATATCTATGTCACATTTGATGCTTTGATTGCTACTGCATCATACATGGAAGGGCACTTGTTTTATAAAGTCTACCCTCTATTCTCTTATATGTGAGCCATGTGAGCAGTTGTTTCTGACAGCTGCAAAATATGTGCAGCGAGCCAAACAACCCAACAGCTATCATAGTTCGTCAGGGGTCTCACATTGGTGCTAGTATCACCACTATTCTGCTGCACAACTTGCCACCAAAAAAAAACATGAATGCATGCATCTTCTTTTTTTTTTTTTTTTTTGCATTCACAGATTTGCTTGACAAATCTATACTGACGGGGTGAAGAAAGAGTACAGAGAATGTTTTTGCTTTTTGCACATATCACTCGAAGCACACTGCTTGTTGGGACAGCAGAGAGGTTTAAGATGCCAAGGTTTCTGGTGTCTGACTGACAGCGACAGTTTAACTCACACTGGATCAAACTGTTCTTTCCTCATAGGGTTACCAGTGTCCCTGTGAGTCTTATGTTTTACAAGACATTCATACTGAGCTGCAACAATTTCAGTTGGCATTACCCCCCTGAGCTTTACTTAACCCTGGAATAGGAACCTATGGCGACACACAGCTCCTGAATGTTGTCTTCTGTGGGCTCATTAAGAGCACATGAGCATCTCGTAGCATCTGCTCACATCGTGTTAGACATAATTTATTCAAAATATTCCCAGTAGGCAACACTAAAGACACTGAGTGAGTAAACAGCATGTCTATAAAAACTATACAACTGAAGCAGTCAACATGTTAATCGATCCTCACAGTATCAATTCAGTGTCCAATATGAAGCAACTAATTGTTAGAGGATCGCATGATTTGGTGAAAAAAGCACATTTCCATTTCAGTGCAGTTGCCATTAGAGGTTAAGTCTATTTGCTTGCTAGTCAAACTTCAATGGAAATTCGACCAACCCCCCCCCTTGAATTCAGCGCAATCTTGCAATTTTAACCAATCACCGCGACTTTCCCGCAAAATGTGACCAATTATTTGTGACGTCTTGAGTTGTCACCTTTACCGACACCTTTTCCTGTTTACCTTACAGTACAAAGCAACATGTGAACAGCCAGCAGTTCACATTTGCCACTAAAATAATGCACTAGTACCAACAGTTGCATTTGGAAGAGTAGTTTTTTTGTTGCATTTTGTCATCCAGGTAATATTTTATTTGCCATATTTGAACGGTTGTCTTAATATCTCAGTGTCTTTGTTCTATTTTTGTCAGAGAAACTGCCTCTACTACACAGTACACAGTACTAGTAATAATGTATTTTTTGACTGGCTGATACATTTATATTATGTTTTATAACTTCATGTAGTGTTGTGAGGTCATATGCATTTAACCATTGAACCAACAGGTGCATTTGGAAAAAAGATATATATTTTGTTGCATTTTTGTAATCCTCATTATCGTTTATTTGCCATCTCGGTAAACGGTAATTTTGAGGATCATATCATAATGACTTTGAATACATTTTCCAGTAACTAAATATTGGAAATGTTACTTAATTTTGATTGCAAAAAGGAAAAATTTTAACTATTTATCGCAATTTTCACTTCCTCCTGCAACAAAATCCTAAAAAGCACTGCAACTTTCATCGCAATTTTTCGGAAAAGCTCATGCAACATTAGACATTTTAGGACGAAACAAGACAACGAAGATTACTGATCGTTCTGAGACATGTATTTTCCAACATAATGAGAATGAGACAAATTTAAGACAAATATTACACATAATATATATATATATATATATATATATATATATATATATATATATATATATATAAACCCTCTGTCTGTCTGTCTGTCTGTCTATCTATCTATCTATCTATCTATCTATCTATCTATCTATCTATCTATCTATCTATCTATCTATCTATCTATCTATCTATCTATCTATCTATCTATCTATCTATCTATCTATCTATCTATCTATCTATCTATCTATCTATCTATCTATGTACTGCTTAGAATATGGCACAAATAATATAATAGTTAAATGTCAATGTATTTGGAATAAATTTAGTTTATTTATGAGAGTTCATAAAAATTACCCCAGAGTGATGACAGAAAACACAAGTTTTTTTCCACATATTTTTCTCTCATTTAAATGCACATTTTCCTGAAAATATCATTAATTAGCTACCTACACAAAAATAGAAGTTTAGTGTAGAAAGTTTTAATTTAACTTTTTAGACTAGATGTTAACCTTCCTTTGACTTCATCCATAAAGCGATTTTTAATGATTTTGCATATAGATTGCAGCTTTTTTAATAACATAAGCGCATGAGTGAAAGCTGTGAGTTGGTTAACTTTGCTGCTTTTTCAAAACAAATTATACACTGCAATGATTTCTGTTTGTGTCAGTTTTACAATACAGATTAGCCCCAATTCACCACAAAACAAATACTGTAAACATGGGAGAGACATAATGTTATACCACAAAAGTTAAAATTTAACTGACTTTATTATCCCCATAGTGAAACTTAGTCTGCATCGTATCCATCATCATACATACACAGCACCTACCATTACCATTTACAAATAGCATTAGCAGTTAGTATATTAGGAGCAGCGAGATGCCAGTGGAGCTGATTGGGGAAACAAGTCCAGATATTCATTAGTACTGTGGACAAGGGCACTCAGAGGACAATTAAGATGCATATGCTAATTTTTAATGGCAGGGATAACTGGAGGACCCAGAGGAAACACATATGGGATGGAAGTGGGGAGGCAAACTCAACACAGAAAGGCCAAATGAAACCAAACCTTTGTACACTGAGGTAAAAATGCAAACCATGAAACCACAGCGTGCCCCCAATATGTATTTAAGATGAGATTAATTAATTATCTAAAGTATTTTTTTTCTGTACATAGATACATATTGTGAACACATCTACAATACACATGATGATTGAAAAACTGATAGGATTACTGGAGGGATTACTGTCAACTATTATATAGTCTGATGGCTGTGGAATGTATACAGTCACTGAAGAAAAAAAATGATTAGACCACCCTTGTTTTCTTCAATTTCTTGTTCATTTTAATGCCTGCCACAACTAAAAGTTCATTTGTTCAAATAAATATAATGATAACAACAAAAAATAACTCATAGTAGTTTAACTTCAGATGTGATATTTATCCATTTTCCATTGTTTTCTTGATAATCAAAGTCACTTCAGTTCTTACATCAATACCTATGCCATTATACTGAAAAAAAAACAGTGCTTTTAGGCATTCCATGTTTTGTTTTCTGTCTGTTTTAGTCACATGATACACACAGGAGTCAGTACTTGATTGCATAAACATTGTTTTTGATTACTTTTGATGGTCTAAGAGTTTTTTTACCACGGCTATAAATGCATTCTTTGCCATAGCTTTTCTCCAAAATAAAGTAAGCCTTCTATCTGCAGCAGTTAGCTTTCAATAGCTGTCAACTCACTACTTTCAGGGGCTACATTCAGCCCCATTTGATCTCTAGTGCGCCGGACCAGTAAAATAATAGCATAATAACCTAGAAAAAAAGAAAATTCGAATTTGATTTAGTGCAGACAAACCCCATTACCGGGCGGCACGGTGGTGCAGTGGTTAGTCCCTGGTTCAGTTCCAGCACCAGACCTTTCTGTGTGGAGTTTGGATGTTCTCCTTGTGGCTGTATGGGTTTTCTCCAGGTACTCCAATTTCCTCCCATCATCCAAAGACATGCACTGATAGGTTAATTTGTTAATCTAAATTGCCCTGCGCCTTCGCCTATTGTAGCTGGATTAGGCCCTGTTATGACCCGAAGGTTGCAAGAGAGCACAGGAGACGAAAGGGTTAAAATTTGCAAAAGTTCTTTATTTTATTTTTAGCAAACTAATTTTTACTAAATGAATCCCCTTCCCGTGCCCAGAACATAACAAAAAAGAACCCTAAAGTTTCAAATGAAAGCTGTATGTGGATCAGGCCAACCCTGTACAGGACTGTAGGAGCTGTCCACATACCTCTACCCCTGCTCTAGTAACTCAACCTCCAACTAAACCCTGTCAAAAGAAATAAACAGGACGCCCAGACTCACTGGTTCAACAAGAAACAAAAGCTAGCAAAAAGGCTAACCTCCATCTTACAATGCTAACCCCCATCGAGCGCGTGGCCTGGCATGTGTGCGCTCCTGGAACCAGCGTTACAGCTCTGGAGGCGAGGCAGAAAAAAAAGACAATCCACCCCTAAAACCAAATCCCTATCCAATTTATATCTGTTACGGCAGAAGCCAATTAACAACCGGAAAAAAAAAACACTAAATGCAGGATATTGTAGAAAAATATTATTAAGACAAAAATATCCATATATATCACAATAATTATCTTATGAAATAAATTAGGAATCATCAAAAAACCAGAGGGAATTAAAGGTGTGCTGGAACATAACAGACCCCCACAGACCCCCACAGACTCCCGCGACCATAGTGAAGATAAAGCAGGTTCAGATGATGAGACTAAACAAACCCCATTACCTTATGAAAATACTTTTTTTTAAAAATAAACTAACACTAAAAGTGTGAATAACCTGATAAAACTGTAATATCTCAAGAAAACAATATTATACCTCAATTTATCATTTACACATGTGCATTATGTATCACATCACACTTCAAAAACATTAAATTGTTCAAATTGTGCTTAATTTTCTTCATGAAAAACCTAAACAAAGATGAACAAGATGAAATTTCTATTTTATTGTTACAAGACAGTTTGTAAGAATAAATATTTACCTAAATTAATGTTATTTTTTGCACTGTAACAAAGACAGAAATTTTAAGTTGTTATTACTTATAGGCATAATGTACATTTTCACATAAAAATGAGAAGAAAATATGGAGTCATTCTTTTTTTGTAGGTTATTCTGCTATAATTTGACTCTAGATCATATTAGTCTGTATCAGTGATGTGCGGGTCCACCACATTTTTAACTAGCCTCCCCGCAACTCTGACCGCAAGAAATATAAATCTCCACAGAAATTCAGTCAATAAAACGTATGTATTAATATTAATATATTATTTTAATGTTTATCTGAAACGACACGACCAATCTCAACCCAAATATCATGAAAAATATTTTTCAATGACTCGCAACTGTACGTGACCACGGGTGACCACAGGCGCCTGCTTACTTCAGGTCAGCCCATGTATCACTGATCTGTATGTTGCACCTGAACTAAAATGAGTTCCATAGCCTTGACTGAGGAATTATTAACCTTTGCAAAATCATCACAGGGGTCGCATTGGAACCTTTGGTGGGCCACATTTGGCCCCTGGGATGCATGTTTGAGACCCCTGCTCTATGTAGATGGAAAGAGTTTCAGTTTAGGTGCAAACAGCTGGACAGTCTTTTTTTAACTTTTTCCCCCCTCATAAACACAACCACTAAATCCACTGAAGACAACCTGGGCAGACAGCATCCTCTTGTTACAACAGCTCAATAAACTGCAGTTGGCACAACGTCACACCACTGGTTATAGGATCTAGGGTTATCCCATCACCCAAAGTACATTATATTGACAGGGGGGGGGGGGGGGGGGGGTGAAATTTGTGCAAGTCATTAAGAGTTGTAAAAGGTATATTAAATGTTATCGATATCATAAGTTCATCCCAGAGTGAATAGGACATACTGTAACAGTGGGTTAACATTTATGATCATACTGGACGCACAGTGCTCCCATAAAATCAGCCGACTCATAAGAAGTTCAGTTGAGCGTAAGTTCACTGGGATTTCATTTCACTTGGGTTTTGAAGATAAGGTATATAAACCACATGTCCTCGGGCCACAAAGTTGAGTTGAGCACAAAGTTTATCCTTTAATGTTGAGTCCATATTATTCAGTCTTCTGCTATTTCAAGTCAAATCTATTGCAGTCAGTCTGACGAAGGCATCTTCATGGTGGTCCACTGGAATGTGTAGGTTATATGAAACAGCCATACAGACTGAAACACACAAGCAAAGACAGTGGATGATAGTGCTGCTTAAGCTACTGTACTTTGCTCGTGTTATAATATAATATACCACTGTGTACTTTGTAATATGTTCACCTAAGCTGAAATAGCCCATTTGTGATTATCAATGAATCACGTTCATATCATGACAAAGATGCTAACAAGCCACAGGAAATATGTGTACCGTATTTCCCGCACTATAGGGCACATTGGATTATAAGGCACACTGTCAGTGAATAGTTTATTATAGTCATTAAGTACAACAGGTGCTCGGGCTTATAAGGTGCACAGCCATTTTTTTTAAGAAAATTTGAGGCTTTTAAATGTGCCTTAAAGTCCAGATCATACGGTATGTACAACTCTACCGGAGTCCTACTTGATGAAACCATCTTGTACGATAACTAATGTAAACAATTAATCAACTGTCAAGTGTCAATAAGAATTGGCTCAATCAAATGTCATTATTTGTTAGTTAATTGCCCTTTTACACAGCGGTGTTTATGGTGTTGAGACTCGAGGGTGCCACTGCCTAAACTAGCCGTCGCCGCTGAGATTGAATATGGGGGGAAGCTGTCCACACCTGTCTCATCTCCTGATGGAGGATTTGACCCTAACAAAGTGTTTTTGGGTGATGGGGGAAACCAGAACACCCGGAGAAAATCTAGACACGTGGAGAGAAACATGCAAACTCTACACATAAAGGGCTGCAAGGTCTGGGAAACAAATCCAGGTCTTCTTGCTGTGAGGCAAGATCACTAACTGCTCAGCCACTGTGCTGCCTTAATGAATGAATGAATGAATTAATTAATTAATTAATTAATTAAAGGTACACCAAGGTCCTGTGTTCAGTTCCATCACCAGCCATGATAGGTGAGATGAAACAAGTCTACATACTACCCTAAGAGTTCAACTAACAAACACAGAAGTATACATAACATGATGTTAGCGAACCTGTTCTGTTTGATGTAAGGACATAAGGCAGTCCTTTCACTCACAGAGGACTTGTTATTAGCATAAGTGTGACTGAGCATAAAGCTAAATGCTACACTTCCCATAATTCCACACTAAACTGAAGGCACTATGTGGCAAATATAAGATATCCTCAAAGCTTTGTAGTCTTAAATCCCTGACTCTGATGAACTCTGCTGGTAGCATCATGAAATATGCAGAAGGCTCCTTTAAATTGAATAAATGTTCCAAACGTCACATGTCTTCCTGTTGGCCTACCAGCTCGCCCACATATTTCCTCTACTCAATTCAGTCTACAGGTTGCCAACTGTAATTCTGTCTCGTTGACTAAGTGTGCTCCCGTTAAACTCAACCTGCCATGTCCCGGTGTGATCGCCTGGATCTTGTTACCTGTACTATGTTACTGGAACCCTCACAGCCAATGTGATTTTCTTTCACAAACAATAGCTCAACCTGACACGTGCAAAATGCATGAGAGGTCACTTATACTGGCACACAAAGCTTTTATTAGAAGAACTAAAGGGGTGTGTATTCCCCCAGACAACATCCACATCTTTCCAACACCCTCTGTCATGGAGGGTAAAAATTAACTTGTGACCATTACTGAATATTTCAAGTGCAAGATGGATTAAAGTGATTACTGATGTTTGTGATTTGCTTTGTTGGGGGAGTCTTTGATGGGTAAATTGTGTATGATTACAATTATGCAATCATTTCAGGGTCGATGTTGAAATCACAACTAAATACTTTCATATGCAGGAAGGAAGAGATTGCTGAAAATGCAAGATAACACATGAAAGCCTTTACACTTAAATATCACACTGTTTTACTGCCTTATATCTGGATTAGCACATCAATAAATATAAACCATGATACTGTATAATATGATTTATTATTCTAGTCTTATTTACTGTAACAATAGTGTTCTTAATGTTTGGGAGGAACCATATATATTCGAATAAGGTGACTTTTGTATATAACAAATGTCTCTAAATGTCTGCATGTGCCTGTACACAGCTCACATTCACCAACCTTCATACCCACCCACTTTAAATTCTGCTGAATCAGGAAGAACAACGCAATTTAGTCTGACGTTATAATACATATTGTATTTCAAATATATTCGTCGAAGAAGTGTTTTGTCAGATCAACACTTTTTGAGCCTCCAAACACGACACCATTAATTATTCCATAGTGAGTCTGGTTCTGTCTGGCTGATATACTAGTCAACTGTCATGTGCTTTTACTTATTGCTGAAACATGAGATGCACACATTCACGTGCTGTGTTTTCAAATAATGTACATGCTTAAGGGCACATGGACATGTCCCTAAATGATAATCTAATCTCTCTAGCCGTTGTGTGAGAAACAACCGCATGAACACATTCAGTCTTAAATGCTTCCTGACCTCTTATCCAGCTCCACCTTGTAAAAGAGGTCTTAATGAAAAAAAAAAAAATGACAGTGTAATAAAAATACAGCTTCTGCAACATAATGTTTCACAATACTGTAGAAATATTACAAAATAATCTTTAGGTATTTATTCAACTGCATACATGCAAAGGTAATTTTTTTTTTTTTTGTAAATCCTGCAAACTCTTTTACTTATAACTTTTAAATACTACCGCGTTGAACCATGGACTTCCACAGGTTCGTTGTGGTCATTTTATAGTGTTGTTTATTCGTGTACGATGTGATGTATTTGTCTAGTAGTCACTAATAACTAACATATGACTAACATCACACACTTTCTAACAATCTATCTTTTGATACATTTTTCAAACAGTTGATTAATGTAAATGACTATTCTTTTATTTTTATTTTATTTATTTATTCATCTATTTTTTTTTGGGGGGGGGGGGGGGGCAAACCAGGGTAGGGAGAGGATGAATGGGTACACACAGATCCCCAAAATCAGGGGAGAGAGAGCGGATGCGAATGGATCCATGAACCGTAAGAACAGTAAAATAAAACATGGAGTTCTCTCTGTTTCTCTGTCTCTCTTCCCAGGTGTTGCTGCCAAAAATTAATAGGTGGTCAATAGTAAAACAGTTCGTCCACTAACAAAATTGCCATTGACTAATTTTCATGGCCAATTACATTGCGGCAACACTAGTCACCACTAAACCAAATTGGCCACATCATTGTAAGGCTAATGCATTTATAAATTACTAACATCTCCCAAAATAGTGGTTTATGGTTAGTCGTTAAAATAGTCGACCTTTCCTTTTTACTAGTCTGTTCCTTCACCAAAAATATATATCTATGCCAAACTACAGCAGTCATTCCTTTATGGACTTTGTGTGAATCTCCAGACACACCTTCATTCATACACAGTGGCCCCCTGGCTTTTATAATATAGATTAACATGGATATTTTACTGTTGCTTGTGTGCTACAAATGTAGAATTGTGACGTTGCAGGTCATGCAGGTCGTTTTTACCCTTCAGCTGAGGGGTATTGTTATTGTTTTGTCATCCATCTCTGTCTCGTTATCTGTCTGTCCGTCCATCTGTCTACTCAACGACATAATCGCATTATCTGTAGAATGCATTGACATATCTGCACCAAATTTATACTGTGGATGGATCTTTACATGGAGCAGAAGCCGACTGAAAATAAGTGACTTTGATCTGCTTTTTCAATGTCTAATGGCGTTGTGTCATTATAATATTCAAGTACTGTCAAATATAAATATGTACTGTATGGAATACATTTTACACAAAGACAATCTAAATGATAGGGCAGTAACTGTCAACAGAATCTTACACTACACTGTAAACCTGAGTGTTCAGAATAATTAAATATATTCAGTTGTGAATACTCAAAGTTTCAGAAATAGTACTACTAACTCAAATGTATTGAGTTGCTGTAACATTAAGTACCTTAGAATACTAAGTTAATAAGTAATGTTTTAATTTAAGTATATTTTAACACATGCATTTCCAATTTAAGGTCTGGAAACTTGTGTTTTTTTAAGATTCATCAACTTTGAGTTCTGCTAACTTATTCGGGTTTACAGTGTATATTTGGCAGAGGAGTATTAAAAGTGAACAACAAGTGTTTTGAAATTGATAACATTGTTTTTGTTAAATAATGGTTATTTCATCCTAAAAGCTTTTTTTTTTACTGTCTGAAAGAAGCAGATGTTAGTTTGTTGGAATTGCACAAAATTAATGTTATGATGTTGGATGATTCAGGGACTGTCCACTATGCATTATTTATACATGTAACCTAATGGCCTAGAGTATGAGCATCTGAGCAGGATCTGAATATGTTGAATAAATGTTGAAATGTTCTTTAACTAAATCCTGCACTTTAACTTTTTTTACAGAGGAATGTTTTGTGATATAACATGATAATATATACATATACATATATACATATCGTGATCCTAGTATTGTGATTTGTATGGTGTTCCCGCATTCATACAGGATTTTTTTTTTATGATTTTGGCAAACATTTCAACAGAAATGTAAGATTCTTGAGTCTCTTGTGATATACCATTACATTGGTCATATTGTTTTGTCATGAACTACCAGCAGACCAAAGAAAGTGGACACAATAACATCCCACTTCTTTCCTCTTCCAGTGGTTCTCACACCGTTTTTATTGGGTCACCTTTTGGAAGAAGAGAAAAAAAATCACAACAATATAATAATAATAATAATAATAATAATAATAATAATAATAATAATAATAATAATAATAATAATAATAATAATAATAATAATAATAATAATAATAATAATATCTCTCATCATCTGAACCCGCTTTATCCTCACTAGGGTCACGGAGGTCACTGGGGGCCTAATCCAGCTACAGTGGTACACAGGGTACACCCTGGGTACACCCTGTATGAGTCTCCAGTTCATCTCAGGGCTGAATATACTGTATATAGACAAACAATCACTCTCACATTCACACCTATGGGCAATTTAGATTAACCAATTAATTCAGACTGTTCCCTGGGATAGCTTATATCCCAAATAAATATATTATACAATAAATATATTATATATTTTACAAATAAAATATTATATGTGGAATTACATTAGAACTGTAATTATAAACTGGGCTATTTTACAACATCATTTTAATAACAAAGATGATTATTTTAACAGTATCAGTGGCTGCAATGAGCCAGTTTGACACTGCACTTATTCTCTGAACAATAACATGTAAACTGTAGAAACGTTGCACATTAGTCTTTTCACCCTGTAAGATACTTGTCCATTTTTCAAAACTACACTGTTCATCTAGTCAAGTGAGAAATCATCCTGGCAGTGGATTTGTTTGTTGTTCATCCTCAAAATGAGTTTGAGGTGCTCTGACGCTAAAATATTAGTTCCGCCTGCTACATTTTGACCTGGAGAAAAATCTTGCCCCGCCCCCAGCAAGCCTCTGTGCCTCAAAGTTTGAGTAACACTGAACTAATCTAATTTTTTTTTAAATATCTGGGACATTCCAAAGTGTGAACTCACCCTTTCTCATGTATTCATTCAAATAACATTAATATTTAAGCCAATATGTTTACACCTTCTAATCAGATATTTATTTTTTAATTTAAAACGTCCATATTAATCACAGATCTTTGTCACATCCTACAATAAAGTGCCCAAGTGGGTGGCTATAGATGTGTATTTAAGTGTGTGTGGTGGTAGAGAGGTCTACATATTATAGTTTTACTATAGTTTTTAAGTATTTATTGGACTGTTATTTTTTATTGGATTGTTTTTAGTTTTTATTGAAGTGTTTTGATTTTTAATTCTAATTTTATGATTGATTCTTAAGTCCGATGGCGAGCTTTTTGCATCGAAAATTCACTGGATGTGCACTATGGTGGATATTTGTAACAATAAAGGTGCTATTCTATTCTATACTAAATTACATTTGCTTCCCCATTCCATTACTGTATTTACACGTCCATTGAACACTGATAAAACTAGAGTAATTCCACATATCTGAATCAAAAAGGCCTAATTTCACACACCTTGAAGATTTTTTTTACATGACATGTCATTCTGAAGTTTGTCAAATTAAGAAAAACAGTGTACCATTCTTGTACATGTAAACATGCTCCATGAATTCAGATGAACTTCTATAATGTACTTGCTTTAATTAAATACAATATAGTCAGTTATCATCACACACAACATGGGCTGCTAGTGATGCAAGTTACACACTTTCACAATTACTCACACTGACAGCATTCTGCCATCGACATGACAACACTAAAACAAAGTGAATACTGGGCTGCTAGTCTAAGACGCTGTGGCTCAGTTTTAATTGGGCATGATTTTATTTCCAGATAGGCTGATGGAGATCAGTGCATCTCTAACTTGAAAGAATATTATTTTATGTCAAACTAGTTTATTGTGTCACAGCACAGTTCCGCTCTGATGACACTTTGATAGTGGGGTTATCAGTATTTTCTAATTCTTACATGCGCTCTAAGGCTTGAAGCATCACAAAACTTTCTCCTGGAAACATTTGGAGCTGTATCAGTTTTCAGCAGGCAGCTAACATGCTAGGTTGCTAGTGAAAATTAGTTTATTATCCTCTTAGTGCAGTCGATAGCTTAGACCTGTAAAATAGTTATTTTAGTACGTTGTGTTTGTTCGACCTGGTTGTGAAATGCAGGTGTGGCTTGGCCATCACAAGCGTGCCAAAATAACCAGAGGATTAACAGAGTCTGTCTGGCATCATCCATGCATGCCCACACACTGGTAAGGAGTCTTATCAGACAGAACAAGTAAACATTACTGTGTGGGTTTACCAATGCTTTGTCTGGATATTGAATTCACTATAATTTATGGATAAAAATACTAGCACACATCAGACCTCCAAATTGTTCATTTGAAATAACGTAATGAAAATGTCAAAATGTCAAATGTCAATAATTATCATGATACATTTTAAATTGCTATTTCTTAGTTAAAATATTTTTTTTTGTTGCTGAATTACAATTGAAGAAACTAGATGATTAATTGTGGTTTAAACTAATTATTTTCATAACATACCAAATGTTTTAAAAATGTACAAGTAGAATGTTTTAAATAATTACGACAAAAAAAAGAAAAAAGATTGTGCAAAATTAAAAAATAAAAAAAAACAAAAACCTCACTCTAAAGTTGAAATGAAACCCTTTGTGCAATGGCATTCATAACAATGTTTTTACATTAATATTAATACATAAATATAGTTAAATATTAAGAGACAAACTATTTTGTGACATTAGTCATTGCTTTGTAGCGTAGCCTGCCATTCAATGTGTCCAAATACGTTTATCTACATAGTGCCCTAAATAAAATTTCAACAACAATAATAATAATAAAAATTAAAAATACAAATAATAGGTTAAAGGATAGGTATATGTTCTTGAACCTGACGTTCAACTCTTTCTTGTACTTACAGTACTTTTTGCCTCTTGCCAGGAGTAAAGATTTGTTTTGTCAAATTGTAAAGTGTCTTTATCAGGGTGGGGCCTGAAGCTTGCTGTGAAAGCAGACCAACAAGTTTCAACACAACTATGGAAGGTCTAATTGAATTGAAAATGTAGAACTGAACCTTTCCAGCTCACCTCTTCTTGTTTTCATATCTATAGGTTTCACAAATACACATATTGTAAGACAGCATCGTTTCATACATGAGGCCTATCTATATCCTTACTATCCTTACCATCTCCCACTGAACATACAAGCGGCCTTGCATACCCCTCAGCTGAGAACTAATACTGCCTTCGGTAGCTCCATGGACACTCCCCTTTTTGCTGATAGAGGTTTAATTTGGCCTACATGGATTTTAGTGCAGTGTGGTTTCACGTGATGTCACTATCACAATGATATGGAACTACTGAACAGATTTTTAAATATATATATATATAGTATATTTTGTTAAAATACATTAAACATAGGGATTTTTCAGGGTATTACTAAGTAATGAAATGTAAAATGTCAATAATTACCTATTTCATAACAGGCTGACAATGTAGAGTAGATTAGTTCCTGTCATCTGCTGCTTTTTTTGGAGGGGGGGTTGTAATAATTTGCATTTTGTGGCACTGGAATACAATGTGCTTTGACAAATGTGGTAAACCTCACTTGTAACACCAGCTGCTGTCACAGCCTCATTCCAATCCACCTACCATATTGGCATCTTAATGGAAAACAAAAACAAAACAAAAAACAGGGGGGGAAAAAAAACAAGAGTTGTACATTTTCATATTTTTCAGCCTTACATTTGAAAGCATCAAAAAATGCTCGTACGGTAACATGTCACCAACGAACTACGGCAAGGCTAAGAGGACAGTTTCTGTTTGTTTATGTGTCAGCATATTTTAATAAACAGCCTGAAAACAGCAGTCTTTGTGACCGAAGGCCTAACGACTACATATTTGTCAAAAGAAGCACCAACAGACTGTCTTGGAGTTTTGTTTGACTAATGCCATGATACACAGTAAAGTAATGTTCAAAAGTCCAACCGCTGGGTCACAGATGGACAGTGAAGGGGTCTGCTTATTTGGCATTCCAGATGTTGATCCAAGTGCTTCAGTCAAGTTGCCAAAGCTAAAGCAAACGTTACGAAGGGAGAACTACATTTCTGACACAAGTACAAACAGTGGCAGTTTTATTTGTGTAAGACTCCTTAAGCTACCATTAGTAATAACTACGGCCCGTGAAGTATCTTATAAGAGCTAACACTGTTCGGTCCCGTTGCGTCTGCTGTCAGAACCTCGTGCCAACTATCTGTCAACTGAAAACGCTCGCGCTTTTTTGTCAAAATAGCACCTTAAAAAAAAACATTAAACCTTTCGCTTTATGACTTAATACAAACCGGAGTTAAATTCGGCGTGTGGTTAAAAAATAATAACATTTTAATTCAAATAAATCGGAACTTTTTTTTTTTTGTTATTCGTTCTCTCTTACTGAGTGACGCTATCTCTCATTTCGACAACACACACCGTCGTGGGCGGAAGCAGCGACTGGAACCCAATTATAAACTGTTAATGTTGCGCAAATAAAGTAGTTGTATGGTGTATAACTTGTGCTCCGAATTGTGAAAAAGACTCAAAGGATCCGGGAAAGGTCTAAAATCATGTTCTTCCAGGTGTGAATCATCTCCTGTCTAGCTAGGAAGCGTCAGATTTCAGAAAACACTAGTGTAGTTCGGTAGAGGCTGTTATTGTCCTTAAAGCACCCTTTGGAGGTTACATGAGAGGCATTAAAAATCATATTCAGCTTAAGAAGCACAATATACAGTGAGTAAGAGACCCCACTGTCAGCCACGCAGCTTTTGGAGAGGCTGTCAGTGTGAGTGTTACTAAAAAAAAAAAAAAAAAATACCCCAAAAATGAAACATACCGCATATGCAAGACGAAACTCGTATCCAAATATTATATGGAGTCCCAGTGCTTGTGCATTCCTCTTCAGCTGGAACCGGTGCTGCTCTCCGTCGGCTAAGCTGAACGGGACACACCGCCAGGGTTTAACCTGAAATGACCCGCTCTAGTGCAGATCAGGCGAGGGATATGCCCGTGTGTCTGCTTCTGCCTGTGGACTGTGTCTGTGTAGAGGGACCGGAGCATGAGCTAACAGCACACACGGCTATCACAGTCTGAGGTCTGGACGCCAAAAAAAAAAAAAAAAAAAAAAAAAAACTTCAACATGGAGCCGAAAAAGAAGCCTTTCAAAAAAGCCACACACTGGCCGAACTGACAATTGTAGAGCTCTCACTGATCGCTACGGGGAATCAGGGAGCTGAATCATGGGCAGGAACCGAACAAAATAAGCCTCGCCCTTATTATAAACTCCAACTCTTTTTTTTTTTTTCTCTTTTTTTTTTGGGTGGGGGGGGGGGGGTGGGGGGTGGCAGTTGGTTGTTTTAACTGTAGGCCTGGTACATGTAGAGCAGGAAATATAGTGTTAGTACTTACTGTTTATTATTATTATTATTATTATTATTATTATTATTATTATTATTATTATTATTATTATTATTATTATTATTATTATTAGTCCGTTTTAATATCATATATTACAATATATCCTAGGAGTAGTTACTTAGTGGTGCCCTCTCTCAATAAATTTGGAAGTGCAATCTTATTTAAAATAAATATATACAGTAGTAGTGGAGAGGAAAAAAAGAAAACTTTTTCAACACCCTTACATTTTTACATAATCTCAACCATTAGCATGGAAAAAATTTAATAAACCTTTTTTTTGTGTTTTAGAAGGCATGGCTGAAAAACAAGACCAAAAAAATTCATAAATGTTTTGTTTTCTTTTGTTTTTCTCAGGATGGCAGTTGGTTGTTTTTACTATAGGCCCTGTACATGTAAAGCAGGAAACATAATGGTACAACTTACTATTTATTATTACTGTTTCTATTATATTATTATTATTATTATTATTATTATTATTATTATTATTATTATTATTATTATTATTATTATTATTATTATTATTATTATTATTATTATTATTATTATTATTATTATCAGTCAGTAGTAGTATTAATATAATATATTAGAATATACATATCCTAGGAGTAGTTACTTAGTGGTGCCCTCTCTCAACAAATTTGGAAGTGCAATCTTCTTTATAATAAATATATAGTAGTGGAAAAAAAAAACGTTTTCAGCAATCTTACATTATTACATACTGTAATCTACCATTAGCATGATTTTTTTTTTGTAGTTTCCAAAGGCGTGGCTGAATCAGACAAAAAACAAATGCATGTTTTAATTTTATTATTTTTATTATCATTGTTATTATTTTTGTTATTATGCTAATTGTTAATCAGGAAAAGTAACAAAACTAAATTCTTGACACACTGAACATGTCGTGTCCCGGATATGTTTCATTATCTACTGAAACATCTAGTTTTGATCTTGATAGAACAGTGCATGTGCACAAGGGAGCATGTGAGTTTGGAGAATAGGACAATAGTTGATAGAGTTCAATGACTGAAGAAAGATTCTTAATGTAATGTCTTACAAATGCATGGGGCATCCGAAAACTTTTTCCACTACTGTATTTATTATATGTTGTTTCTATTATTTAAAATGAATTCTACAACACATTATATCCTCCATATTATACTCAGCAATGCTAAACTGAACCATCACCATGCAACACACAGCAGTAGAACCCTTCTGTGTTTGGTCCCTTCATCACACACACACACACACACACACACACACACACACACACACACACACACGCACTCACACACACACGCACACAGCAATGTGTATTGATGAACATATAATTACTGTCTGTCTTTGTCTTGTCTTGATGTCATGGCTTCCATGTTTTGTTATATTTTCAACAGTAAACCACTCAGCTGGTTTTTCCACTGTCTTGTCTCATCCTGTCCTTGTACATTGTTGCCTATATGAGCCCTCCCTTTACGTATATGTACAGTATGCAAACAGGTTTGACATTATTACTTAAACACAAGCTGTAATAAAAAAAAATGAACTTGTTCCCCATAGAGCTAGGATGGTGGCCGCTGAATATTTAAAAAAAAAAAAAAACCTCAGTAATGCTTTTTTTGTTCTCTGGGGACAAGAGTTTCATAACTTTACCCTAAAAAAAACAGAAATGCTGTCAAAGGGCATTCCATTAAAAAAAAGTGTGTCTGAAAAAAACTGTTGCATCATGCTGTTTCCAGTCAAAGCAGTTATGTAACGTAAAAAAAGCTCAAATCTTTTCTGGGTCTCAGGAGGATATATCTACCTTTATTTAACCAGGTAATCTGAATGAGAGCAAGATCTTTCTTTTTTAGGGAGACATGGCCAAGATTGCATCCCAGTTACAATAAAAGGACCATTAAATACCTTAATTAATCAAATATACTTTTTTTTTTTACCCAAGGGAAGATTGTTGTTAATGCTGAACAACTGCAGAATAATATGTTCTGACTGCAGTTACACACATACATAAAAACAGAACAATACTATGAGAGTAAATGCAGATTTTTATCACAAGATTATTGGATCCATCTCAACAATACATGAAATAAATAATGATTAAAAATGATTAAACTAAAACCTAATCACCCTAACTCAAGGAGAAATACACCTAGAGGTCTCTGTTCTGCATGAACCCTTTAACCCCTGATGCATCAGTGCATTCTGAATGGGTTGTTTAGTTTAAACATTCAGATTTTTTTTAAATCTGTGTTTTTACTGAGTTGTGTTGATGGAACTGATCTATAGAAATAAATATGTCAAAAAGCAACTAATTTAGAAAAAAGAAAAAGCTAAAAACTGAAACTATTGGAACCAAATTACAATATAAGTTGTTTCTTTTTTTTATGTTTTACTTATTTGTTGTGCAAATAGTTTCATACTATTTGTTATTTTGTAAATATTTATAAAAAAAATTTTGGTTCATTTTGTTGCTTATTTTGTTTATTTTTCGACATTTTGTTTTTTATTTTAAGATTTTTCTTCAATTTTGTTCCGTTTGTGTCTTACGTTGTTCATGTTACTTGTTATTTTTGTTGGTTTATTCTTTTTTGTTCATTTTTATTGATCATTTTTAGCTGTTTTTGTTCATATTGTTGCTTATTTTATTTTTATTGTGGAACTGCGAAAGTCTCAAGAATTAATATGAGGGGAGTTTACTAGCACAGCCTGATATAGAGAAATATGTAAAGGTAATATTTGGAAATAATAATCATAATGGTTAACAAGGTAATTAGTAGAAAATCAGACCTCTTCTCATATGTAACTGTTATATTTCTATTTTCTATATGGACTATTGATATTAATTTGTGAAGAACTGTATTTATCTATTTATATTGTTTGTATGTACTTGACCTGGCTGACCTGATTAGCAGCTATGCTAACCCTGACATATTTACATTGATGCTTTTGCCTGACATGTCGATTAATGTGTAATGCCCTAATTAAATAAACAAATACAATAAATAAATAAATGATCACAATGCGTGAAAATCCATTTCTAGTCTTAACTTCAGCCTCTTCACTACATTTTCTGTTTATATCTTAGAGCATGTTCTCTCAATAACTTTTGAATCATGCATCACAAATGGCATCATGAGCCAACTGACACCCTTAGTATGCCCCCCCAAAAATGTTGGACTGGGGTGATGGGGTGGGGAGTGGTATGTAATTCTAGAAGTAATGCAATGGGACTGTATGTGGAGGACACGGTGTACACTCTACAGAAACCTCAATCTGAGAGCAGAGGTGGAAAAATGTGTCATGTGATTTCTACTGTAGTGATGTGCAATCACAGTCATTGCTAACGCACCTGCACACATGCACGCCTGATGATGTCATTAGCAACAAACTCCACCTCCACCAAGTAAAACTGTGGACAGAGGACAAAAAATGCACTGCTGGGTCTCAAGAAGTGTATGTAACTGTAATTATTATTATTATTATTATTATTATTAATGGTAGCATATAGATACCTATTACTAAAAAAAGGTGCAGGCTGTCAGCAGTTGTCTGGAGTAAAATATATACTGCTACTAATTATTTTGAAAACTCTTACAATGCAATCAAAAGCTGATATATGTACAGTACTCACTGAGCACAAACATTAGCTCAACATTAAGTATGTTCATTTAACACAGTTGTCATTCCCATGATATACATTTCTTAGTCTCTTTATTAAAAAACAAAACATAGAAATTAGCAACAGCATGCACTGAATTAAATAAACAAAACCAAGTCTTGAATTCAGAAAAAAAAGAAAATTAAAAAAAGGGAAAATTATTTAATTATTATAATTATTTAATTAAATAATTATAAAATGATATATATTCTTTCTGTGATTGTGTCTTATTTTAAATGAGATGAGATATTTTGACAGGAAATGAGAAAAATACACTTGGTAAGATTTGAATTCTAACATTTTTTCTCCCATGTGCAGACCCTGTAAACCACATTAGACCTGATTGTTGTCTCATCACCTTCAATGGAACTTCTGCTCTCATTGTCTTGTAATGTGTGTGAAAATGACAAAACATGGTCACTTTCCAGATAAAGGGTTAACAGAAGATTGTACTGTAAGTGACTGATTGACTACATCAGTGGGTACATGAGTACAACTTTGCAGACAGTCTGTCTGGTTGTAGCTTTCCATAAAGCAGAAACACATCAGGTAAATAATTAGTGAAAAGGTTTCAAAGTCTTGCTGACATGTATACAGTACCCTGCATGGCACGTCTGATCACTTACCTTCCATTGCCTTTGCTCTCCTGTACTGCATGCGTCTCTTGGATGTTTTCCAAGTATGTGAAGGGGCACTTGTTTGGCTGGTTTTACACTAGAAACTGATATATGTGCTTTGTATACAGAATAATGTCTGATGGCTCTATGACAGAGCCCTGATGAACATATCTTATAGTGTGGTACCACTTTAAAAAGCTTCCATCTTTTTCAGCTACCTACATATTGTTCAGAACCTTTTTTGTTTAAATGCAAATGAAGGAAGTCGGATCAAATAGTATCTCTCATGCTGCCATTGTTGTTAAGTTCAATGCTTTCAGAAAGGTTACATATGAACAAATAACATTTTGAGAATGGTATGAACATACAGTCTACAAATAAATGTGTACAGCAACATTTACATCAGGGGTCTCAAACATGCAGCCCGGGGGGCAAATGCGTCCCACTGACAGTTCCAATGCGGCCAGAGGGATGAAGAGTATAATAACCTATTAAATGACTCCATGTTTTCTTGTCAGTTTTTTCTTTGCTTATAAATGATGACAACTTCCAATTTGTCTCATTGTTTGACTGCAGAAAAATATAAAATTATGAAAATATTTATATTTCCAAAGTATCCCGTAACAATAAAATGTAAATAACATGAAATGTCTAAAGAAAATTGTACATAATTTGAACCATTATCTGCTTCTGTTACTAAAGGTTTAGTGTCTAGAACTGATCCATAATAAAAACACATGGACTAATGATAAGTTGAGGCAGAATATTGTTAAAATTGCCCTTATTTTCCTTATGAAATTTAATTTAATTAATTTATTTATTTATTTTTTACATTTGGATAATTTATAAAAATATTTTCTTAATTTAATTGGTGGTTTTTTTTGCGCTAAAACAATGACAAAAATGTGGAGTTGCCATTTTTTATAGGTTATTAGGTTTTCTTTTTCCCGGTCCAGCCCATTGGAGATCAAATCGGGCCAAATGTGGCCACTGAAGAAAATGAGTTTGAGACCCATGATTTACATACACTAAGAATAAGAATTTAATGGGAAAAACACAGATGCTTCAATTTACTGCAAATGTGCCACCGTTGTGTTTTATCACCTGTATTCTTTCTTGTCAGAGCAAAACTATGAGGCTCAGAAGCAGCCCTTTCTCTTTGATTCTGAAGGACTGACAGCAAAGCCGGAGTTTACTGTTGATGTTTTTTTAGTGGCTGACACATTTTCTGCTGTCATTCTGCATCACAGCTAAAACTGGGAAAAAAAAAAAAAAAAAAAAAATCCTAACACGCTCATATTGTCTATGGCAAACTGCTGCGAAAAGAAAAAGACACACCAAATAACAATGAAGAACAAATGTCAGAACCAGCTGCTGTTTTTGACTAATTTCCCTGTAGATGCAAGGATTCATATGTTGACGTTGAATGTATTCGACACAGTTCACAAAGAACAAGCGGGAACCTGCAGACACACCTGTGTAGAGTGTGTGAAACACCACAGACACGTTAAAAACTGACACACAAGGGCGTTAAAACCTGCCATACGTTAAACCACAAACGCGTAAGGCTATAGCATACTTGAAAAGCCAGTAATGTATACAGTATGAACTGTTAGAAAAAAAAACGAAAAAAAAAACCTGTTGGCAGAATGGAAAAATCCCCACTGTGTACACGGTGATATTCAGATTAAAATATTTACATCATCGGATACGTGTTTGCACTCTATTAAAGTATCCAAACACAATTATTTAATGATTATTTTAATATATTATCAACTTAAGTTTTTCTGTGTCTTAATGTTCAACAGTTGATGGTTGTAGTACCACAATACTATATGCTGTTGTTGTTTTTCTACTTGCAGTTATATTCAATGTACCTGGTTAGTAATAACCCAGTCATATGGGAAATCTAGCTTTTGCTGTTGCTTCCTCTGAGAAGTTCTTCATATAGTATATGTAATCTGTGAAGTGTCTTGAGATAGTGCCACAATATTAACAAAACTGAAATGAAGTGAATTAATGGGTACATCATGTTCTTTACTCTTATGTTTAGGGACTTTTCCTTTATTAAAGTACAGCCAATATAAATAGAAAATAACAATAAACAACAAAATAACATTTAATTCATATGTGATGTGCACATCATATGAAGAATTTACAGAAAGGAAGATCTTATTTATTGAAACCATCACAAAATGTAAAAGCAGTTAAAATGTAAGTTAAAAAACCTAGTAGAATTTGTGATTCTTTGGCCATTGTTCAGAGAATATGAATGATAATACAAAAACTGTTCCTTCACTCGTGACTCGTGGTTTGATGACAGCATTTATTATCAAGAAAATGTTTCTATAAACTGTTCTAATGGCCCTGATCATAAGTTTACATACCCTAGTTCATAGGGGTCAAACTCTGGTCCTCGAGGGCCGGTGTCCTGTATGTTTTAGATATTTCCTTCTTCCATATGATTCAGTTTAACCCTGTAACTCCTGAGAATTTAGTAGTTCCACAGTAAAACAAAAGTAAGCAACATAAAACAACAAAAATAGCCAAAGTCATCAATAAAATGAATAAAAATGAATAATAAACTAATAAATGTAATTAGTAACATGAACAAGGTAAGACACAAATGGAAGAAAATTCAAGAAAAAAAGAATAAAATAAAAAAAAATGTAGAAAAAATAAACATAATGAGCAACAAAATGAACAAAAACTAAGAAATATTTACTAAATTGTAAATAACATGGAAAAATGTGTTTAAAAAAAAAAGAGAATTAGTATTGAAATTTGGTCCCATCTGTTTTGACTTTGTCTTTTTATAAATTAATTGCCTTTTCACACATGTTCTATGATGAACAAAACTCTGTAAAAAAAAAAAAAAAAAGAAAAGAAAGAAAGAAAGACAGACAGAAAATGGTTGCATTTTTCTGAATATTTAAACTAAACGATCCATTCAGAATGTGTCAGCACTGTTAATAATCAGCTTCTCATCAGTTCAGCCGAAGATTCATAATGATGCAATGTCTACAGGTGTGATGGAAGAGGGAAATATCTAAAACATGCAGGACACCGGCCCCTGTGGCCTAGTTCTTCATCCTCTCTATTGGTTCTTTTAACATCAGTGACAGATGTTAGTCTTTTGTGGTAGTTGTAGATCAGACACTTTATTTTATCCGATGGTAAAGCTGCCCATTCTTCTTGGTAAAACACCTTCAGTTATTTTCAGATTTTGGGTTTTCTTACATGAACTACATGTTTCACACCTCCCCAAAGTGGCTTAATGATATTAAGGTCAGACTGAGATGGGAACTCCTTTTGGCTTCACTTTTTTTGTACTGTACTAGTGAGAGAGAGACATAAACGAGGTTAGTTATGAGGTATTCTTGCACTGACATGTTTTTGTCATTAAAAAAAAAAAAAGGTCCCTTGTGTGTTAATACATCATTACACATCCACCACTTGCAGAGTAATATTAACATTTATTTGCATTACTATCATGAACACGCAGCAGGCTGCTTACACATAATGTATGAATAAATATGAATACTAAATACTAATACAAAACAACAGTTTGTAGAGTATTGAGTGGTGTTATCATTATGATGGTTATACATTAGATGTGAGCCTGGCCAAGGAAAAGTAAACATCATGGATCAAAATCATATTTCTTAATATCACATTGTAAATGGACTCATCTTTTAGCTTAATTTGTCTAGTTTATGGATATAAATTAGCTTTTTTTTTTTTTTTTTAATGATTTCTACTTTATAAATTGTTCTTATTTATGAGAACAATGAAAATGTATACAAACAAATAAGAACAAAGAAAGAAAAAAAGGAGAAAGAAAGGAGACCAAAAATGTCACTTCTTACATCAATTTTCAATAAGAGTACATTGAGAGCAAGTGGACATTGTCCTTCATCTACAGAAGATTACAAAAAAAAAAACAAAAACAATTCCAACAGTACACATATAAATGGTTACAGCTGACATTACTTATCACAGTCAAGTTAGAATGAATGAGTTGGGCACATTGTTGACCTATATAGGAGAAATATCATATCCATTTTTCATTATATTCATCTATTCTATTTAACTGCCTATACGATAACCTTTCAAATGCTACAAGTTGACCAAAACAGATATGCCAATGTGGGAAAGTTGGGGTCAGTATAGTCTTCTACTCCCACACTAAGAGTTTTCTCCCCAGCATCACAGCATTCTGAACCCAACATGCAAAAAAAGAAGGTATAGAACTTAAAACAGAAGGATCTCCTCGCACATACAGACTGTTATTAAAGGGAATGTCCTGACCCACATTTTTCTCCAATACAATATGAACCATAGACCAGTATTTCTGGACTTTGGGATATTCCCAGAGCGTCTGTCATGCTGCCACTTCCAACAGGTATCAGTCCCACCTTCTGTAACCTACACAGTAAATGTTGCAGTGTTAAATCAACACTTAGAGAGTTAATTTGGAGACAATGGGACCAAATACACTCTAGAAGAAGTTAAATAAACTCTCTAAGTGTTGATTTAACACTGCAAAATTTACTGTGTAGAAGGCGTCCAGTGTAGTCAATGTATAGTCTTAAATTGATCATAGTTTTCGTGACATTTGTAAGACTTCTGCTCCATTCATCTTCTAAAAACTGACATTTAAATCACTTTCCCATGTTCTTTTTAGGGCAAATATATTGGGCTCAGAGGCTGACAATAACAATTTATAACAGACCAATGCCTCATGTCCACATCCAAGGCTTTTTTGTTTTTTTATGTCCATCAGTATATCACAACTCATGGGGACTTTGTTAGTCATCCAAATGTATTTGCCACCAGATATCACAATTGCACACATTTCCAAAAGTCCAGGCGACATAAATTAAATTCCTGTGCCAATTTTTCAATATTTCAGCACACCTTTTTTTTTTTGTATAAATCCCCCACTTTTATTACACATCTCTCAAACCATGATTTCCAAAAAAAAAAAAAAAGATGACTGCAATGCAAAGTTTAGGATCATACCAAATACCAGCTGCTTGATTAAGGTGGGGGGTCAAATTGAAATCTTTTGGACACTTTCTTCCACACCCCTTTGAAGTGAGATGAGACAGGGTGTGATTTGTGTGTGGAGCGAGATTAGCAGATGGACTGTAAAGTGGTGTGAATGGTGACAAGGCAGTGTTCTCCAAATAGAACCAAGAAGGTTCTCTTTCAGTGGGTAAGAACCAGTGTGTTCGATGTCTAAGAGAACGAGGGTAGGAATAGAGGAGTACATTAAGCATCCCATAATTTTGCTTTTAATAGAATAAGTAAAAAAAAAGTTACAACCATTTGAAATGTATGATGATTGAAAACTTCTGAAGTGTCTTTAATCCTGGATTTACTTTATTTTCAATGGAATAATTTCTATGCATAAAATGATATAAATGTATTGATTCGTGCATTTATCCATATCTTTCAATATATATACCTATTTTTTTTCCCAGATTTTAAGTAAAAGTCAGATTTTGGCATCCATAATTCCATAACTAAAATGTTTTTTTTTTTTTTCAGGGAGACGGGTATTGTGTTTGAATTTGGCTTTTTTTGTCCATTTCTTTGTTTGTGAGCAGGTTTACGTAATTATTACGGAACCAATTTCCATAAGATTTTCAGAAAAGGTGTGAAGTTGTCCAGAATAGATCCTGTTAAATTTTAATTAATGTATGTCAAAGTTCACAGTCACAGTCAACAAAAATTTGTTTTCACAATAATAAGAGATATAGGGCAAATCAGGTCAAATGTGTTTGTCATGCCTGTTTGTTTTTGTTTTGTTTTTTTAAATTAGTTTCACTCACAATTTTTTTTAATGACACTTGGTAAAAAAATAATGAGGTGTAGGTGCATGACTTACTAGTTAAACAAACTTTGGACATTATGAATGGAAATATGATTTTTTTTTTTTTACATTTTACACAGATTAGTGAAATACAAACATACAAACCAGATGCTTTGTTCCCCAAATTTTATATCCAAATCATTCAGAACTCCTTTTAATACAATCTGTTGATCCAAAGGTACATTTATAAAGTTATTTTATTTATATGAATAGATATTTTATACCTTACATCTGACCTAAATTGCTGACACTTTCTTTCTGCAGTGTTAAATGATTAAAGGTTTAGAAAATTTCATGTTTTTTTTCATTACCGATGACTGTAGTGGAGAAATTAGTAACAGGAGGTTCAGAGAGTGTTCAATACAATACAGTGTTTCCTGCTGACACAACAAACATTTAATAAAAAAAATTAAAATAAAATAAAAAAAATAATAATAATAATACTAATACTACTACTACTACTACTGCTACTACTACTACTACTACTACTACTAATAATAATAATAATAATAATCATAATCATAATCATAATCATAATCATAATCATAATCATAATCATAATCATAATCATAATCATAATCATAATCATAATCATAATAATCATAATAATCATAATCATAATCATAATAATCATAATCATAATCATAATCATAATCATAATCATAATAATCATAATAATCATAATCATAATCATAATAATAATTATAATAATCATAATAATAATCATAATCATAATCATAATAATCATAATCCGTAGCATTAGACTCATTATATGGCATGTATTATATATAACAGGCCTGGACAAACATCCTGCACCCTTACAGTTACCATTTGGGAAGATTCAGGAAATACGAAAAAGATAAATGAGCCTTAAGTTTCACTTTCATTTCTGTGGGGGGCATGGACCACACCACCATACTGTACCCCCATAATTAGAATTTGGACAGAAAGTGACACCCGTATGGTGACCAACTGAAATGCATTCCTACAGGAATATCTATTGCATGTTTCCTTAAGTTATCTGGTTTATATATTATTGCCCATCTTGAACAGATTGAAGTTGTTGGTCAAAAGAAAACAAAAACACCAACAGCAGTGAAGCTCAGTGGGGCTGATTAAAACTGCATACATGATCTGTAAGCACTGTGGACACACTTATGTTAAACTTCAAATTCTGCTGAATTATAAAGTGCTGGTTAATACTGTTTCTTCTGGTGTACAGGTTATAAACTCACAGGTACGATTAATTCACTGATAGATTTTTCATAATGGTAAATGAGACATTGTCAAATATCCATGTGTTATCGTTGTAGTGGTGCCTACTGGTGATTAGTCACTATCACAAGGAGATAATCACAGTTATTACTCTCTGTTATTAAAAGAGCTGCGTTACAACAGATTCAGAATACATCATACTGTTGTCAGATTGGATCATCAGTAGCAGGGACCAAGGCCATGTCCACACAAAACCACATCTTTTCTTAGACCATTTCTTTCTTTGTCATTTGTCTCCATAAATACAGAGTTGTTTCAGGAAATATCTGCATCCACACAAAACCACTGAAAACGCCTGAAAATGAGGTAGTACAAATGCCAAACATGTATATGGTATTGTAATGCTCTTGCAAATAACAGAGAAGAAAATGTGGAGCATGAGCATGAAGCTAGCGTAATCCTTCAGGGTCTGATCCTATATTTCCTCTTGGTTGACAGTCTCTGTAGTAGATCCAAGAGCATGAAATGAATATTATTATTATGGTTGTTGGTCACTGCAGTGAAACAGTAGTCAAAGATGTTGATTCAGTATTTCCCATAAGCTCGATAGCTGTAGCACAAGTACTAATCAGTATTCCACCATTGTTGTTCTTGTCATGGAGTGGTAGGCGGGGCTATGACATCATCATTTAAGAAAAATTGCAGTGTGGTCGTACATAGAAATATACAAGACCCCTGATTTCACATTTATCCACTATGGGACTCAAAAAGTTGTGGTTACAGTGACTGAGGATGAAAAACCTGTCTGATACAAAACCTTTACAAATACAACCAACATCATATATGTATGGATAAGGCTTTATAACAGCCACATTCAAAGGACCAAACACATTGGATCAAATGTGTCTAATTTAATGAAGTCCTTTTAACGCTGCTTATTTTTCTGACAGTTCTACTTGCAACACAATGATTAATTTACAGTCTATGGTCCCGGAAACATGCAGTAAGAATCACAGGCGAAGAAAGTAAACATCCAAACTGTGACTCACAACAATAAAACACTGGCAACCCAAAAACCATCGACTGATCTAAAATATTTAATAACTTCAGAAGCACTAAACCAATCAATACGTGTGAATAACTGGTGTAAAGTGGAGTTTTTCCACTTTCAGAAAAGCCAGGATGACTGTGGCTCAGTTGGTAGAACAGGTCGTCCAATGACTGAAGGGTCGGCGGTTCGTGTCCTGGCTGTGGCTGTCTATATGTCAAAGTGTCCTTGGGCAAGGCACTGAACCCTGACTTAGGTCCCCAGTTGGTCTGACAGAGCCTTAGAAACCTACTGGTGTATGAACGTGTGTGAATGGGTGAATGTGAGGCTAATGTAGGCGCCATGAAGGTGGAAAAGATCTATGGAAGTGCAGTCCATTTAGCTTTTTGGACATTCAGACACTCTGAAGTGAACATGGAAACACTGTCAGATTATGGCTACAGCCAGCCTTGACTCACCCATCAAGTTCCAAATAAAACAACAGTTCAACAGAAACTTGGGCACACCCGTAGATCACCCATCCAATGTTTTTGTGTGTTCTGCTTTAGAGATAATAAAACACTTCATTGACATTGAAAACCAGTAGATAAGATAACACATGATAACATATGATGAGACTTGTCTTGACTGTGAAAGGTGCTATATACATAAACTTTGCTTACTTGCCACATCTGTCCATGCAAGACGTCCAATTTTATTATCATGTAAATGTCCTAAGCCCCTGTCTATTTCATTTTAGCTGAGGGATGTTTTTTTTTTTTTTTCTTAAATTAGAAAAAAAAAAAACCACTTTCAGCATGAGGTTCCTCAACCAATTTTTTTTTTTTTTTTTTTTTTAAATAAATGGCAATCTTTTTTGGATTGCTTTTGATCTGTATGAACTCTGCCATCACATTGATTTCTCCACTCTGCTCTCTACTTTCTATTTTGTGTTTGCTTCGGTGCTGTTTGTTTGCTTTTTTGTGTTTATTCATTGTGCGTCTACCAGTTATTACAATTATTACATGTATATAATATCTAATATTTTTAAGTAGTAAGTCTATTTTTTATTATTATTAATTTATTTTGAATGCATTTCTTTTCATTTTCTTCTACTTCCATTGGTTCAGTTCATATTTTTCTATATTACACATTTGTTACTGTTTGTACTGAATTAATTTATTTAAGTATACAATTTAAATGCTATACATAGTTTACATTGCGGTTGCGCATACACATGATGAAATATGGGGCAATTATAAAAGAATCAAACTCATGTGTAGAATCCACAGCAGCACTGGTGTGGGATCTTAGCCATTACAAAAATCCAAATCAATACTTTCAAACTGACGCTGCATAATTTTCCTAATTTGCTATTACTGGTGTCAGTCTTCATTACTCCACTGCCCCCAAGGAGAGGGGTATTGATGTTGGTTAAATGTATTTTTTATTTTTTTTCAGCATCTTTACACAAAACCTGCCGAACCAATTTCCATTAAATTTTTAAGAAAGGTGTGAGGTGGTCAAGGTCACCAAAAATGTGTTTTCACAATGATAAGAGAAAATCAGGAATTTCCCTTTTGTTCCTGTATATACAGTTTTGTTCACTGTTGATTGATTGTAAAGGCTTACTTGTGTTAGAATCACTTTATGTGAATGGTGATGAAATCATTTAGTAAGTGTATTAGAATGACATCTCTATCTGCTTCCCCTCTATCCTGTGTCCTGTCCCCAACACTCCCACATGTTTTGCTTTCCCAAATGCATTTATTTATCTGTTTATTTAACAGGGAAATCACAAATTAATGAACATTGCTGTAAATGTGTCAGTATTAGCAAAAAAAAAAAGCTATTATTTAAACGTCCCTGGGCCAGATGTAGTATGCCAGCATCCACAAAATTAAAATAATTTTAAATTGTTATCTGCCCATACCTTTACCAAACCCCTCCCCAACTACTGTACTCTATGCTAGGTGTCTTGGAAGGTAACAAAGATGACTGTATGGTAACATTTGGGGCTCATCACTATCACTCTGAGGAAACTGAGGTACTACCTTCAAAAGGGATTCGCCCTTTAAAAGGTGGATCCTATGAGGGTCTTTTCTCACAATCACTGCTTGTGTGCAGAACTGACTTTTATTAAGAAAAAAATAAAACATTGTCGTCCAGCAGAAGTCTCTGTTTCATTTACCAACAGCAGAGCAAAATTTCCCATTACACATCAAAACCTTAAAGGGCAAATTTGAAGACTCTAGGTCAAAGGTCAAGGTCACAATAAAGATCAAAATTGAACTTTGTATGTCATTTTTGAACTATTCATCTTACAGACTTCCAATGAGCACCAACATGGTGGTCTTTCAATTCTGCATCTTTTGTGTATAGGTTCTGACCTATTGTTGACCCAAGAGGTCAAGTGCCTAAAAATCTAAAATAAACTATAACTAAAAATGGAGACTTAGTAACTATTAGTGACAGAAAGTAAACCTGGCATGGGCTTCAAAATGGGGTGACCTTTAACTTTTGAGTGACCTTGACAGGTCAAAATCAGGATCACATGATTTTAAATGGTCATAACTCTGAAAAGGTGGTGATAAGTACTCATTTACTATTGTTGACAGATAGGAAATGGCAGCATAACCTTTGACCTTGGGTGGTCTTGAAAGGTCAAACCCAGAGTAACATGTTTTAAGAAGGAGATGTCCATTAAGAGCTAAAACATTCGCATGGGGTGGGGTTTTGTTATGTTTGACACCACTTATATATTTAAAATTGTTTATATTATAATCATTTTCTGTATTACACTGTGCTGTAACATTTAGCAAAATTGTACTCAAACTCTAATCTAATTCTAATCAGTGATGTTCAGGGAGACGTCCATGGCAGGGCAGGTTGTGAACAGCTGCTACACATCAGGATTCACAGTTTTACTCACACAAACGTTCATCTTGTTGGAAGATCAGTGAGTTTGCTATAATTAGATTACATAACCTATATAGTGTTAATGTGGTGTAGTTTTTATACATGCTTGGGCTTTTTTTTTTTGTTTGTTGTTTGTATATTTAAACTTTGGGGGAAAAAAAATAAAAATAAAAAAATCCCTAAAATAGAAAGTGTTGTCATGCTGCTGAAAAACCTCCTTACATTTTGCACATGCCTCAGTTTCAGAACAACTCAGGAAGTGCTTTCTGATTTTGGTTTGTCAATGAGAGTACTGAAAGACCTTGTCAGTTGGCTAAGTAACTAAGAGTGTCCTGACCTGCTTTTTACTAAATATGTGTGGTTACCCCAGTCAAGGACTTTACTAACAACATAAATCACCAGTGGAAGTTGTGAACATTACTTTGTACCACAAACAGATACGAAATGTCATAGAAAAGTAAAAGCTGCACTCTTAAATAACAGCTAATTTTGTAGTTTTGTTGCTGCAGAAGAACACAAAAAGAAGTTCTGAGATACTTTTGTTTCATTTCATTTATTTGTTTATTCGAACAGGTAAAACAAAATAAGTAAAACACACAAAGAATTTAAGCAGAAATTAAAACAGCACCTCTTTAGCATCCTAGATAACTATACCTTGTTCGTGTTGGATAACGTTGACAAAAGTTACTCATTAGTACTATACTCAATAGTAAGCATAGTGTTTTTTACCGAGTTTCTCCATAGAAATCAGTGTACAAGCTGTTATTGTTAATATGCAACTAATATACAGTCGCTCTCACATTCACTGGTTTATATATAAAAAGCAATCATTCCAAAATGGTATATTTCCAATTTCTCTATTTTGAAAAAAAATAAATAAATATATATATATATATATATATATATATATATATATATATATATTTATTTGGAGGAATGTGATGAATTACATTCAATGGTATCCTGTTTCAAAGTTAAATAACCATTTCTTTTAACATAAAAAGTATGACATTTCAAATTGTGATATAACTGAAATAAATGTTGTTTTTATCATCAAAGTGCTACATATCTATACATCCTTAATTTTACCCAATTAACACTACATATCTTATTCTGTTTATAATGGATACTTTTTTTTTTTTTTTTTTTTTTTTTTTACGACAGGTGTGTGTGGAACAAGTTTATAGAGGTTATACAGTCTACAATTAACTAACAGGTCCCTATGATGCTGTGTTTCCACTAGTAGTAGTTGTCTCTGTGATCCATCATATTAAAAAATACAGATGTGGAAGTTGATAGTAAATATATCGGTGCATTAATCCACATGATGGCAGCCCATAATACTACACCACGGTCTGTCCAGGAAATTCAGTCTTTGGTGGCCGATGTAAAATTTCAGATAAGACAACAGAAAACAAGTGAGTTTATCAGCAATTCCCTGAGCAGATGTCACAGAAGTATGTGTCACATCACCATGACAACTAGCTATTGTAAAGTCAGTACCATCCTGTAATGGAAACGCTACCGAGCCGAGCTGGTACTAGTGGAAATGAGGTTCTATTATTATTAATTATTTACACTGAAAACGGCTGTAAAATAAGCGTAAATAAATAAATAAATAAATAAATCCAACTTCATGTGTATCACTATACTTTTCCTAACCAGTGTTCCTGGATGTAAGTGGAAAATATTATTACAAATAAAATTTATGAGATAAATACAAAACACTGTGCTGAGATAATTCAACTAGGGCTAGGTTACATGTGTTAGCCATGGTGAAATGTAATATAATGTGCAAAAAAGCACATCTTGTATTCTACTTTTTGTTTCATATAGACTCAAAATGACAATCTCAATGACAATTATTGCTGTAACTGCAATAATTAAATGAGTATAGGACTCATTGAACCTTAAATTACTGATTGTATGGAAAGACACTACATCTAGTCTGGATAGACTCTGGGTTCTCTGGTTTCTGCTACCACAAAACACATGTATAAAAAGGTTCAGTCTCCTGTCAGGGCCCTTGATATTGGTGCTGATGAAGATTAATTTCAATTAAATTTGATCTATTGAGGCTAATATTATAACAAATTTGGAACTTGTTGAATTGATTGATCTAACGCCTTCAATGGCAGCTCACAGATCCTAATGTCCTAAAGTGATAATGCTAATGCTAAGTACTATGTACTAATATGGACAAAATACAAAGACTGAATTAAACGTGTATATATATATATATATATTGCCTGCATTTATGGTACCACAAATGTGCTTTTCTCTGCATGGATCAGATCAGCTGTATCAGTCTTTCTGCTGAAGATCAAGTTAATTGTTTCCAGTCCTTTCATGGCATCTGTTTGTGCTTGATAAAACAAATGAGGCATAACTAATGTGAACCAAGGAGAGGTTCTGTTACAATGCACTACAACATATTTCTATTGTTTAAAGTTCAAAATATAAATACTAACAGGCCCTGGCAAAAGATGACATCCTGTCATGTTGATCATTTATTTTCATGAAAGATGATCCAGTTGTTGGTCCAGTGGTCCACAGGCTAAAGAAGACACTAAAGGGAGCTTCTGTTCTTTGCATTTGGAAAACTCAACCAGCTGTTAACATGGCTAAGGAAAAGAAAACTATTTAGAAAAGAGCTGTCAAACTCATTTTAGTTCAAGGGCCACATCCAGACCACTAAAATAATAGGCATAATAACCCCTTAAATATAATCAAACTTTTTACCTCCTCAAAGGGCAGCCAAGATGTACCATTACCCCACCCCCCTATAAAGGATTTTTGGTTCAGATTGTTTGTTTGTTTGTTAACATGTGGTTCAAGTCATAACACATTGGGTTATACATATAGACTGCCAGTGACTTCAAATAGATCCATTCACATTTTGGTAAAAGTAGTGCAAAGCAATTTTTTTTTTATGAATTGAAAAAAAAAAAATCCCCCATAATGGGTAGAATCTCAAATATCTGTAGTCATAAAACCACTGGTTGAGTCCACATTACAATTCAAATTCTCATTACATGATTGAAATAAAGAAATTAATACCAAACTGGGTTTATAGAATTGTCAATGAGCCACAATAGATGTAGTTAAATTTTCGTCTTCTCCCATTTACTGATAATGGGTAAAAAGTCTATAATATAAAATACTAATTTTGTTTCAATTTACTTCAAACTTGGCAAATATATGGAGGTCATAGACATGATGATATCAGCTGGCTCTATACCAAAATAAGATACAATATGGAGTTTATGTGGTTGGCACCAGTTGTTTAATTCATTTTTTTTTTTTTTTTTTGTCACTTTGTGTTTACATTTCAACAGCAAAAGTAGTGGTAGAATTCATACGTAATTTGTATTACCAGTGACCCAGACTAGATGTGATTACATTTTGGGAAAAGTAGGTCAAGTTCAAAATGTTTAAGATTATTTTAAAAACTCATAATGAACCAAGTTTGTGTATGACATCTATACGTCTATTCTGACATCAGCTGGATTGATGCCAAAGTACATGAGGGGAAGAGTTTGCATTTTGCCTGGCACCAATTGTTCACTTTGTCTAAATGAATAAAAAGTAAAAAAAATAACATAACAAAAACTAAACCTGAACAACTATGTACAGTCAGAAATGTCTACAGAAAAAAGTGACATTTCAAATACAGATGCACAAAACATTTAGTAGCGGATGTTTATATTGTTAAAATTTCACTTATTTTTCTTAAAGGAGTCATTCCATGGTTATTTCATTAATATTGCTGTGTTCTCCATTGTTATTGAAGGCATTGTGTTTTTTTCCACAGAGAGCACATGAACCAGTTTGATCCGCCATTTTTTTTCCATGTTTGTGCAAGAGCTACTGTGGTGCTGTCTTCTCTTGTAGACGCTAATGCTAATGCTACTTCAGATTCGCTGATATGGGGAATGGGCTTAACCCCACATGGGTGACGTTTTCTATGAATGGTAAATACAGCCATGCAGTGTTGGAGACACACCACGTAGCAAACGCAAACTTGATAATATGCTAAAGATGAAATCTATTGTTAAATTTATAATCTTTAAATATACAGTTAGAATGACAGCACAAATAAAACTAGAATATAGAATATAAGCAGGATACAGAGTTAAATTATGTATATACTATACTACTATATTTACCACATACTAAAGTGTAAGTGCATACACACCTTGTTGAAAAGAAATGTAAGCCCTTGATTTTATTTGTAGGGGTATTTCGACATTTTCAGCTGTGCTACTTTATTTAGACTCGCATAATGAAAAGCATGTCTTTAAAAGCCAATATGCAAAAAAATCCAAGGGTGAAGTTGAAATCCAGACTCTCATAACCGGTTCCCTTCAGGCAATAAGAATCCAATTAAGATCAGCAGAGGATTGTGTTCAATGTAAATATGAATAAATAAATGTTGCGTGATTGTATCAGTAGTGGATGCTAGAGTTGTTTAATATTTGGTTATTATCAGGCTGCTGATCTTGACATTAAAAGATTATTTAAAGAATTGTAAGAAACATTTAATTAACCCTTAAAGACCTATAAATACTTCAGTAGCAACCTCCACATGATAGCATTTCTAATGTTGATTTATCACCATTTATTAAAATACTATCCTCTGCATTTTGGACTTTTCTTATATTTAAATGACCAAATATATAGATAATCATAATGTATTCTTTCTTTCTTTCTTTCTTTCTTTCTTTCTTTCTTTCTTTCTTTCTTTCTTTCTTTCTTTCTTTCTTTCTTTCTTTCTTTCTTTCTTTCTTTCTTTCTTTCTTTCTTTCTTTCTTTCGGTTGAGCTGATGCATGTTTAGTAGAGGTTGTGACAAATTTAGAAGTTATAATATTAAAAACAAGGCAGTCAGATACAGCAGACCTCCGCCAAGGTTGGATATGGTGTCATATGACGTCAAAATGTGACATAATCGAGCCATAGGTGTTGACCCATCTGATGTCTGGAAGTGAGAAGATGTGAATGCAAAAAAAAAACCCCCGCCTGATTCTATCATGTCTGAATCCTGAGATATTACCACTTATGTGTTTTAGCTGTTGACCTTTAGTGTGACCTTGACCTTTGACCTTCATTGCTCAAAATGTAATGGGTTCTTCCTTGACCCATTATCTATCGTTCCTGAAAGTTTCATCAAAATCCATTCAAAACATCCTGCTGACAGACAGACAGTGTGTGAATGTGTGTGTGTGTGTGTGGGGGGGGGGGTCAACTGTGACGATGTTGACGAAGATTCTATTGTATGAAATGTATGGTGTGGCAGCAAGGGTTTGACCTGCCTCACATCATCTAGTTGCATTTCATTAAACTACAGACGAGGCTCACACAACCATCTGAGTATCGTGTAGTTCAGGCTTTCTGAAAAACGAAGGAGCCAATCAGTGTCGCCAGGTGGGACTTCCCATGATTGGGTGGCGTTGTGGCTGTCACATTTGAGTGTCTCTCTGTGCCACCACTGATGTCTCCACCGTCTCTTCGACACTCAGTTCCTTTTTCCCATTCCCTTATAGTGTCCACAGTACTGTGGTGTCTCCCTACCAACTGAAGGTATTTCAGACATATTTTTCTGGAACATCTGACATGTTAAGACCAAGTTCTCCAAGGTCTAACTGTTTTCCATAGGGAAGTTCAAGGAATATCCGCTGTCTGTTGCTGATGTTGCCTTTTTATCCTCAGATTTTCCCTGCACATACGACAATGGTCATTTACAGAGAACGCAGCAGTCCGTTTAGGTTTAACCACACTGTCGCATTTATTTTGATGATGGTCTGCTTACACTATGGAACTTCTTCCTGCTGTCACTCTGAGTCATGGCTTGAGTTGAACGTGAGCGGCTGCAGCGGCGCATCAGTCAAGATGACGGACAGATTCTTCATCTAATCACATGCAAGGATTTTGGATAAGGCCCCTCCTTTGAAAATGGATTGATTGTGGAAGGGTCCCAGATGGTATAATCACAGTCAGGTTACAACTTTTCCAAAGCTAAATGTTATCAGTGGAAAAGCTGCATTGTCCAAAATGTCTTGCTTCAAGATATTTTAGACAAAGAGATTTTGGACATTTCTATGGTCCCCACTTTGTGGGAACAGTTCAGGGATGGCCCCTTCTTGTTCCAACAGGACTATACACCAGTACATAAAGTAAGGTCCATAAAGACACGGATGAGAGAGTTTCATGTGGATGAACTTGTCCAGCCTGAACAGAGTCCTGACCCCTCATCCTCATCGAACACTTGTGAGTGGTGAGTCCTAACCCTTGTGGAAAACCTTCCCAGAAGAGTTGAAGCTGTTATAGCTGCAAAGGTTGAAACTGCATCATATTAAACCTTATGGATTAAAAATGGACAGACAGTTCATACGAGAGTCAAGGCAGGTGAGACAATACTTTTGATGTATGTGTACATAGATCATTATCTGATGAACACTAAACAATGGCAGCATAACAATGCAACCAGATTTGGCACTTCTGTAAGATAGTTAAACTGCTTCCATTTAAGACCTTATATCTGAGACAAATTTTCTTTTTGCTTCAAGGATGAACTGAAATTATTTGAGTAGGCAGAGGTCAAGTTCACCGACATATCATTTATCCTTTTTTTGTAGCATAATAGCTCAAGGATTTTTTCACACTTAGCACAAATGTGACCCGCCACCACGAAACCAGGCATAAGTCGCGCTGAGCCGTTCAGAGCTACAGCCAAATTTAGGCTGGAAGGCGATTTCTTATTTGTGTTTACATCTTATCAAAAAATGGTAACACCTCTATTTTCAGTTCCCGTGGTCATTACATTGAAATCCAATCAATAAAGGTGTTTATTGAGTCAATTATTTAAGCGGCGACAAAAGTTCAGGGATTGCTGAGCAAAGACAAAGCCGACTTCCACCTCTTTTCGCCGAACAAACCGATCTCCGTTCCGTGAGTAAACATCCAAGTGTTCGGTACGAGGTAAAAGCCTATATTGAATGCTCTTGTCCAATGGCGTAAGCCAAATGATTATAATACGTTGCAATTCTGTCCTATTATTATAATATATAAAACTTCTGTGACATGTCCATCAGAGTGTCCTTTAACATCTGTGAATAATTTTTGTCAATCGGATACGAATTATTATGCGTTGCTAAGGACTTCCTACCCCAAAACAGTCCAAAACTTTAACGGACAATTTCTAAAAATATGCAAATTGCAAAATGTGTCCAAATGTGGATATTAAAATTACCGTAACTTTGGTTCTACTTGTGATAGAAACATCATTTTTTCACCATCTTAAACCTTAATTTCCACTCTACCAAGCTACACAGATAACTCAGTTTTGATTTCCAGACACTTATGCCTGGTTTTGTGGTGGTGGGTCACAAATATGGTCATGAGTGCAGGTGTGAACTCAATGAAATTATTTTGTTACCACAGGTCAAAGGTCAGGCTCTTCATTCACACCCCAATGGCATATCTCACAAATGCCTGTCCTAAATTGGTATAAACATTCACTTAGATTCAAGGATGCACTGATAAGATTTTGATGGCCTAAAGGCTAAGGTTGTTGTGACTTCAGGGAACACATTTTTGGCAACAGAAAATAACAGAGGAAAAAAGTGCCCACCCAACCCCAGCAGATTATGGTACAAGGATAAATCTGACTGCTCTGGGTTGAAATAATATTTGATAGATAAATGGCAGTAGTAATAATAGTTGTTGTAGTAGTAACAGTAGTAGTAGTAGTAGTAGTAGTAGTAGTAGTAGTAGTAGTAGTAGTAGTTATAGTAGTAGTAGTAGTAGTAGTAGTAGCAGTAGTAGTAGTAGCAGTAGTAGTAGTAGTAGTAGTAGTAGTAGTAGTAGTAGTAGGAGCAGTAGTAGTAGTAGCAGTAGTAGTCAGCCCCTTCAGGACTTTTCCCTATAGTCTTTTCTTCATATAGTCAGAGCACAGTCAAAGTAAAACAGTAAAACAATATAATGACATGTTTTAAACTCTGTAGACTGTGGATCCATTATTAATGTTTAGTATTCATATTTATTCATACATTATGTGTACGTAGGATGATATGGTTCTATAATGAATGCAAATAAATGGTGATATATAGGACAAGTATCTCAATGCACCTCACAAATTACAAACACTATGAGTAAAAACAAAGAGAAGGCAGAGAGGAAATATGCATGAACAATAGAACACACGCACACCTATAATAATGGATTAATATTTAAACTAAAGCACAGTCTGTTCTTCTGCTCATGACTCCTGTATGAATGATTAGTTGATTTTCAGCACAGTTTAACACTGAAAGACCTAATAAACAAACAAAAAAAAAAAACACCTGGTGACCCAAAGCATCTACTGATCTAAAATACACCAAAAAAAAGTCAATCACAAAACACAGTAATTTTATTCAGGGTGGTTCACTGTGGTTCAGTTGGTAGAGCGAGTCGTCCAATGACTGATGACTGAAGGGTTGGCGGGTTCAGGGTTCAGTGTCTTTGGGCAAACACACTGAACCCTGACTCAGTCTCCCAGTAGGACTGACAGAACCTTAGAATACTAAGATAATAAGTAATGTTTTAATGTAAGTATATAAGCATCTCCATTTAAGTTCAGGGCTGAACATATATAGACAAACAATCACTCTCACATTCACACCTATGGATCATTTAGATTAACCAATTAACCTATCAGTGCATGTGTTTGGATGGTGGGAGGAAACTGGAGTACCTGGAAAAAACCCACGCAGTCATGGGGAGAACATACAAACTCCACACAGAAAGGTCTGGTGTGGGAATTGAACCAGGGTCCTTCTTGCTGTGAGGCACGAGTGCTAACCACTGCACCACCATATCACCCCCAAGTAACATCTTTAGCAGTTGTCTAGCTGTTGGGCATCAGTGAAACATCAGCAGTCTTTGCAAGAAATGCAACAGTTGTTTGTGCCTCAGGAGTCTGTGGCTGTGTTCTTACAGTATAATCCATCTACACCCTACACTCTGCTGCATTATTCAACATTGCAAACAATGAAGTCTACTACCACAATCACAACTTCCTGCCACGCTGTGCTGTTTACAACATTTTGCACATTGCTCAATGTCAAAACGTATTAGTTTAGCAAAGGTTTAACTAAATTATAGCAAAGATTGGGTTTAAGTTCAATTTTGTCTATATGTTTTGAGTTTAAAAAAAAACAAAAAACAGTTGCAGTCCAACAGTTATTTTGTTCTTTTTTTTTTTTTCAATCATTTTCAAAAAGTTATCCTGGCCACGGCCCTCCTGGCCTGGGCACTTCCATGCATGGTCTATGCATACATACATACATACATACAGACAGACAGACAGACAGACAGAGACATATGCATTAATTTAGAGAGACTCCATTGACCAAATAGCGTCTTTAGCAGTTGTCTAGCTGTTGGGCATCAGTGAAACATCAGCAGTCTTTGCAAGAAATGCAACAGTTGTTTGTGCCTCAGGAGGCTGTGGCTGTGTTCTTACAGTATAATCCATCTACACCCTACACTCTGCTGCATGTGCTGTGGTGATCATGTGAGGAGCCGGTGTGGGTGCAAACACTGAGTCTGCAAACTTTAATCAAAAGATAATGATCCATTGTCTTGTAAACTAATATGAGTTCTGTTATCAAGACAGATATGCTTCTTATATTTATTAATTTAGCAATGATCTTATTCTCAGTGTGTTGTTTAATTATCCTCAGTATATCTATTCTTCCCTGTTTTGGTTTTTTTTTTTTGCCTACTGCAGTGACCCACTTTTTACCAAAGGATCATTAAACTTACATTTAAACCAATGTAATGCAATTTGAACTAATATTGCCTCAACTTCAGCTTTGATGTTTCATGCTGTATGTGTGGGTTATTTTCAATGAACTGTAATGGACTTAAAATGTCGGAGATTTTAACTGTGTTTGTTTGTCTTTTGATTTTCTTTCCATTCTTATGTCCACCCTTCCTTTTCTGTTTTCCTTTCCTGTTTTTTTTTTTTTGAGTGGGGGGGTTGTTTTTTTTTTTTTTTTTTTTTTAGAATTTCCTTCTCTCTATAGTCGTTTCCTGTCTTTGTTTCCCTCTGTTGTCTTGTGTTTGCTGTTTCTTTAGGACACAATGATTTAAATGACTTAAGTATGATAATGCATAAGTCTTTACAGCAAAATGATGGTGATGAAAATTTCTCCAGAAATGTCAAACCTTTAACCCCTGATGTGTCTGTGGTGAGTGTACTAAATGTTTGATCTATTTTAAATCATAATAAACATTCAACTCTTTGCTCAGCAGGAAACATTTCTAAATGTTTTTTCCATAGCTATCTGAGCATGCTCAGTGCACCCCACTCTGCCTGTGAATGGGGTGTAAAACAGAGCATTGAGTGAGACTGACTCACATTTTTATACATTTTTAAACACCTTTTTTTTTGTTACACCTTTTATTTTTACAACCTTTTTTAAAAATTTAGTTTGCACTGTTGTGGTTTTTATTACCCCACCCCCCTGAAGAGGTAAACCAATATCGTTCTTGTTTTGTTTTTATAGATTTTTGTCAACTTTGTGCAAAAACTGCCTGACCAATTTCCATGAAATATTCAAGAAAGATGCAGGGTGGTCTAGAATAGATCCCATTAAATGTTGCTTAATGTAGGTCAAAGGTCAAGGTGCTTTCACTGTTAGTTTGCATTGACACTCGAACCTTGTAGGACACATTTGAAGACTCTAGGTCAAAGGTCAACATCACAATAAAGGTCAAGATAACTCAAAAACTAATGGATGGATTTTGATGACATTTTCAGGGAAGGTCACAAGGAACAAATGATTACATTTTGGTGGTGATCCAAAAGAGATGCTAGATTCTGGATCACTTTGAAATTTTACATTGTGGTAACTGCAGGATACATTTCAAAATCATCACCAAAATGTAATCATTCGTTCCTTATGACCTTCCCAACACATCCTGAAAATGTTATCAAAATCTGTCCATGACTTTTTTAGTTATCTTGCTAACTAACAGACAGACAAACAGACTCTGGCAAAAACATAACCTCCTTGGCAGAACTCTCTTCAAAAGGGGGAGAGAGCTGCCTTGGCGGAGGTTTGCACTCTCACAATGCTTTTCTAATTCCATGTGATTTGACCCTAAAACACACGTTAAAACAAAACCACTGAAACAGCAGCATGTTTATTTTATGAATAAAGTCTCACATCTACATTACAATTTTACAGAAGAAATGCATGTAAAAATCACAAAATACATAGTTGCTCGGCGTATTCCACCAAATTTTTTAAGTTGCGGTATAAACCAAAGATAAACAGATGTCATGTGATTTAAGTGATGTGGTACACAACAACAAAGAGAAAAATCCCCCTTTTGGTTCACTTCTGGCCTTTAGCATTAGATATGAATGGTCTCCTTGCAAGAAAACAGCATGACATCTGATGTTTGCCCCTCTAGCTACATTGTCTTCATCACATGGTTCTAAAAGTTAAAGGAGCTTCTTGTAATGTTTCTATTTTTATAAATTACCTAAAATTATCCTTAGGACACAACGTTTTTTTCATGTCATGCCAGACATGTTAGTGGATTGCATTGCAACTGCAGGCGTCATGATACTAACCTTGCTCCATTCTGTGTCTTTATACCAGTGTTACAGCAGAGTGAATAGTGAGTCACTGTAGGGTTCAGTCTACCACAGTGCAATATTAACAGGATGTAGGTTTCATTCCAACTGCTTGTCAGTCACAGGTAAACAAGTAATGCAAATAAGCCAGAAGGTCTTCCAAGGTAACTGATTTGTTTCATTTACATATAACATTTCTACATCATGTCACTTAGTTATATCAAAAAAACAAATATGGATTTTAAAGTCAATGGTTATAAATATATTAGTAGGCATGGAATACATTTTTTTTTTTCTCATAATCAATTCCATTGATGTTTTCTAACACCAAGATCTTTCTGTGTAGAGCTTGCATGTTCTCCTCATGTTTGTGTGGGTCCCTGTAGATCTATAAGTTATGACCTTGAAGTTATGTCTGAATGATGAAAACTAGAGCAAAATTACTTCAGGTCACTAACATGTCAAAGAGGTAAGAAGGTAAGTAAGAATAAAAGAGTAAAAGGTCAAATACAAGTCACAGGAATAAGTAAACGAAGAATAAAGGAGTAGAAGAAAAAAGGTCAAGTACAAGTTACAGTAAGAAGTAAAGTAAGATTAAATCAGTAAAAGGAAAAAGGTAAAAAATAAATAAGTACTGTATGAATTAAAAAGGAACATTTTCTAAGGAGGGGTTGCATTGGGTTAACTGTGCATTGGGGTTCGGACACAAACATTCCTGGAGAGATAAAATTGTTGTTGCTGAGTGGGTTTGGAATTAATCAGAATTTTGCATCAACAGGAGTTGGTTATTAATTATTGCTCAGAGTTGGTTAAACATTGGAAAGGGTAAATGGACTGTACTTATATAGCGCATTTTATATACCAGTTGGTGCCCAGTGTTTTACAATTTGTCACATTCACACACACTGGCGCTGCCTGACACTACTGAGAGCAACTTAATGTTCAGTGTCTTGACCAAGGACACTTCAACATGTGGACAGACAGACGTGGGGTGCGAAGCGCCAACCCTTGGGTCATTGGACGACCTGCTCTACTAACTGAGCCACAGCCACCCTTAAAGGAAAGGGTGGGTTTGAGTGTTGATTAATGTCTGAGCTAATTTCTTGGCATTGTGGTTTAAATATTCCTGTCAACCTGTAGAGTTGATTAGAGGTTAGTTGTGTACTTCCAGTTTTATTATTGAAAAAGAACCAAATTACGTACTGATTGTTTTGATTTATCCAGATTATTAACTCTGTTTGGTTGTTTCCTCACTTGTGATCAAAACATAAGTATTTATTTACTGCTGATGGTGTGGTTCATGTGTTTGGTGTCAGTTATTTAAGGGGGGCACTAGATATAGGGCCTTTTTACCCCACCCACTGAAGGGGAGAAGGGTATTGTGTTTGAGTCGGTTTGTTTGTCTGTATGTCTGTCTGTCTGTTTGATTGATTGACTGAAAGAAGGTTTATATCAGGTCAAATGGGTGCAAGGGTGGCGGGGTTTGTTGTGCTGGGCACCACTTATTTCTTTTGAATTATCTTTTTACCTTGGCTTGTACCGAAGGAGTGAGAGCCTGGTCCACAGATCCAGCAATAAGTTGGACCGGTTCCTAGTGAGGGTTGGAATCCGGACACCGGTGACTGCCCTTTGTCACTGGTTCAGGTCATAACTTTTATGGACAGAATTTATAGGCGCAGCCGAGTGGGGGAGGGGATCAAGTTCAATGGCGGGAGGATTGCGTCTCTACTTTTTGTGGATGATGTGGTTCTCTTAGATTCATCGAGCAGCGATCTCCAGCTCTCATTGGAGCGGTTTGCAACCGAGTGTGAAGTGGCTAGGATGAAGATCAGCACCGCCAAGTCTGTGGCCATGGACGTCAGTCACAAAAAGGTAGAGTGCCCTCTCTGGGTCGGGGATAAGGTCCTGCCTCAGATGAGGAGTTTAAGTACCTCGGGATCTTCCTCACGACTGATGGAAGGATGGAGCGGGAGGTCGACAGGTGGATTGGGGCGGCATCTGCAGTAATGCGGGTGTTAAACCAATCCATTGTGATGAAGGAGGAGCTAAACCAGAAGGCAAAGCTCTCGATTTACCGGTTGATCTATGCGCCAACCCTCACCTATGGTTATGAGCTTTGAGTCATAACTGAAAGAATGAGGTCACAGGTACAAACGACACTAACCACCTTAAGTATATTTATTTTATATGAGCCTTATTATTTATTTTTTTTATTATACTAGCCACCAAAAATGATATTTTGCTCCATGGACTGTGTCAAGAAAGTTTAACTGATGTAAGATCTAATGAACTATCTCTATGTTTAGTACCATATATTCAATAATTTTTATGACCTTTCTATTAGCCCACTTTAATGAAATAATAGAATATTTTATTTATTAACACACACACACACATGTATACATATATATATATATATATATATATATATATATATATATATATATATATATATATATATATATATATATATATATATATATATATATATGAAAATACTTGATTTTCAGAGGACATTATTAAAATAAACTAGCCCCCTATAGCTCTCACTATCCTCAAATTCCTCCAATCCTTAACCAGACAGCTATGATGGCATGGCGTAAGGCATCTCCAGGAATCCCCCTTTCATTTGCACTTGATGAAAAGTTAATCAGGCAAATAATTCCAGAGATATGAACAAGGGTGTTTAGTGATATTAAACTTTTGAGTGCCCCCTCTTAGACAATCTAGACATGGTAAATCATCCAAAATCAAATCACTTCTTATTCTCCATGATATCCATGGATATGGAAAATATGAAATTTTAAAATCCAATATTTTACAAGTTATCGCGATCACATGAAGGATATCCAGCAGCAGTAGTCAGACCAAAAACATAATATCCCTGAAACAACCTTCAGGGATGTAATAATGATGAATTATTTAAGAAAGATTAAATAGAGAGAATATTTAATTTGGGAACTGCCACATAAATAATACTGTGGGCTCTAGTTTCTGGGCACAGCGCAGCACGCGCAAGCTGGCGCAGCCTGTGCAATGCTAGCTTTGGGCCAACACAGAGCAGTTTGGGAGTGTGGCAGCCCCCGGTGCACCAAGATGGACATTTTGGCGCACTCGTGGGAGTTGACCACTGATCCAGCTCGGCACAGTGACAGATTCGCTGGCTTTAGATGGTGCCAGAGTGCATCAAGAGCTCACCAACTGAAAGGCGTAGTGCAAGTTTGGCACATCAGTGCGCCATAGGTGGGGCGGCGTACTCCTGAGAGGTGACCACAGATTCAGCTCGGCACAGTGACAGTTTCGCTGACTTTAGACAGTGCGTCAAGCTCACCAGCTGAAGGCATGTCTACGCGCGGTGCAGCGGGTGTTGTGGTAGTTTCAGACCGGTGCACAGAGTGCACACGTTACCATAGCCTCACAGACAGTTTTCCAGAGTGTCAGACACATTTCAATGCTAAGTTGTACCTCATACGTTGTTAAGTTATGTTTACTTATGCTGTTGCGGTGTGCGTCTGGGTGTGCATTTATTGAGAGAGTAGAGGAGCTAATGGTGCAGATCTAAATCAGCTGTGTTAAATCCATCCATGCCCTTTTTCCTCCCTCATTCCCACTTACGCCAGTGAGATGAAAGGAGATTGAATGGAGCAGGGATGTGTCAGTGGGAGGAATGAAGAGGTGGACTTGCGCCTCCGTGTGCAGCGTGCCAAACTTGCAAAAGTCATCTGGATACACCCTGTTGGCGCAGCGCAGACCAGCTGCGCCCCGCTTGCACCCCGCTTGCGCCTGGTCTGCGAAACTAGAGCCCTGGGTCTTCATGGTTCCAAGTGGAGTTGATATCTACTATATGAAAGATGCATAAGTAGTAACCTGGTTGAGTTATGGCCTGAAAATGAGACAATCATAGATTTCAGACTTCCAGTCCCTTAGATCAGATCCACCACTGTGAATAATAACACTGTGTGAACACACTCAAAGACACATTTATACTGTTGTGTATGTCATGAATCAATTCTTTGACCTTTAAAACATATCCCCAGGATTAGGATTCATGTTTCTGTCATCAATTGTGTTGAAGCAGCTTTGGGTGGAGTGGATGTGATTCGAGTGTCATGACTGTGAATACTAAATCTGAAGTTACTATTTTGAAAACTGAGGTCAGGGAACATGAGGGATTAAAACGGAAAATACACCCTGTCCAACCCACTAACCTGAAACATCTGATCTGTTTGGTTATTATATGTGGACCTATATTGTTTTGTCCATTGATAGAAGTATCAAATGTGCAGAAAATTATCTTGTGTTTACATTCAAACTGTGTAAACTCTTTAGCACCGCTGACATTCTATGATAGACAATGTTTTAGTAAGTACATTCTTAATGCAGCTGTTTCTACTCTGCACAGCCATAAATATCAACATAAATGATTAAATGTAAGTTATGACACAGTTTAAGATTGGGTCAAATTACTCCTACAGTGCCATGCTTCAAGCATTGCCTTAGTGAAGTAACCAACTCTTTGCTCAATGGACTACTGAGACGTGTCTATTGAGTTTCAACTGGCTCTGTGGACGTTTCAGTTGTGGTTTATAGATGTACTCTCAGTGCCACTGTCCCCAGCAGCTGCATGCAGCTGTTTTCTAGTACTTTACTAACACAACTCTTGTTTTGCTGGCTTGTAAATAAGAAACCAGTATTGGCTGACATGTCTGTAGGAGGACTGGTTCTTGAGCTGGGACAACGGATGTCACTGGTCCAATGTATATCCCACACCAATTTTCCGCAGGGGTGTGCAAGCATTCACAAGAACCCACAAAGTCAGCTTTAATAAATGTCCATTATATTTCCATGTGAGATTTCAGTTGAAACTCCGTCGTCAATGTGAGACTCATTGAACTCTCTATAGGGGAGTCACTGAAATACTTTGAAATTCAAAATGTCATCCTTTGTGTGTTATTGGACATTATCATCCACCTCCTCATGGGTTGGCATGACAACAGAACAGTTCCCCTCCTCTTGCCATAAAACATCAGAGCAGCACTTGCAGTAAAACAACTGTTATAAGGCCATAAACTGACAAAAATCACTTATACAGTATTCACTATTTACAGCTTCAAAATATCTGATTCACTCTCGCATTATAAAAACCAACAGGCTTCTTGACCTGACTGAGGTATAGGATTAGACCCATATTTAAAGGTTGTGGAAATTATAAAAAAAAAAAAAAAAACCATTTGCCTGATAAAAGGGTTAAGACTGAATAATAACTAACAGCCAATGATACATTCAGAACTCATTCAAGGTTAATAGTGAGGGCCGACTACAGTAGTTTGGTGCCTTCTTACATTAACTCTTAAAAAACCCTAGTACTACTCTTTTCCCAAATTAAATGTTATCTTAAGTAATTTAACCCCATTTATTGTAATACTATCATATATATTTTGTATTTTCTATCCAAAGACATGTACTGATAGGGCAGGTCTCCCTTGAAAAAGAGATGATGGGGGCGACTGTGGCTCAGTTGTGCTGTATAAGTACAGTCTATTTATCGTGATTGATCTCAATAGGACACACCTGGGGTTAATAAAGATTTAAAATACAAATACTTTCCTGTGTTTAATTCCCTGATCACTAACTTGTTCATAAAACTTGGGTTAAAGTTGTAGGTTATTATATAAGAATATGCAAAAACTGCAGAAAATGTAGCTTTTTCAGTAAAACATATACAAACTAAATGTCCACTGTCCACAGTGTCCACTGTCCACAACACCATGTATTTTACTGGTCAATTAATACTGTAGAAGATGATATTCCATATTCACTAAGGATCCTCTGAATGTCCAAATGGATCATAACTGATGACCATGAAAACATGACAACCTTAATGAATTATTTACATGTATTGATAAAATTAGTGAATCAACAGATATGTGTGACACCAGTCGTACTTGTTACAACACTGGTACAATTGTCTGTTATAATATTGGTGATGTTTTGTCTGTGTGTTTTTTAATTTGTTGCTTGCTTGTTTCTAATTTGACTCCTTGGAAATGAAAATGATGATGATGATGATGATGATGATGATGATGATGATGATGATGATGATGATGATGATGATGATGATGATCATATTAGATGAGTAGGTGATTTCGGTTGTCACTGGATAATTTCTCTGCTCCAAAAACTGTGTATGTGTTCACTTCATACTTTATTTAATCTTTCTGTGCTGTCAAGACATTTAAAAAGATGAATTATTTATGATTTTTAATTAACTCATCTAATTCATCTCTTTTTTTTAATGTCACTTAAAATCGCTGAGAACAGTCCACAAAACTTAAGGTATTTACATTTCAACTCATTACATTATTTTGGCAAATCAAAAGATTAATATATAACAAAATATGGCTTTATAAAAACACTTTTTAACAGACTTGAACAGATGCAATTATATCCATTTACATTCCACTATGTGCTGCCTGCAACCTTTAGTTTCACTGGGGGGAATATTGACCTGTTCTTTTCTCAATCTCCAAATAATTAGAAAACAAAAATAAAATAAAACACCAGTTCCATATAAAGTGATGTAAGTTGACACATTAACTCACAGTAACAGCACGTTTCTGATCAATATAAATATTGAATAATGAACTTGTTGCTTTTCCTGTACTCCAGATACTGTCAAATAAATAAAACACACTCATCAATAACAGTGCTTTAAGTTAGCATCAAAAGGCAACTCACAGAAACAGTAAAGTTAGATTTAACAATAAGATTAATATGATAAAAAAAACAAAACGTTCTAAATATGTCTGTAATTAATTAATTAATCTTAATTAACGCGATAATTCAACACTCCTACTATGAACATACCACCATGGGACTGTAATTAGTAATTAATTCCTGTCAGAAAAATTTCAAAAACGTCCTTGAATGAAAATTGCATCAATCTGTTCTTAATTCTCCAGCTTCAAAAAGCGTTCTTCACATGTTTGTGGTTTGTCTGAAGTGCCATCCAGCAATGCAAAAAAAAAAAACACAAAACAAAGCAAACAGTGATGTGCTGGCAGCTGACCTCGTGAACCCGTCCTCACTCTGATCTCCTCCACCTATAAATAAAGTATCTGTGTGCAGTTGAGTGCCTGCTCCCTCTGGCAACTGGGGCATTTTGTTCTGGGAGCTGTCAAGTAGTGTTACAATCAACATCAACATGGAGGGCCTCAGACCAGTTCACACACAGACACACACAAACGGTGTGTTTCCATGTGTTTTATATTTACTTATATTGATTTCATGGAACCTTACCCTAACCACAACATACCTAAACTTAACCTTAAAATACTCTTAACCATCAAAACTCAAATGGATAAAGTTAAAGGGGTGTTCATTTTTATCCATATGAAAAGATGCATTTTATCCTATATAATGTAAAAAAAGAAAAAAAAACAATCATAGCTATTACCTTCACAATGTACTAAAGAGTGAAAACAGCCCCAGGCATGAACCCTTGTAGCTTAATGAATGTGATTAGTGCAGAAGCAAGACTGTTCATTATTTATGATGTCGTGCTTTAGTAGTATAATCTAGTCCAAGGAATAAATAATTTGGAACCTTTTCACAATTAAATACAGGGAAAAAAAAAAACACTCAAACATTCTACTTAAGGTGATGGAAAGTTTTAAAAGTCATTTGCCATTGTTTGTTTGTTGTCACAGTTTCGAGGATGTTTCTAGAAAGTGGCATCCTTGAAATAAAAACAGACAATAAGTAAAGGAAAAGTCTTGAAGAACATATTTTCTATCAGTGGTTGTGTTTTTCAGGTGCAGCAACAACATTGTAGACACCACTGACCTTACCATATTCTGAATACATGTTACAACAGAGCTGCATTTTTCCTGTTTTTTTTTTTTTTTTCTGGCATGTTGTGTAGGGATAGTTAAAAAGTTATACCCAAAACAATTGACTCTAAAGGAGTTTATGTACAAAAATATGTTATTTTGATGAATAAACTTTTTATTACATTTGTCTGAGAACACTATGATTTTCCATCATATACAAGAGCAATATGTGTAAAAAAAAGACCATGCGTTAAGTGTGAGATTTGGAGTGGAATTAAGTAAAATCATCTAAAAATTAATTTGCATTGGTCTGTTTAACCCATAATACAGTAGTGGACGAAAGTTTTCATGCACCCTTAAGATTGTATACAACCCTTTTCTGAACTGAATCAGAAAAATGTATGACAAGAAGAACCTAATGTTCATGACTAGAACGTAATAGTTACAATTTTGGTGCTTTTAAGGTTTTTTGGGGTGCAGGCTTGATTTTAGCCTGTGATAATTTAATATGATCATGGAAAAAACAGGTAGGGAACAGAAAATAGCAAAGTGGAATAGTGTCTTAAAGGCTGACAATTTCAGTTGTGATCCTAATGACACTGAAAAGAAGTAATTTGGTGGTATTTAAATATGGGATATATTTAAGTATTGCTCCCCAAAGAAAAAAAAAATCTAATGTTTGGGTAGCTCTTCTGTGTTCATTTACTCTTTAATATAAAATAAAAATGATTTTTAAAGTATTTTGTACATATTCCATGTTTGTTGGATGAACTTGGAAAATAAAAGAATGAAAAATAAATACTAATAAAATAAATCCTTCTCACTGTGGCCAGAATTTATGAAAAGCTTAAAAATGTGGATACCACATGGGTACCTCTACTGAGGTACTTTAACCAAAAGTGAGAAGTAACTGAGTATAAATACTTAGTTATTGTACTTAAGTAGATTTTCTAGGTACCTGGAGCCTCATGTACAAAGCCTGCTTATGCACAAAAAAGCTATGTAGGTCACTTCTTGTGCTTTTCTTGACTTGACGTTAAAAAGTGCGGTTCTCCACAGTCACCAAAAATGTGTTTTCGCGATGATAAGAGAAAGGGAAAATCAGATCAAATGTTTGCAAGGGGGCAGGATTTGTTGTGCCTGGCACCATGTATTTATCTTTGATTCACTGGCACAAACTAAAGCCATAATATCAAATATAAAACCTACCTTACCACAGCCTAAATATCTGCTTCTGTTATTACAATACATCATGGTTTTTGGAACACAATAGCACAATATAACCCCATGGAACAATTAAGTAATATGTGTAGCTTGAAGATGCGTTCATATATAGAATAGATCCTATTACATTTTGGTCAATGTAAGTCAAAGGTCACAGTCACCAAAAATGTGTCTTTGCAATGATAAGAGTTAGAGCACATCAGGTAAAATGTTTGGGGATTATTATAATTATAATTATAATTATAATTATAATTATAATTATAATTATAATTATAATTATAATTATAATTATAATTATAATTATAATTATTTTATTTTATTTTATTTTATTTTATTTTATTTTATTTTATTTTATTTTATTTTATTTTATTTGAGTATTTATTTTTCTGGCAACTTTTTACTTTTATTCCCTAAACCTTTGCATAAACATACACACTTGACACTTTTACAAACTACACAGATGTGACAATATTCACTTCAGTGGGAAAATCAGTGGAGGGAGAAATTGTGACTTTTACATATTCTATTTATGATTTTTATCTCACCATTTTGACTATTTATGTGATAATTATACATTTGTATCATATATGACTTTTTATTTCATAATTATGCTTTTTTAAAATCTCATATTAATTACTTTTTTATCTCAAAATGTTCCCTTTTTTATCTAATTTGTACCATTTTAGGTCATAATTTTGACTCTCATACTTTTATATTTCATATCTTTCATATTTTTTATCTCAAGAATACTACTTTTGATTAGTTTGATTTCATTAACGGCAAAAAAATCCAGTTTACTTTTTAACCTTTTACTTTATTGCAATTGAGAACTTATATTTTATTTTTAATTTTTGTTTTTACTTTTACTTCAGTAAAGGAGTTGTATCAGTACTTCTACTTTGTGTATTTTCTACACACAAGTAGCTGTACTGTACTTCTACTTAAGTACCGAATGGGAGTACTTTTACAACCTCTAACTTTGACCAAGAGAGGGAATGAATTCTTTGCATAGCAATATATTTAAATAATACACTTTGAACCTTAAATCAAACTGTAGAGGTGAAATATCCAGATCTCCCTTAGATTGACTGAAATACACAAGTGAAATAAGCCTGATTTAGGTTCACATTACTGTAAATAGTACAGCGCTTTTTGCCCTTTAATCCAAAGTTGCTTTGTTCATGTTTTTGTCTTTTTCCAAAAGTTCTAAACTAAGTTTTAATGTCAACAACTGTCATTTGTCAGTTTTTATATTGTACATGTGTATCAGACGTGGAAAGTAACTAAGTAAAAGTTACTGTTTTTTTAGGCATCTGTACTTTACTTGAGTATTTATTTTTCTGGAAACTTGTTACTTTTACTCCCTACATTTGTTCATACATATCTGTACTTTATACTCCTGACATTATCAGAATAGACTCATTACTTTTTTCAAACTAAACAGGTGTGACAGTACAAAAATGAATCACTTCAGAGGGAAAATCAGTGGAGGAGAGAAATTGTGACTTTATATATTATAGTTATATGAAGATTATCTCACAAATTTTACTTTTTATCTCACAAGTTAGATTTTTTTATCTCACAATGTTGACTTTTTATCTCATAATTTAAATTTTTTATCTCACAATTTTGACTTTTTATCTCATAATTATGAATTTTTATGTCTTCATTTTGACTTTTTATCTTAAAATTATGGATTTTTTTAATCTCGTATTTATAACTTAAAAAAAAAAATCTCATAATGACTTTTTTTTATCTCAATTGTGACTTCTTTTTTGTTTTTGTTTTTTTCTTTTCCAATTTTTCTACATTTCCTGCACAAAACTGAATACTTTGACCTGATCAAACACAAATTCACAATTTCAACACAGTAATTCACTTTCAAAGGGTTTAATTTTGAGACTTTTAAAACTTTTCAGATTTTTCCTGGTTAAATAAGTATTTTTCTCATTCATGGAAAAAAAATACTTTTTACTTTTTTACTTCATTACAATTGAGAAAAATGTACTTTTACTCAACTAGAGGAGTTGAATCAGTACTTCTATTTTTAACATAAGTAGCGATACTTCTACTTAAATAAAGAATGTGAATACTTTGAACACCTCTGATGTGTATAATATTATCCTGTTTACTGTGTGCTTCCAAATGTGTCACTGAATAAAATCTAGTGTGACTGTACTGTTCTCTTGTGGGGTTGTTATCTACCTACCGTACATGTACCAGATGCTGCTGCAGTCGTTTGTTATGACACATTATCATCACACCGTGTGCTGACATAATACATCAGGTAAGTTATGGAAACTATAGCCGTGCTGAACTCATGTCAGTGACTCTGCCAGTTAGAAGGTAAAGCCCACATCATGAGGTGTGGTATTGTTTCCCCATTTTTTTCATTCTTTTCTTTCATTGACGTGAGGCAGTGTTCAGACTAATACCTCTCGTCTTTCTGCATGAAAACACACAGTCTTCTCATTCATCTGACAGGCATTCATCCATGAAGGCAGCAGGGGTCGATGCTGGGTCAAGCAGTAGAAAAATGTAAATGTGGCTCAGTTTTTGACCTCACTCATTGCATTATTCAAGAAGGCACTGCAGTGTGACTTGGAGCTGCAGTTTTATTTGGCCAATCAAACACATGACTGCACAAACTCCAGGTCACTTTCTTTGTAAGGTGAACACAGTTTCTCTTTATTTTCTTAGCAACCGTTCCAGAGATAGATAAAAGAAACTCTGCAGTGATTTGGCTTTTACAGAGCTGTAAAACCATGTGTCCATGTGATACCAGTGTTTGGGGAAGCCTTCCAATAAAGAAGTGGATCCTGGATTGTGTTTTGTAATTTAACCCATAAAGACCCAAATATCCACCATTAACCAAAAACCACACTGGCACATACTGTACTTTGTGGACCTCTCTCCCGCAAAATGTAAGATCTGTGGACACTGTTGACATTTAAAAAGCAGCTAAAGACCCATCTGTTTAGACTGGCCTTTGTTTGAATTGTAGTTTTTATCATTGTAAGTCTGTGTCTATCTGTTTTATGTTGTTTCCTGCTTTAACTGTATGTTTTATGCCTTTTATGCTGTTTTATGTCTTTTGCTTCTATTCCTTTGGTAAAGCGCATTGTAATTTTTATGCTCTTGAAAAGTGCTATACAAATAAAGTTTATTATTACCTTCACCAAGAAGGTTATGTTTTTGCCAAAGTCTGTTTGTTTGTCTGTCTGTTAGTTAGCAATAGAAATGTATTTTCCATTTACCGCAATGTAAAGTGTGGAGCTTTACCTACTGTAAGTCTGCCCTTTGAAGTTCCCGCCACTGCTCATCACCATGGCAACAGTGCTCAGGCCACTATGAAACACCTGCAGACAATTAAGACTGTGGGAGGAGCTTTAACATGATTGACAAACACTGTGGGCGGGGCTTTAACATGATTGACAGACTAACAGATCTGCTTCTTTTTGGTGAGTTCAGTGGTTTTAAAACTGCTGCGTCTCGCTTATTTTTCACAGTACAATAAAAATAAATATATCTACTCGTCCCTCAAAACCTCCTGTCACTCATGATCACCTGTGTTTTCAACAATTATTTACAGTTTTCCCAAAAATCGCAGGAGTTCAGAGGCATGGTCCTTTACTCACAGAAAAGGGGAGGAGCTTTGATAGAACTGACTCAGTCCACAAACACTGACAAACAGTCACAACTCCAGTGAGCACACGGGTTACATTTCCTTCTGGGAATGTATGTATGTTATTATTGTTATTATCTAAAAGTAAGTCTGTTGATCTATTAATTATACCAATCCAATAATTGGTATACATTTTTTTTTTTTTTATATTTTCATGGCCCTCAGAGACAACCCACTTGGACATTCAGAAGCTCTGTGGTCACCATGGAAACAACATTATCTTCTACAATATTATTCCCCAGTAAAAAGTAAAGTAAAAATTTGGTTTAATGACAGTGGGTGGAAACACATGGTTTAAAGTCAATTACTTATGTCTTTGCTGAAAAAAATATCACTTTTTCTTCAGTTTCTTCTGTTTCTGGTATAATAAAGCTCAACTTTAATCAGAGCTTTTGTGAACATATACATGATGAGTGAATTAAACACAGGAAAATACATGATTTTCATTTCAAAAACAACAACAACAAACAATTATAGTAGATGGGCACATTTATATGAAAGAAGATTTTGATGAAAAAGTAACCTTTTAAAACTGAGAGTTTATGAACAGCTACATGATCAGTCAATTAAATATGGGAAAATATGTGATTTTCACTGAAAAATGCAAAATAGGGAGAGTAATATAATGAATGCAATGTTATCCTCAACATAATCGACTCACCAGTAAAACCTATGGAGTTGGATCAAAGACAGTGAAATTAGACAGTTGGTTTTCATATGTTCAGTTAATGATAGATTTTACAAAAAAAAGTCATCTTCAATTTTGATAAAAAAAACTTTTGAATTTACTCTGAACTTTAAAGCAAATGTATATGATCAGTGAATTAAGTATATAAAAATATCACATTTACACTGCAAAACTCAAACTAGATGACAACATAACAATAAAATTAAATGTTATAAATTAAAATATAAATTAAAGAGAAAATGAATGATGAAAACTGTGATTTGGGAACTCTTGCAAAAGTAGCAGTGGGCCTTTAAGGGTTAATATGTGAATGTTACACATTATAATAAAACTGAAACCATACTGTAGACCTCAACTACTCTGAGACTCAACATATTTCTATAAAATAGCAAGCGAGTTTGGAGTGGAATTCTTAAAAAGTAAACAAATAAGAGAGACATTTTTCCATAAACTAGAGCATCATACTACACTGTGAACCAAATAATTTTTTTCATGTGTTTATGGAGATGGAAAACCCACTTTTCCTGCACTGAATGTCAGAAGGTAACAATAGCTGTTTTACATAATACTTCTATAACACTTTCTCAGACATTCACTAAGTATGTTTGTGAAAAAAAGCACTCAGTGTCAGTTTGTTTATATGTAGTGAATTATGCATGATCAACTGGTGCAAAAATGCAAACATAAAATCAACTTCCTGCTTACATTAACGGCTGTTAATCTCCATATACAATAAGATAATCCTGCTGTTCACTCTTATTGCTGCTTCGTGACACACTTTCACTAGGATTATGTTGGACTATGTCTGTTATTTTGTCACACCCTGATGTTAAAATGTCCATGTCAAACAATAACAAACACAACCATCATATGTTCTAAACTTCTCAAAAGCAGATCCGTATCACATAAGACCTAATTTATCCCACAAAGACCCAAATATCTACCTTGAATTATTGGGATCATTGGGTCTTTTTTCGGTCTTAATCAGACACTCTCCCCTAGGCGACCCAGCCAGGGGTGATCAGTCCCCTGACTTGTGTCCAGGTTGCAGACTACACCATGCCTCCCCCCTCCTCAACCAGAGCCAAAGCTTTTTCAGCTGCCTCCTTCTCTATGCCTGTGTAGTCTACAATTCCTAAGGAGTCCCAGGACCTGGTGTAAAGACCTGCCTGCAAAACTCCTGCAGCCCACCTCAATAGGCGAGCGTTCCACCCATTCCTCCGACATTCTGCTCCCAGATCAGCATACCTTGCCCTCTTTCTCTCCTGAGCTTCCTCCATTCTGTCCTCCTATGGGACAGTTAGCTCAAGGAGCACCACCTGCTTACAAGCTCCGGAGATTAGGACAAAGTCTGTCCAGAGTGAGGTATCAGCGATGATGTCCGGGAATAGCAACTGTCCCCCCAGGTCTACCAGGAGCTGCCAGTCCCTTGCTGTAGTGAGCAGTCCCCCCTGGGTTTTCTGGGAGGGTCGTGGTGTCTCCCACGCTCGGACAGAGGCAATCAAGTTCTTTGTTGGGTGTTGCCGGTTGTTGGTATTGATGCCAGTGCAGATTGTATCTGCTATTGCCCGCAGTACCTGATTGTGGCACCAATGCTTCCTGCCATCTCCCAAGGCCTTTGGACAACAGCTGAGGATGAGTTTGAATTAACCTCTTCCCTGACAAAGCTGGTATACAGGCGAGTCTGACAGACCCCAAGTGGGCAGCCCAACTTGGTCTGATGTATCTTTAGACCTGTCAAATTTTTTGCAGACCTTGCCACACTTGCAGACTGCACTCATAGCCGATTGTCCATTTGCAAGGGTCCTTCTGTCCGTTTGAGTCAATGGTGAATTCTTCAGTGTTCTAATTTTTTGAATTCCTGCTTTAATGGGTTTTATGAGCTGGAAGCCCACATTATGCAAAAATAAATACTTGAAGTTATTTAAGTTGTGGGCCCTGAATCTATTATCTATCCAAGTTTAATTTACAACAGAATGGAATTATGTAAACAAAGGAAATTTTTCACAATATTGTAAATTTTGGAAAGGGTCTGTAAATATGTAAAATCTGAAAGGAACATTAAGCCAACTTAACTGATCCAGATCCCTAGCTGTCCACATTCACATTATCCCTTTGAACATTATTCATTCCATTAGTACCATTACTTCATAGTACCTAACAAAGTAGGTACACTCAGTGTTCATGCAGAGGTGGACCTTACAGACCCTCTAGACCAGACCTGGGAAAAATAAGGCCCAGGGGCCACATGCAGCCCGATAGCTGGCCCTCACTGGCCCACATGAGGTCACTGGTAAATTAAAAGTCAATGCAAATATATAATATACAGCTTTTATTTTGAAGAATATGCTAAATGAACTTTTTTTTTTCAAACTCAGCATAAGGCTTATGTACCAAATTGGTTTGTTGCCCAGTTTCAGTTCATTAATGTCAGCTAACACCAAAAAAATGAAAGAAATTTGATTAAGAATGCAGAGATTTTCACAAAACATGGAGTTCTAAGTATTTCTTTATTGAAGCCACAAAAGGAACTGAGATACATAAACAAATCTGCAATTAGGTTTTTTTTTTTTTTTTAATGTAAAGTTAATATGAAGCTAGTTTTATACATTTTCACAAATGTTTTTGTGAATATTCATTAAATCATTGTATTCTGAGCTCTACATTTTCATTGTATTGTTTCTTTAAGACATATTGAACTATGGGTGAATTAATCCGGCCCTTAATAACTATCAACATTTCTCATGTGCCCCCATAGGAAATTTAATTGCCCACCCACTGGTCCTGACTCACTGGAACTGTTACTGTCACTGCTTTGTAATGTATATGTGGAAATGACCAACAGGTAAAGGGTTAAATATGATGACTGAAGTCCTACTGTTTGAGCTTCCAGATGTTCTAGAACCCTCCTCATTTATGGTACATATTTCTGTAATGATCTATTCAAAGAACCAAATGGATTGTGAATTGAAATGCTTCTTCATCCCACTTCTTCTCAGACACATTGACATCATGCACACATAAAGACATAATGTTTCTGTTGTGCAACTCATCAGTTCACATTCTTGGGTACAGTTGGAACATTAGGGAACATGGCATTTTTCCAAGCTATGTTCTAGATCTAAATATGTTCAAAGATTTAAACATACCCTGAAACAAACAAACAAAAAACAAACAAACAAACAAAAAATAACCATGTCTGATTCTACAGTTTCATTCAGTTGCAGCTGTATAACACCCTGTCAGTGTTAGTGGGGTCATTCCAGGACACTGAAGTAGAGCAGAGGGTGTGTGTGCAGCCAGACACAGGCTGACAGTTATCAGGATTCTTCATGTGTGTAATGCCAACAGCTGGTTCCACAGTTTAAACACACACGATGAGTTTGGAGGTGAACCTCGTCACCACTAATGCCTTCCCCCCAGACGTCAGAAACAAATGCTTCTCTGAGTCCAGACCCGCTGATCATCATGAATGTGGGTTTGAGAGTTTGGAGCTTTTTCCTGCAGCGTCATTCTCTGCATTTGCAAACCAAGAATACATGACTTACTGTGACTACATGTGTGGCATGGGTTTGTGGGATTGGTCCAAATATTTTGGTGTTGTGCCAGATTATATAACATGGAAAATACAGCCTGTTAGTGACATCTAGTGGCCATATATGTGAACTACACTAATGTTAAGTAAAGGGGTGTCAAACTTCTATTACTTCAGGGGACATGTTGAACCAAATGTGATCTGAAGTGGGCCAGATCAATGAGTTATTAAGATAATACTACATAAATAAGGTCAAAGACAAACTGTTTTATAAGGGAAAAAGTTAAGTTACATTCTGAAAATAATAATAATTTATTTCTAATAATATTAATAATACATTTTATTTGTATAGCGCTTTTCATGGCACTCAAAGATGCTTTGCATGAAGTAAAAAAAAAAAAAAATAGAACAATAAGAGTCTGACAATATTTTTCTAGCCACTTTTCAGAACACTCACCATCACCGTACATAGTTATTAAGATAAAATAAAAACCCAAGTACACATATCCATTTATAAAACCCATTGGTACAGAAAATGGCAGAACTGGAATTTGGGAATTATGGGATAGAGCAGGCCCGTCTGAATGAATATGTTTTAAGATGAGATTTAAAATATTTCTGTCTACAATTTATGCAATTAAAACAATGTGACTAACATATACAAAATAAAAAGAAATCATGCAATTTTAACATCATTATGTGTGTTACAACTTACAGATCACAGTGGTCCTACAAATATACTAAACTTTTAATAACAGACATAATATTGTTTAATTCAACTGTACTTCTTTATAGACATTTCAGATTGTTCATATTTGTTCAGGTTATTTATGTAGCCTATTTTGAGAAATTATTGTTTTAGTGTAAATACATGAAAATATTTAACCATTTAACCCCTGATGCATCAGTGATGACACGTTCTGAAAGAATGGGTTAGTTTTAATATTCTGAAAAAAAATACTGTTTTATTTACTATGATTTTACTGAGTTTTGTTCATGGATCTAATATATGGAAATAAACAGGTGTAAAGAAAAAAAGAAAAAGAAAAAAAAAGCAACTTATTTAGAAAAAAGAAAAAGCCAAAACTAAAACTACTGGAAGCAAAATACAATATTATTAATACATTTATTTATTCAGCTAAGGTAAGTTATTATTTTGTAAATATTTAATTCTTTTTGGTAAATTTTGTTCCTTATTTTGTTTTATATTTCTACATGTAATATTACATTTTATTATTTTTCTTCACTTTTTTTGCCACTTGAGTCTTATTTTGTTCATGTTACCTATTATTTTGTTGGTTTATTCTACATTTTTGGCTGTTATTGTCCATTTTGTTGCTTATTTTATACTTTTTTTTTACTGGAACTGTTAAAATCTCAGGGGTTAAATGGTTAAATAAAATGTTTAATTTTTGGAGTCATCATTATTATTTCTAGGATATTATGATTGTATTTTATAGATGAAAATGATTATTATGACACTAAAACAAACACAAAAATGTGTAGTTTAATTATTTCTAGGTTATTACAATAGTGTGATACTGGTCTGATTCACTTTAGATTGAATTGGTCTGAATATGGAATTTAAAGGTCAAATGAATGTTAAAATCATCAGTGCTATTGTTGCATTTTACAAGTTCATCCCATGGGCCTGATTGAACCCTTTACCACATGTTTGACACCCCTTTGTTAAATGAAAAGTCACAGTGGAAGTTACACATGTTTTGTATATATTTATGTGTGATAATTAACAGTAAATATGTACATTTTTTGTTTTGTTTACTTTGCATTCATTGCATTATATTCAAATATGATGAATCAATTAGATTTTAATCTCAGTCTTATGTTTTCTATTATTATTATTATTATTATTATTATTATTATTATTATTATTATTATTATTATTATTATTATTATTATTATTATTATTATTATTATTATTATTATTATTATTATTATTATTATTATTATTATTATTATTATTATTGTGTGAATTGGTGCAATACAAACATTAAACAGATGTTCATGACAGAACCAATACAAATTTGTGAAATTTGTAAATTTGGTAAATTGCTTTTCTAAATATTCACTCGTGCCACCATGAGGACGAAAATAATATTTAATCCTCTGTAGGAAAGTTCAAAGACAAGAGCATTAAATTAATCAGTATGTGTGATACTACTACTACTACTACTACTACTACTACTAATAATAATAATAATAATTAATAATAGTGGCAGAGTAGTAGGACTCACTTTCAGATCTTCCAGAACATGACATTAATCTTATTTGCAAATTTTCTTGTGAACAAATTAGTATAACATATAGAGAAGAGTAATTTTAATGTTAAAAATTAGAGACAACTTAAACAGATGTACTAAATTAAAAAAAAAAAAAAAATAGATCTTAGATACAAAATGCATTTAAATTAAATCAAATATACAATATTCACACTAAGTCATTTAAACACAAATAAGTAAATAACATTTCTTCCATTGACTTAAATTAATTGAATATATTTTCATATTTTTCTGAAATATTGTATGCAGTCATGTCAGGTTTTCTCACTCTGCTCAACAATATCTTTTAATAGTTCACAGTACTTTTGTAAGTAGTTCATAATATACAAATAGAAATAAAATGTATGGAAAACAATTTATTACAGACAAAAAACAAATGTTAGATGGGAATGGAAAATTACATCAAATTTGTGACTATTTCAGTATAGTATGATTATAATTACATTTTATTTACTGAAAATTGTTTACATTTAGCTATTCAAAGGTTTTAATTAGTTTAATTTTGTAGAATTATTTATTTATTTGTTTATTATTGGGTCAGTCCATGTCAAAGCATCCAGAAAATCTGAAATTTCCTGTCAGAAAATTCTCAAAAACTTCATATAAATTCCTCTTATGAAATAATACCAAGTTTTAGACCAATAGCACTAATAGTTTTGAAGTCCTTCTACAATTTTGGTTGCATTTAGTCCAAATTTGAGCTTCCTGTGCTCCTCTATCATTGGACCAACATTTCTTTTTTTTTCTCATAAAAAAATTAATAAAATAAAACTTACTAACCTCATAGACCATCTGCACTTATTCTTCTGTATATTTCCAGTGTACCTTGTAACTGCTAGTACTACAGGCTATATAATATCCTCTATTGTAAGTTGCTTTGGATAAAAACGTCTGCCAAATGCAATGTAATGTAATGTCTCCCTGCTTAACCTCCCCTACAATCAGAATCTATACTCAGGTTAACTCTATCTACGTTGGTGTCTCCACAATATGGATCCAAATTTGGCCAAAACTACAAAAAATCACAAAAATAGTGATATTTTTTTCCCCCACAGATCATAAACTTTAGGGTACAGGTGTCAAACTCCAGTCCTCGAGGGCCAGTGTCCTGCATGTTTTAGATATTCCCCTCATCCGTGTGATACAGTTTAACCCTTTAACTACTGAGATTTTAGCAATCAGTGAAAAAGTAAAAAATAAAATAAAATAAAATGAGCAACAAAAATGAATAATAAACTAACAAAATAATTGGTAACATGCATGTGCAAAGTAAGACACAATTGGCAGAAAATCAAAGAAAATTACTAAAATAAAGAAAATGTAGAAAAATAAACAAAATTAGCAACAAAAACTAATAAATATTTACAAAATGACAAATAATGTGGACATTTTTGAAAAAAAAATGACTAAAGAAGAAAACTAGTAGCGCCAACTATTTTAATTTTGCCTTTAAAAAAAAGTTTAAATAAAATTAAATTAAAAAAAAAAAGCTTTTTGACACGTTTTCCATGCGCAAAACTATAAGGAAAACAGTTGAATTTTTCTGAATATTTAAACTAAATCATCCATTCAGAACACATCAGTGCTGACGCTTAAAGAGTTAATAATCAGCTCCTCATCAGACTGATAATGATGCAATGGCCTCCAGGTGTAATGGAAGAAGGAAACATCTAAAACATGCAGGACACCGGCCCTCGTGGACTGCAGTTTGACACCCCTGCTTTAGGGAATTGAAAGTTTTAACTTTTTGTGACTATTCCTGATACCTTTCTTTGATATTTCACTTTAATTTTGTTTGTATCTTGGTAGGAATTAGACATAAGATTATTGGGGTTTTTTGTTCACATTTTCATTCCCCTCCCCCAAAAATAGCAAGGCTACGGTTCACCATGTGTGCAAGTGATAATTTTTTTTTAACATAGATTGCTATAGAGAAGGCACAGTCGTGCAGTGGTTACCTCACATGAAGAAGGAACCTGGTTCTATTCCCACACCAGACCTTTCTGTGTGGAATTTGCATGTTCTCCTCGTGTCTGCGTGGGTTTTCTCCAGGTACTCCAGGTTCCTCCCACCATCCAAACACATGCACTGATAGGTTAATTGGTTAATCTAAATTGTCCATAGGTGTGAATGTGAGAGTGATTGTTTGTTTATATATGTTCAACCCTGAGATGAACTGGAGACTCATACAGGGTGTACCCCACCTTCACCCATTGTAGCTGGAAGTGGGTTCATATGCTATAGTTGTCAACTTTGTCAGAAAGAAAAATGGAATGGCATTCATTTTTTTTTTTTTTTTACTGACATTTTTTTATATTGATGGAAATTAAGCATCCCACAACATCAGTTGTTAAAGTCTCCACATCTACCACATTTATTCTCTTAGAAATGGCTAAATAAAACACATAATAACTCTGGGGCGATTTATAAAAATAAATAAATAAATAAATCATTGTTTTGTTTGAGAATTTAACATTTAAGACTCCACATTATAAATTCTTAGTATTTTATTTATTTTTTATTTTATTCATTTGATTTATTTTAACATTAAAAAAGAAAAGAAAAAAAAAGAAAAAGCAAACATACAGTAAAAAACATTTTTTTTAAGATGCAGATTTGACAATTTTCATAACATCCTTAATGAATTACAATAGAATGACATTTCCAATAACATAAATAGACCATAGCCAAAGTCATATATATTAAAAACATGAGCTAACCAGCACTTTTGTCATTTGTGTCCCAATTCATCTCATTAAAGTATGTAAGATTAGCACATTTAATCTCTAAAGCACATACTTTCTAAAAAAAAAAAAAAAAAAAGAAAAAAGTAGACCAGTGTAATGGTAATACAATTCCATATAAAGTACTTTTCATACAAAAAGAATCTCAAAGTGCTCCAGAGAAAAACAAAATCCTTAAAAAAAAAAAAAAAAAAAATACCGAATGTAAAACAGGGCCTCATGGTTGTCCCGTTCTAAGCCTTATGTGTGTGAGTCGGAGCCAGGCCAAACAATGATGGAGTAGATCAGGGTTGAAGCTGCCTGGAAGAGGCCCAACTGTGGCGAATTATGGTAATAATAATCATCTCAGTAGGTGGTTCTCACACAGCTCAGAGCAGGAGGTTGTGTGTTTCATAAATGATCGCACACACCTATACCTGCATTCCCTCACTAGGGGGTGTACTTGTCCCTCATATGTCATAATACTCTCCTACATATGATATCCTTGATGATAAGACAGCCATTTTCAGGGGACTGCATTGTATTGTGTCATTATCTGGTCTATGTTATTGTTTCCTGTGCTGCCCTCACTGTGACCCTTCCAATAGTTCCCCAGAGCTGTGCTGCAAACTCAGATAGATAGTGCTGCGATGCCCGCTGAGCTTACACCAGTGCCTGCTGACAGAGATAAGAAATCATATACCACAGGGTGAACCCGGATGGACCACCATCCATCTGAAATGAGAGGTGTTGTTCTCAGCAAAAAGCTTAGAACAGTATCATTTAACTACAACAGGGGTGTCAAACTGCAGTCCACGAGGGCCGGTGTCCTGCATGTTTTAGATGTTTCCTTCTTCCATTACACCTGGAGGCCATTGCATCATTATCAGTCTGATGAGGAGCTGATTATTAACTCTTTAAGTGTCAGCGCTGATGTATTCTGAATGGATGATTTTTGTTTAAATATTCAGAAAAATTCAACTGTTGTCCTTTTAGTTTTGTGCATGGAAAAGGTGCCAAAAAGCAAGATTTAAAAAAAAAAAAAAAATGTATTTAAACATTTTTTAAAGGTAAAATTTAAATTGCTGGGACCAAATTTCAATACTAGTTTTCTTCTTTAGTATTTTTTTTCTCCATAGTTTATTTCTAATTTATTCATATTTATTAGTTTGTGTTGCTCATTTTGTTTATATTTCTACTTTTTTTTTTTATATTTTTTACATTTTAGTATTTTTCTTTGATTTTCTGCCATTTGTGTCTTACTTTGCTCAATGTTACCAATTATTTTGTTAGTTCTCAGGAGTTAAAGGGTTAAACTGAATCACATGAAAGAGGGAAATATCTAAAACATGCAGGATACCGGCCCTCAAGGACTGGAGTTTGACACCTGTGAACTACAACATGGGCGCTCTACTGGTAGGTCTGCAAGGAGCTCAGGAGTGAAGTAGATGGATGCACTGCTGTGGTGTTTGAAGCTCAAACTGATAAATACTGGGTGTTTCTGATGAACCCAGTACGTCTGCTGCCTTTTCATCTTTAAGTGATAAATTCTTGTGTTTCTCTGATGATGCATTCAAGATCCGCTCTCTTGCACTAAATGATGGACAGCCGCTCCTTTTGATTGCCCCTTCCCCCCCCTTCGCCCCCTTCCCCAAGAGACCCCAGATGATCAAATTACATCGGCCAGACCTTGATGAAACTATGGCATGGAGACATCTATCACACCAGCAAATTTCACATGAATGTCCTCTATATCACATGTGATGCGACTGATCAAGACTGAACAGGAGCTGCAGGGTTAACATCAGCGCCTGGAATGATGTGTTTAAAGAGTTTGAGAAGAGCTTTTAAAGGGGCCGAACTTCTGACAGATTAGTGTTTTTGTTATACATGTAATGTCAGGGTTAGAAAAGCACATACGTACCTATATGTTCCAGATAAAAAATTCCAATTAAACTTTCCACATTGATGAATTCCAAAGTAATGTTATTTTAGGGTATGACATTATAACTTGTTACCTATAATTTCACCCTTTTTATTTGGTTCAGTGGTTACGGAAACATGTGGATCTGTGTAAAGAATGTCATGGGTTCATTTGTTTTAGGTTTAACATGTGGATGATCTTAGCATTTGTATGTATTAAAGTATTTTGCTCACAATTGACAAGACAATTTACAAATGAATTCAGATTTTGTGCATAATATTATATCAATTGTGTGTATTAGTGTGATGTTTTGTTGTTGAAAGACGTATTGCTGTCAATTACAATTTTGCATTTGTTCTCTAGGATGTATTTAACTTTTTACTTTACTTTACTGAAAATTCAGTATGGTTGGTCAGCAACTAACTTCTCCATGCATTGGGTTATTAAGGTAGTACACTGTAAAAAAAATGACCCTAGGATTAACACCAAAAAATGTAAAATTGCAATATCCTCCTGATATTGACTGGTAGTGAAAGGTTAAACTTTTTTACATTAAACATTTATCTTGATTGGAAACTGCGCAATGCAACAGATTTTTCAAATCCATTTAAAAAAATATTTTTATTTATTCAGAATAATTTTTTTTTTACATTATGAGCTGCCATAAACAAACCTAATTAACACTAATACAGTTTTCTTTTGCTGGTAATCAAGACACTTTTGTTAAGTAACATATCTTATTATTAAATTATTTATCCTCTGTCATAATAAATATTGCTTCCTTCAGAAGTGAAAAAGCTGAAAGCTAAGCTGTTGTATCATTCTATCTTTTACAGACTATGTGGAAGTGGAACTAGGAATCTAACTGCTGCTCCAGGGAGAAGTTACTGTGAATCGCAAATTAAGCTTTAAGTACTATTGAAAGCACAGACAGTTTCTTAGAGATTCATGAACACAGCAGGTCACAAAGCAGTCAGTCTACAAAATACGAATAATAGAGAAGGATTTGACAACAGCGTATATACAACATTAACCCCATAGAGCCAAACATCCACTGCCCACTAAAAATATTTACTGATCTAAAATTTTTTAGCATTATTCATTTTAGTTTAGGTTCTATTGTACATACAGATCAATATGATCTACAGAAAAATAATAGTATAAAAAAAAAAACAACAGAAAATGATTTCATATTTTCTTCTACATTTAATGTGGAAAAAAATTATTACATTTTGCCTATAAATAATGACAACTTTTTTTTTCTTTATTTAGGATCTAAAGTCAAATAATAACTTGAGAACCTACAAAATATGACTCCAGACTTTCTTCTGGGTATGATGTGAAAAATACATCATGATATATGTAATATTACATGGCAACTTAAAATGTTTGTATTTGTCTCAGTGCAAAAAAAAGAAAGAAATATTTACATTTGCAAACTATAATGTAAAGCACTTTGAGCAAGATGACAGTGAAAAAACACTATATAAGTGTAGTCCAAAAGTAAGTATTGTCATAGCTCAATGGTGGTTTTGCACTAAAAAGTTGTCATTATTTATAGGTTAAAAGGCTTTTATTTTACTGCTCCGACCCACTGGAGATAAAATCGGGCTGAAAGAGTTTGAACCCACTAGTCTATTTTCTTCCACTTCCAACACATTTGATGGTCATTATCAGACTTCTGCAGAGCTTAATGATCACAGACATGTGTATCATGTGGACATGATACACGATGAATTCAGGTGTTTCTTTTTGAATAGGGTCTGGGATACAACACAATGAAGCCACATGTCATGTGTACTGGTGTGTGTGTGTGTGTGTGTGTATCAGGTCTTGTAAAACACTTTTGGTAGTTTTATATCATTGCATTGGTTTTGTTTAAAGGATTGCTGCTGTTATCTTTGCTTCCAAAATGCCTCAAATTATATAAAAAAAAATATGGACAAATATATTGAGATACAAAATGTCCTACTCATGTTAATTTAAGATATATACACATTGATATTTAATAGGAAATGTGAAAAAAGTAAATGCTTAGTTGTGGCAGAAAACTGTTTAGTCAGAGCATGAAAAAAAAAAAATAGAGATCATCATGTTAAGATAAAGTAAATAAAAATAATTTTGGAGGCATTTTAGAAACAAAAAAATAAGAACCACTACAATGCAATATCATAATATAGTTTTATATTGTAATAAATGTTCATTACAACATAAAAATATTGTGTAGATCCACTAGTTATGTCAGTTCAACATTTTCACAATTAGATAATGATGCATTTTTCAAACCCTGTGTAGTTCCTCACTGTGGTACTAAGCATGGTACCACACTTCTCTTGTATAATTCTATCAAATAGCTGCTGTTTTTTGCTGTTATCTGCTCTGCATGTAGTTTCACGTCTGGACTCAAAATCAAAGCAAAGAAAAGAGAGCAGATATAGTTCCACACAGGACACCGGTTACCGTCAACTGCGACCCTCAGTGTGAACAGGGCAGTTTATCATCTCTTTTCTACTGTATAGATGTTCACTAAGCCAGGATGAGCCACAGTTTATCCTCTCACATCAGTTCAATAATTATTTCAATCTCCACCACAGGCCTAGCAACCCATCTCCCTCCGTCAATCAATGGCAACGAAGGGGCCTGAGAGGATCGGGACAAAGAGGGCATCGATCTGTGTGGAGTGTGTGAGTCAAACGTGGTAACAACACATAAGTCTCTCTAAAGAAGAAGAAGAAGAGTCCTTGAACATAATTTACAATCATCACTGTGGAGGAAACAGAACATGATGGGCACCAGCTATAAAAAACAACAACAAAATAACTGTAAAAACATGATTGTCTACTTGTTTTATGACCAGACGACAAAATGATCAGTTTTCTGACATGTTCGCACTGTGAACGACCACAGTGATGGAATTTATGAGACAGTATGTAGGTGCAAATTGGCAGCCGCGCCAATTAGCTATATATTGTGTAGTTCATTAGTTAAGATGTTGCAGTTTTATGCTACTCTTTTATTTAGTTTTTCCACTCATTTATTTGCATTTTGAAAAAAAAACATGAAATAATAATAATAATAATAATAATAATAATAATAATAATAATAATAATAATAATAATAATAATAATAATAATAATAACATTGTGTTGTGTAGTATAGTACAGGAACAGGAACATTACCAAGGAACAACGCCTTCTATTTGTGATTCCTTTGGCGCATCTTCGGAGTTAGATGGAGAAATAAAGTACCCAACATTGTCACCCTGTAAAGAGCTAAGATACATACAGAGCATCTACACACAACACAACACACCACAGAAAGCTGCAAAGGAAGTGATCGTATTTTCCAATGGATCACCAGAAGTAGAATTACCATAGTCGATGTTAAGTGGAAAATGAATGGTAGAAACATATAATATTTCTACTTACTTTTCTAACCTTTTCACTTCTACGTAACTTTTAAATGTTATTATAAAAGACTGCTTAACGGTGACTAAGGTAATTCTGCTTCTGGTGATCCATTGGAAAATACGGTCACTACAGTTGTGGCTTTCTGTGTTGTCTTGTGGCTTTTTGGTATCTATGGCACATGTCCACGGCCGTTCCTAGTACGCTAAACACAGCTTCCAGCCGCTCAGCTGCTGCTGCTGCAATGAATTTCATTGGATGAACTGCACGCAAGTTCACATGACAAAGGAAGATAAATAGAGGTCTGAAGAAGTGTGTGAGGAGGTGGCCCATTTGGGGGCAATTTTTCAGTCATTTTTAATAGCGCAGCTTTTGTAAAAGATCATTTCAACATTGGCTCCACTAAAGTGTTAATAATAATCATCTTCATCATTAAAAAAAACGAATTAAAAAAAATTTCAAAAGGGCTCTTTCATTGATGAAGGGCAAGTGCTCTAGCACCACCTAGCGTCTATCTGTGCACACCTACAGTATGCTGAGCGTGACCAGAAGTTAATTAATTTTGTTCCTTAGGTGCTGTAATGACTCCTCAGTAAATGTTATATTCAATCAGAATATGTGATGAGGTGAAACGGTTTACAACAAAAATTGAAAAGAAATCCACATTTAGGATAAAAAAAAAAAAAAGTCTGCAATGAGATAGTAATAGAAAAAAAAATGCTAAGCCAACCTCAACCTGCTGACTGAAGGATGTTAGGGACCATGAATAACCACACATATGAAACAGAATGAGGATGTCTGGAGGATGCATTTCCTTACGATGTAAAGTCCCGTTAGCGTCGCTGTGTCTGCATGAACTGAGCTGACTGCAATAATCAGAAACTCTTTGAGGAGAGCATAGTGTGCCATTGATGCCCATCATACTGAAATATGGAAGACATTAGGCTTGGCGTGCTGACTTCACATCCTTTTTTTTTTTTTTTTTTTTCTAAAAGATGCAATCCTGTAAATATGTGCTGTGTGCAGAAAAAAATAAGAAGAGGACAGAGGAATGTAATGCTGGAAAACAGATGAGCTGACACTGATAGTTATGTGTCTCAAATTGGTAAATATAAGGATGGGTGTGGGTAGTGGGCGTCCATGCACAGACATTGATCAATAGCATAGATGTAGCAAATCCCCCCTCCCCCCAGCAAATAGACTTGTGTAATTATATTGGTGATTGGAGCAGCACAGCATGCAGGGAACGAATATCTATCCTCCGAGCTCTTGGTAAACTCACCAAAGATGTCTTCCCCACTTGGAGCGCGAGTCAATAGACAGACAAATGACAACATTTTCTGTCAAAGGCTTCACTTTAACAGGAGTCCTATGTTCTGTAAGTCTGGAAAAAAGAACAACACAAACACATTTCTTCCAGTAAAAGCTGAACTGAGCCTGGGAACACTGATGAGACCTGTCACACTGGGAAGGATAGAGATCTTAATTGTCTGTCCACTCAAGTCCGCTGTGTGTTTTTGTGGCAGATTCAGACCTGATACAGGTGTAATTTTCAAGAGGTTTTGAAAGAAATTGGAATAAGGCTGTCAGCCAAGAATAGTAGGTAACATGAGTTTGAAAGCATCAGTTGTTTTACAAATATTTCTTCCTGTTAAAGTACAGACTCCAGAGGTGATTACTGTGTAAGTGACATGTTGAAGTTAGGGGTTTGGGGGGGGGGGGGCAGCTGAAGTAGGAAAAAAATCCACACAAGTTCTCAAACTTTGATTTTCTACTATTTCAACCCAATTGCCTTCTCCTGAGGTTTCTGCTTTTGAACCAATTTACCGAGCCCATGTCGTCATTTTTTATTACTGAACGTCTTACACTGATAATCTGATCCACAACTAAGAGACAGTATGTAACAACTACTGGAATCACAAACAGAACAGGTCTACCAAACAGGATCTCATACGGACTCACCCCACATTTCCTCCTGCACCTCATTCTCATTTGGATGAGAACTGTCATTTTGATGTGAACCGGAGGGAGGAATTCGCGTAACTTTTCAAAGTCTGATGGAGCCAGTTTGGCCTTGATGAGTCTGCTCAACTCAGCACCTGTGGGCCCGTTTTCTTTGCAGAAAGACAACAGTTCCTTGCCAAACGTTACTTCTCCATCTGTGTGTGGATCCGGGATGCTTTTTACAATATCCTTGAACTCAGCAAATGACCATGGTCGGAACACCACCTTCACTCTCTCTGGCCCACTCACCTCCACCATGGGGAACTGTCCTGCTGGGTTAGGCCCCTCGGTGACCCCGGTTGCGTGGCTATACGAAGCGCTGCTTCTGGTGTGGGAAGGGGTACTGTAGGTTCTGCTTTTCTGCAGGGGGGTGTGGCACAGCATACATGCTTCACGTTCTTCATAATGCACTACTTAAAGTTTTTTTCCCTTCTTCATTACATCCCATTCTTTTTCTAATTTCTCTTTCAACTCATTTAATTTTGCCAGACTTAAGGTACCCGTTCTAGGGAAGCCATATTTCATTACCCAAATGTCGATAGATATAAAAGCTTTTTCTCTATACTTTTTTGACATGTCTTTTGGAATTGGAGCCTCCTGGTCCAACCCCACGCCACCCTTACTCGGGTGATTGCCCATAGTCGGACGTTTTCCCGACTGGTTTTCAACTTCAAGTTTAAACTTCAAGTCTAAAATCCTAAAAGCCTATTCGGTTTTTCCTTTTGAGTCACGTTCAAGGAGAAAAACTAAGAAATGCCTCACTGTTCACGGCTTTTGTTTTTTCTGGAGTTCACACCCAAAGGGAAAACAAACAGACTAAAAGAACCTCACTCATGAATTAATTCCAGCACAACTGTATCAAACAGTCACTCTGCATGCCCATCTAAATTTGTGGGGCCCTACACATGAATTAGTTCATGGTGATCCAATTTAGCTTCATTAGTAATCTAAATTGTCCTCCACTGTATTGTGCACCATAAGAGCAGAAAGCGGGCAGGTGACGTGAGCTTTAGACCATGAGTTCCTATTTTAACCCAAATTAAAACTTTCTCACCGAGTGTGATCTGGTCTCCACAGGTCCAGTACAGATCCTGGTGGTGGTGGAGCCCAGCTTGGTTCCTGTCCTCTGGTTTTTGTTTTTACCAACAGGGATACGACCTTTTGGTCCGTAGGCTGATCACTTCCCCCCGACCTCGGTCCTCCGTCCGTCACACTCATGGGATCCTGCCGACAACGCCAAATTGTTGTGGAAGTTTTGTATCACACAGGGAGAGAAAACTGTTCAAATCAGAAACAATTATTTATTGAAGAGATGAAGAAATTAATCCGGAACTTGCATGCAAGTGAGAACATGAACAGAACGAGCTGTTGTCAGATGTTCTGATGCTCCATCTAAACTACAACTCTTTTATACTCTTCTAAACATTCTGAGGGTGGTATGAGAGGGACAAACACTGTCCTTCTCATACCACTGTAACCACACCATGTCTCTGGAGACAACCTTCCTCTCAGGGATGTATGAACGGAATGTTTACGTATCATTACAGTATCATTGAGACACAGACACATAGACCGGAGGTAAAATTCCCTTCACACTATCTATATTATATCTATATATTAATTTAATTTCCTTTGCTTCAGTTCCACTGTGGTCTGCATATTCAAATAATCTCAGACAAATTCAGTAATCAGGTGTGGGGGTTTAGCCACATAAATAATTCCATTGTTGTAGCTTAATATCATAATTTAAAAAAAAAAGCATCAAGGAGCTTGAAATAGCATGTATTTTTTGGGTTTGGATTTAAAGCTCAAGATAAATAATAATCATGTACAGATGCAGAGACAGTTTACAATATAAAACCAAACAAAACTATCAAAAGGTATTTGATTTTGAATCAACAGGTGGTACAGAGAAAAAAATAAAGTAAAATATCATCTAAATAAGTAGAAAAATACAGGATAGTGAAGTTGTTTACTCTGGTTTATGCCCTGACATAATGTCCATTGGAATATTTTCAGTTAGTCAGAATCACTGGTTATCTCCAGAGAAAAACAAGCCAAACCTCCCTCATATTTTTCAACCGACACCCACTTTATCTGCTAGAAAAACATTACACCTACCCTGTAATTTTTCTGTGATTGATAATTAAACTTAAAAGTGCAGCATGAAACATATGTGAAAAAGCTTACTTGTTTAATTCCAGTACTAGTAATTTCCAATGAGTAAATGGATTATAACACACTTAGGCTTAGGAGATCTTTAAAAAATGGTTCTGGCAAGTTATATTTTGAAAGTAAACACCCATGCCTCTTCTTTAGCCCACCCCTCGAAACCACACCTTCAAAAATACAAGAACGTGCATGCTGTCTGGAGTGGTCACAGAGGTTCACGCCACGCTAACAAAGTATAAGTATAGTAACTAACAAAACAAGAAGCAACGTTTATCAGTTTGTGCCAAATGAAGCTTAGCTAACAAAAGTATTAGAAGTAGTGCCCTGCACGGGCCTATTATCTGGGCCCAAGCCCGGCCCTGGCCCGAGACGTTTTCAGAATTCTTAGGCCCGAACCCGGCCCGGCCCGACTTTTTTTGTTTGTTTGTTTTAACCTCCCATAAGAATGTTTTAGCGTGATAGAACGCTATATTCATTCAGTGCGTTCGTAAATTAAATCTGCTGCTCTGAAAATGGGATAACGCTCTGCAGTTAGAAAAAACAGCATTCTATTTTTTCTGTGAATAACGGTTTCTGACAGATCAATGTGGACATAAAAGAGCAGGTTAAAATAGGGGCTGATGTTTTGATCAGCAGCTTGAGAACTCGGTCTGTGACCACTGCTGGATCCGCCACATACCCGTTCAAAATGTCTGGAGATGTGATGAACCTGTTTTTTTGTTGTCATATGACAGAACAGATTTGCATACAACACACTGAACAAACCCGTTTGGCTCATCTTGAAGGGTTGTAATAAGTTGAAACTTAGTCCAGAACAGAGATTTTCCCTTAGTGTTGTTCACTCTCTTCAATTCACCATTTCAACTTTGTTTTTATGTCGTTCTCCATGTCGGGAAGTCGCGCGAATCGGATAGTGAGGGAGGCTTCCGTATGCCCATATTAGGGAGGTGCCGGTGCCGGGGAGAGCAGCAGCTGCTGCGTTCAATTGTTTCCATTTAAACACAACACAGGTTTTTTTTCATAATTAAATTGAAAAATAAAAGTGGCCGAGCCCGGCCCGGCCCATGTCCGAGGTAATTATACGGTCGTCGGCCCGAAGCCCGGCCCTCGGGCCCTCGGGCTGTCGGGCCCCTCGGGCCTAGGGCTCCAGTGCAGGACTCTAATTAGAAGCATGAAATAAACACCATGGGAAAACTAACATCAAGGATAATGACAATAGTTTTATAGTGTTACATTAGTAGTTTACACACTTAGCAAATCATGCTGAAACATTGTGTTTCATCAATATCTTTAATTTTCACACTGACAGGGTGAATATGATAGTCTTAACCAATTAGTATCTCTAAATATTATAGAAATAGAAATAGAAATGATGTTATGTTATCTATTGAGTAGAACCAGGGCCACCTTACCATGGTTTTGTAGCCCTTTTCTACTTTTAGCAGACGCTAGTGCTGGAAAGCTGTACCGATGCTCACTTTCGTCCTGTTTTTTTCTTCGTTGTCCTTTATCCTAGCAGTTGCTTTCTCACAGCACAGTTTTTCCTTTTCAGAAACGGTTGTTGTCATCTTTTCTGCCATACAAGATAATCTGTGTGCACTAACTCCATGGGTGTGAAATAGCTAGGCTAAGTTCAACTTAAGTGCTCTCCTTGCGTGGCCTGTGCCGTGATGGGATGGATGAATGGATGGATAGATAGATAGATAGATAGATAGATAGATAGATAGATAGATAGATAGATAGATAGATAGATAGATAGATAGATAGATAGATAGATAGATAGATAGATTTTGATTAAGAGTTAAATGAGAGTTTCCCAGACACAGAAAGACAGTGATTTTCGCCTCTATCTGAACATGAATGTCTATGGCTCCATGTTCATGAGTCAGTGAACGCATGAAGGGGGAGGCGGACTGAGGTTTGATGGACGTGTCAGGAGCCAATATGTGTAATCATCATAAGTAAACTGATTGGTCAGACTTTTCCTCTTGTTATATCCTCTAGACTGGACTAAAACATTGTTTTTACCTTACCTACTGGGCTGTGTTCCAATATTCATCCTGGCTGTTCCAATATCAATACCAGATCTGATTATGCCTGCCGCACTTACCAAAAATGTCCATCAGAAACCGTAAAAAGTAAACCTTTTTTCTTACCGAAATAGATACCGTTTTTATGGTGTTCTTCATGAATATGAATCGCCAGTGCCTCTGGAGAATGTGCTGTCACCAACACCGCCAGCTTGTCCTTCTTTTGTCTGAAAATACACTCGTGTGTATAACCATTTATTTGTCACGTTTTTCCAAAGTAGATGAATGTTTGTCTGTAAAGTTTGCCTTTTACGTTAACAAGTGACTAACCAGCTGTATTGGGCAAGCTACTCTAAAACTCTAATGCATTACAGATTACAAAACCATCAGTTACACTACAATATGACAATTTCTTGTAACATAAGTTACTACTCTGTAATGAATTCGTCCATCATGTTTTTAATTGACACAGTTCGCGGGCAGTTTTTCACGTCACTTCCGCTAAGTAAATAATACATAGATAATATGGTGGCTGTTGAGTACGAAAAATGTACATAACTCCACACTTAAAAAATGGCAGCAGTTGTGGATGTCATCTGGGTACTTCCAGTACATTTAACTTCACTGCGATTAAAAATAGGACGCCCTGCGTATCCAAAGACAGATTTAACTCTGATTATCTACATTTACTTACATACGCAATGTAGAGTACATATGTTTTTTTTAACTGTATAATAGCTGTTTTTATCTAAGACTGGGAACAGATTCATTATTTTCGAGTTTTATTTTCCTTCAGAACCCCCCCCCCCACACACACACACACACACACACACACATTCCTTGTTTTAGTGTTTTTTGTTTATCACAAAATAAATATACGACAAAATATGTTGTATTAGGGTTAGGGTTCTATTTAACCAGGCTATTTCATTTAGTTAAAAAACAATGAAGTAAAAAAAAAACAAACAAACACTGAAGCATTTAGGGGGGAATTTTTCTTTTCTTTCATTCTGCACAAAAATCGTTCTGAAACACATAAAGTCAGAAGTGGATTTTCTTTAAACACAACCAGTTTCGATCTGTTGCCATGGGTCAGCTCATCTGCATTTCCCTGTTCTTGTGTCTGCTGCTGTGGGTCTGCGGCGCTAACAGAGTGAGTGGGTGTGGGAGACTAATTGAGTGTCGAGGCTGTGTGAATAAAGCCACTCTGGTAATCGTCTGGCTCAGCAGCAAATGGGAGCGATAAGGAGCGCTGAGTTGATATGGTGTCAAAAAGAGGAGTTTCCCACCCCTCTGCTGCTATCGCTCTTTCCTTTCTCTGGCTGTCTGCGGAGGAGGAGAGAGATAATATCTTCAAGAAGAGGAATGCACACTCAGCCCTTAGTGCTGATAACAACATCATCTTTTGCCACTGAATGGGCTGTAAAAGGAGGGGTGCATGGAGTACATTAAGAAGTTAATGGCAAACACTATGATATCTGAGGTGTTCTTCACAGCTGGAGGAACAACATGTGGCCCAGGACCTCTGCAGCATGGTCGACATTTATATTTATATTTATATAACTGCAGACTTTCTCTTTAATACTCAAGTGGCTTCTGATTTTGATCAGCATTTATAATAAATAATGATTAAAAATTTAAAATAGTACAATAATGACTGCACTGATATCGACATTGAACCATGAGTTTTAAAACCTATAAAGACCATCTATGGATCTAAACTGTTTAATACCTGTCGATCCATTAATACAGTGTTTCTCAAACTCACCTCAAATTCAAATGAGTTCTAATAATTGATAAATAAACAGACAAACAAAAAACACACAAAAAATTGCTAATCAAAAGTATATGGCCAGTTGAGAGACAATCACAATCTATAAAAGACATGACAAACTGAAGCTGAAACTGAAGCAATGTGATGCTGTTTATCTGTCAAATGTTCATTGTGGTCAGTTTTGGATGTTGCATTCGTAATGTGAGTTATTGTTTGTTCAGTATTAATTGTCAGCCTTAGAGATAAAAGCTGGACTGACTGGACATATCATGAACAAGGAAAGCAAAATTCTTACTTTGTGCACTAATCTACACCTGGCTTTTCTGTCTCTGTTTATAATGATATACATTACATAGAATAAACATCCTCCTTTTTATTCAGTTATGTGTTATTGAGATATGTTTATTATGTGCGAAATAATAAATCTAAACCTAAACCTAACCTAAAATTGACATTTATTTGCAATTGCATTGTATAGAAAACTAATACATGATCAAAAACACATTCATTTTAGTAAAATATCTGTTTTGAATGTCTGGAGTCACCAGAATTGTATGATGTTAAAATGAGGATCGAGCCAAAAAAGGCTGTGAAGACTAATACTAATACTAATACTAATACTAATACTAATACTTAAGTAACTACTACCTTGTGTAAAGTTTGTCATGTTTTCTTGGTCAGTAGATAAGACACAGTTGGACGTACAGAGGCTCTGTAGTGAACACATCGTTCACTACTGTCACTTAATAATGTCACAACAGAACTGGAAAACAAATAATAATAATCTTTGTTCACTATAGATTATTAAATACATTATCTATCTATCTGTCTGCCTGTCTGTCTGTCTATCGTTGTGTTTTTGTCTTAGTATTTTTTGCTATTTTTTATTATGTTTTGTGTTTCTTTTTTACTGTACCACACTTTATAAACCTTTGTGAATTTGTGGTCTTTGAACAAACTGGAAAGGCACTCAGAGGGTGCAGACTCCACCAAGGCAGACCAGCCCCCCCTTATGTAACTGACTTATATAAGTGATAGGTTTCACTGAAAGTGTTTTCATTGTGCTTTTGTGATATGTCACAGTATCAAAACGTTTGAAAAACCACCTTATAAAAGCATGAAATTTTTGTATCGATATTTGAGTGTGTTTTTGAAATTCCGGTGTTTCCATTACCAGTTTTTTTTATAGCGATATTTACATGTTGCGAATTTCCAAGGGTAATGGAAATGCAGCTACTGTCCGAAGACCCCCCCCACCCCACCCACACACACACACACACACACACACACACACACCACCTGAACATATCAGCCAAATCCTTAACTTACAATAACAGACACACAGATACAAGGCGGCAACAACATAACTCCACTGTTCCTTGGAGGTATAAACACTGATAGATTAAGTCTCTCTCCAAAGATTCCCTTGCACATATTTGTTCCAACCTTTTCCTGAACTCGTCCATTTTGATGAGCACATCTCCCCATCTCCCCTAGGACTTTCACTCTGGGAAGCTGGGATTACTAACTACAACTTTTTTGGATGAATGGGCACAAAGAGGCCAATGGACAAGTGGAAACATGATTCTGAAGAGGTTTACTGTTGCCATTCTACAGTTTGGATCCCAGGAGCAGGCATGTTGGATTAGATGTCCAACCAGGGAGTTAGAGCAGACGTCTTTGTACTGAAACACCTGACTACTGTTTTGATAGGTAATCACAAGTGTTTTCTCCCTGCAGGTGCCTCCATGACTGCTGTTCTTGAAGCTATAAAAAAAAAAAAAAGACAAAGCCACAATGTCCACAGGCATCTCAATGCATCCAAATAAACAACTGTATTAACCAATAGTGGCTTTAAGTGTTCTATCCATCTGCTCCAATACATCTTACAGCCTTTTTACACAAGCACCTTGGTATTATCTTGATTTATATGGCCCATGAAAGCAGGATGAAGTTGACATTTTGATTATATTTATTGATATTATTCCGCTTCTGATGTCAAGGACAGGCTCACCACATTCAGATACATGTTGAAAGACAGAAAAAAATGATGACTGTACTGTAGCTAGCAGGTCCATCATATCACCCATATCATAAACTTTTTGAGGTGTCACTTTTGTGAAGGATTTCAGTGAATATCTGTGTTATATCATGACACGACCCAATTGAATTTCCACACAAAGCACTTTGAAAGTGTCATTATCACCAGCAGAGCCACCATAATCCTTAACCAGAAGATGGGCGGGATTAATATGGTGAAAAGGAAGGACATTGTCAGCCAGTGTCACAGTTGTCACAGAGGGACTTCTATTACCACAGGAGCTGTCGGTTTGCTAAAAAAAAAACCTTAAATGATTTGCAGTGAAATTACTTACTCAGTTGAATGTTTGACTCCAAGAAGATAAGAAGAATCCATCTGATGATGTCATATATTAATAACTGTCAGCACCTGAACTCACTCTCTTGGCATGACCTTGCTCCAGCAATATTTTATAAAAATCACATCAAAGCTCGTATGCATTCTTATCCACTTATATATCATTCATGTATATAATACATAAATAGTGTCTTTAAAATGTATCCAGTTCCATGTAATGACCAAATATGAATTTTGACCTCAACTCAGTTCAATATCATTCTGGAAAATGGATTAAAATCATTAGGTTTGACTTTTAAAATCTAAAACAACATTCTTGGCCACATTATAGTTTATATAGCCTAACACAGTTTTTCCCCAACCCTGGTCCTCGAGGCACACTATCCTGCATGCTTTTCAGGGGTGTCCAAATCCAGTCCTGGAGGGCCAGTATCTCTCTTCCATCACATCTGGAAGCCATTACATCATTATTAGACTTCTCCTAAGCGTTATGATGAGAAGATCATTCGTTGAACCAGGTGTGTTCAAAGAGAGAAACATCTAAAACATGCAGGATAGTAGCTCTCGAGGACCACAATTAGGAAGCACTGGCCTAAAAAAATGTTAAACACTATATTTATCCATACAATACAGTGGTGGAAAAAGGTTTTAATATATTGCATTAAGAATCCTTCTTCAGACATTGAACTCTACCAAACCCACATACTTCCTTATACATGTGTACTGTCAAGGCCAAAACTGGATGCATAATTAGATATGTAGACAAGTAACAATTCCTTGAAGGATTCTGAAGGTTTTAAAAGCTCTACCTATAGGCCACACAGGCGAGGGCCTAGAGAGAGGCTAATAAAGGGTTTTTAAGGGTTCTGAATGTTTTTAAAGGCTAATACAAACTTCTGAAGGCTTCAGGGGGATATAGGTTGGCTCTACCTATAGGCCACACAGGCGAGGGCCTAGAGAGAGGCTAATAAAGGGTTTTTAAGGGTTCTGAATGTTTTTAAAGGCTAATACAAACTTCTGAAGGCTTCAGGGGGATATAGGTTGGCTCTACCTATAGGCCACACAGGCGAGGGACTAGAGAGGGGTTAATAAATGCTTTTAAGTCATATATCATCATGTATTATAATATAGGTTAATACTAATATCTAGTGACCAAAGCTTGTAAATGCCTCATTCCTGTTTTAACTTAATTTACCATTATGTTATGTAATACTGCACTTCCTATCAAACTTCATGGGCAGATCAATGTAAGTATAAGGCTACTGCATTCCAAAATAACTAATGTCTCCTATAATATTGGTCATAACAACTTGTCGAGATATTTAATGGCCTATTTAATTGTCTCTCTCCCTCTCGCATCTGTATTTGTCATTTTTCTAACCTATCTTACATACAGTAGCAAGTCTGTTCATGGCTTTTCACCTGGCGTCCCCTTTTCCCCACTCTCCCCCTGGGGGGAGTCGTGGCTCTCTTGACAGTGTCTGCGTTTCGAGCCATGGACCAGTGGTCCTCAACCCCCGGGCCACGGGCCGGTACTGGTCCGTGGATCAATTGGTATCGGGCCGCGGCCGCCTAATAATTAATTAATTAATTAATTATCTTGTATTTATTATCCGAGTCTGAACAATCTTTATTTTGAAAAATGATCGGATTCTCTTGATTATATCTCTGTCACTTGAATGCCAAAAATGAAACCCACATGTTAGTAAAATAAGTAAAAAACAGATGTCTTTGGAAAGTTTATTTTCGAAGAGGAAAAGGCCACTGAAGAGATAGAAGAAGAGCCTTCAACTTCAGAGAAAAGGAAAGCTTTTAACAGACAATACCAGGAGTTGTACTTGAAATAGTGATTTATCATGACAGGTCATACAAGCCCACTCTGTATAATTTGCGGTGATCAATATAAACAATGTACATAACCAACCCCCCCCCCACCAGTCCATGGTTAAATTGTCAAACATTGACTGGTCCATGATAATAAAAAGGTTAGGGACCACTGCCATGGTGACTCCCCTGGGCTGACCTGTGCCTCCGGACCTCCTCCCTTGCCTGTCTGGTGTCTGGACCAGCCACCCCCCCCCCCCCTCCATGGTAGTGGATCTCTCCTTCAGTGTGGTTCTCCTCAAGATTTCTTCTTTTTCCCACTGGGCTTTGAAGTTGTTGTTTGCAGAAAAGGAGGGTCTAAGGGGAAAGGGCTTGGGCCTGTTCATTTATTTCTGTACTTGATTCTGTGACACAACTTTGTTGTGATTTGGGGCTTTATACATAAAATTGAATTGTATTGAAATTTAATTAATGTGGAGATGAGGTTATTCCTCAACTGTTGCTACCAAAGTAGGCAGATAAGAACATCTTAATTTCTCAGAAATGTCCAGATACATGTGTGCGTGCACACACACACACACACACACACACACACACACACACACACACTGAAAATGTCATCTAAATCAGTCTAGTAGTTTTGATGTAAAGTTGCTGACAAAAAAAAAAAGAACAAAAAGCCAAATAGAATACCCTCCCTCCCCTTTGAGAGGGTGAGGTAATAAACACATCATTCATATCAGCCAAAGTGGAAAAATGACTTGTTGATACACACAGTGCTCCTGTCTCACCCTTCACCTTAAGCACCATGGACAGTGACATAATATATCCTCTGTTATCATCGTGTGTGAAGTGTTACCTGGTGTCTTTAGTTCCTTTTTCTTTTTATATAATGCTTTGTTTTTTTCATTACAGCTTTATAAAATATTCCATATATGCGCATCATTTCACACTCTTGAAAGCACACTTTGATGCTACAAAGAAATGTCATGTTTGAGTCTGTGTGGATCTAAGGTGATTATGTGTTTGTGTCTTTTAGAGTGAATGGAGGAGTTGTTTCTTGTTGATTGTGCTTTAGATGTTGGGAGATGTTCCCTCATGAGAGTATGCACATCTGCTGACACATATGTGCATACAGCAACAGCATATGTGCCTCATCAAAGGGATATATTTGGATGGTGTATCTATGAAGCTAAAACTAAGTGTAAATCTATGGGGTAAACATTATATTATTATTTGGTTTAAGACAAAGGGCAAAAGAAAGTGTTGATGTCGTACAGCTCCATTAGGGTTTAATATTAGTAGAAGATGCAGTTTGACCTCTGACCATGACATGTACACTTTGAATATAATTGAATTTAATATATTTCCTTTAAGAGGAAGTGATGGAGAAATGAAAGTGTGTAATCTCTGTGATGATTGAGTAACTAGGTCAGTGTATAAATATGATGTTGACGTATCTATCTCCACCCCCACCCCATTTTTTTTATTACGCTCTTTGTGTTTTCTGCACTTTTGATGGAGATAAAAAGTGCATTCATTCACAAATGCGATACTGATAGCAAAGTTATACAGTGACATTAATAAATCATACCTGTACAGAACTGAACATTTGATTTAATTTATTATTTTGTTGAATGTGGAACAGTAACTGAGGTTGATATGGAGATATTTAAGTGAAATTCTTATAAATCTGTCTTGATGAGATTTTTTTTTTTTTTTTAAGTCATTGCCAGGTCATTGTTTAAAACACTGAAAGGTGATGTGATTATTTCATTCTCATTGTAACAAGTAGAAATATCTGTTATAAGTTTCTCAAGATTGACCTTATGCTACATTCTGTGCATTTTCCATATTACTGTTTCTCTTTATTTCACATTTCATCAATGAATGAATGAAAGAAATTAATGAAATATACTTCATTGATCCGGGTGGTGCAGTGGTTAGCACTCGTCCCTCACACACAGAAGGACCCTGGTTCTATTCCCACACCAGACCTTTCTGTGTGGAGTTTGCATGTTCTCCTCGTGTCTGCGTGGGTTTTCTCCAGGTACTCCAGTTTCCTCCCACCATCCAAACACATGCACTGATAGGTTAATTAGTTAATCTAAATTATCCATAGGTGTGAATGTGAGAGTGATTGTTTGTTTATATATGTTCAGCCCTGAGATGAACTGGAAACTCATACAGGGTGTACCCCGCCTTCACCCATTGTAGCTGGATTAGTCCCCCAGTGACCCCTGTGACCCTAGTAAGGATAAAGTGGGTTCAGATGATAAGACAAGATTTTATTGATCCATTACAGGAAATTAATTTGTTCCAACAGCAGAGGATAGTTCCAGTAACAGACTGCCCTCAGCAGGCACCAAAAATTCAATGAAGATACAAATTGAAAGGAAAAACATTGACTTACTGTTATTTATTATAATATTATCCTCTATATTTTGCATTTTTTTTCAGTGAAAATGAGCTATTCCACAGCTGTTCTCTTGTGTATTCATGAGTTTTGTTGTTTTACTTCCACAACATCCTGGATTCTTATGCATCATCCCATAATCAGCAATTTATATGTTTATTGTAACTTTGCTGTTTTTTTTTTTTATAAATCTGATCTGCACTAACATGTTTGAGTTTAAATCATTTGCTAATTATTACTAGACTGCAATTAACAGTAAAGTGATTAATAACTAGCATTAAAATATGTAAAATGTCATCAGGTATGCAGCTGTGGGATGTAGATATCTTTTAAACTTAGCAGAACCGTTGTGATCAGTATGGAATCAACATCAATACAGCATTCACATAACCCAGTGCTGCTTCTGTGGTAGTTACAAAATATGTTTTCTTTAAATGTAACATGTATTAAGTGATTTGTTGCCATTTATTATGAAATAATCCTTAATATTTTGCATTTTTCTAGTGAAAATCAAGTGTTTTCCAATATATAATTTAATAATCATATAGATGTTAATAAAAGCTCAGATTAAATTTAAGGTATAGAAAAAAACTGAATAAATGAAGAAAAAGTGACTAACTGAACATAAAACAAGGATGTATGACTGCTGACATTTATCAAACTCCTTGGGTTTTACTGGTAAATGAATGTAGTGGTGTTTCCAGGTTCAGTACAGAGCCTCTGAATGTCCAAATGAGTCATATCTGATGACTACACTAAAAAAAGTAAAACATTGAATCAACTTAAAACATTTTCTTCAATAGGTAACACATAAAAACATCTAGTTGAGTGAATGAAATAAAATTACATTTAAATAACCCTAACTCTATGCAATTGGTTCACTCAGCTAGATGTTTTATGTGTGACCATAAAAAGTCAAAATCATTAGATAAAAAGTCAAAATCATGAGATAAAAAGTCAAAATTATGAGACAAAAAGTCTAAATCATGAGATAAAAAGTCAAAATCATGAGATAAAAAGTCAAAATTATTAGATAAAAAGTCAAAATCATGAGATAAAAAGTCAAAATTATTAGATAAAAAGTTTAAATCACGAGATAAAAAGTCAAAATTATGAGATAAAAAGTCTAAATTAGGACGTAAAAAGTCTAAATTGAAGAAGAATGTCTAAGTTGATTTAATATTTTGCTTTTTACATATGAAAAGATGATAAATTATATTTTACACCAATTATTTACATGTATTGGTAGGATTAGTGGATCAACAGGTATTAAAGACATGGTTTTGGTTGATGCTGGATGTTTGAGTCTTTATGGGATAAAAATGTTTCATTGTTTTCACACAGTACAGTATCAGTAAATAGATGACCTCCTGATGTCTATCTAAGTGAACATTCCATGAAAAATAGGTTGATGAAAAAAACAATCACATGGTTTTTGAGAAATAAATACACTCACGACCCCCCCCCCCCCCCCACAAATAAATAAATAAATCTTGATTGAGGTTCTCATAACTCGTGTATTAAACGATTAATTTGCTGATCATATAGCCATTCATAAAAAAACTCTGAATAAAATGAAAGATTTTTATATGAGAAATAGAGAAAACTGATAGAAAAGTGACTTATATCATCATCATCATCACCATCATCATCATCATCATCATCATCATCAGCAACTTAGACTCAAGGTCCAATTTCAAGAAGACACACAAACACATGTATCTACATAATAAAAAAAGATAATAGGGATACATAATAATGATAATAAAAAACATATTACACGTATAAAAGACGCATAATTGAAGGAAAAAACATTTCTTTTTTTTGTTTTACTGATGAACCATTGTTTTAGAAGCTGCACCATAGATCATTATTTTAACAAAAGCACAGTTTTAGTGGCTAAGTTATTACACATTTTAGATCAATATAGGTGATTTGCAGTTTATCTGGCTCTTTGAGGGTTAACGCATTCAAATACACTTTCAAAGGAGCCTTTAATCTGTTTCAGAAAGTCTCTTTTTTTTGGGTGGGGGGGGGGGGTGGGGGGGTTGTCTGTGCTTTTTGTTCCGTAAACAGGTTCTTATAATCCAACACTTTAGGGGCGGAATTCAACCCACAGATCTGTGTTAAATCCTCTCTGAAGATGAACCCTGTGGTGCGGGTAAGCGCCACCTAAATGCTGGTGTCATGTGGTTAACAGTGTCAGTTTAACGAGCGCTCCTCTCACACTGGGTTAGACCCCGTGTTGCCAATGTTGCGGTGTCGCGCGCCCGTTAGAAATAATAAAGCGCTCCGTTTGTGAGCAGCGGTTACGCGCTGTCGGGTCGGGTACCCTGTGCCAAAAGGACTTCACCTCACCTCCCCAAGAGGAAATAACGGCGGTTCTCCTCTTTTTCTCTCCCCTACTTCTTCTCTCTGCTCGGCAAAAAAAAAAGGTTAATCCGTTGAGGGTGAGGAGCAAGGAACACACACACACACACACACACACAAAAAACAAGGATACACGTTTGAGATAAAGATGTCAAGAGCAGCTGCGGCATGCAGGTAAGTTCAGAGTCTGATTTACGCACATTTGGTTTTTCCTCCTGCTGTGGAGTGTGGCTCTGTTTCATGTTTGGGACCGTTAAAAAAAAACAAACAAAAGTTGTGTTGGATGAAGCTTCCGTAGATCAAAGCAGTCATCTGCGGAGTGGGTGAAGTGGGTCAGTGGATGGGGATAAGGAGGAGGGGGGTGGTATGGGGGACGGGACGCGTGGCTGCTTCCATCCACGCACCTGCCGGATTGTTGTGGCGCGTGTGGAAGTGGTGGAGCTCCGGATCTTTGGAACCTTAAATTTAACCATGTCTGTCATCACATTTGGAGATTTGTGTGATCATCAGGGTGAGAATGATGATGATGATGATGATGATGATGATGATGATGATGATGATGATGATGATGATGATGGTGATGATGATGATGGTGATGAGGATGAGGATGGTGATGGTGATGGTGGTGGTGGTTCCACTATAATGATGTTGAACCTGTTGCAAAATGTGTAAAGTGACATCACATGGTGGGTGATACCTTTAAAAGCAAACATAGTGTCACACCGAATACCAAGCAGAAGAGCACGTGCATTTCCTTTATTTGAGAGTAAGTTTCCTGCAAGTGGTGTTTCCTGTGTTTTTGTTTTTTCTATTTAATAAGCAGCTACACTTAACCTGAGTAGATACTTAATAAGAAGAGACATGAAAAGCAGACATGAAGCATGATTTAAAAAATAAATAAATAATAATAATTCAATTAGTCTTTTTAATTTTTTCCCCACTCTTTTGAATGTGAGGTCCCACCTCCACCCCCCCACCCCCCACCCCCCCCCAGCCCTTCCTCATCCTCATCCTCATCCTGACGCCAGTAGGGGTATGTCTCAGTACCTGAGAGTCAGTGAGAGGCTCTTCTCCTCCTGCAGGCTTTGGCAGTGCTTCTCCTTTTCAGAGCTCATTTCCCATGCTTTTCATGCCTGCAGTTTAAATCCTTTGATGTTTCCCACGCTGAACCCTGTGCATTGAAACCGCTCTCGAGTATGTTAATGTTCTCTGATTGACTTATGAATCTTTTAATTAACCCACTTGTATGCGCACCACAGCATTGTCCTCACCGAAATGCCATCAGGGAAACGGAGCCGTGACAGAATGACATGCTGTCAATGGGAATTTCAAAGTCAATGGCAGTTTGTGGTTAAATGATTGCTGGTTTGATATTGTCTGCAACTTGTGAGGAAAAAAAAAAACAAAAAAACTCGCCTCCTTAGATAAAAAAAAAAAAAAAAATAGTGCATATACTGGTGGATCTGGTGATTAAGACTTCAGCTACACTATGCAATATTAATGACTCTGGAAGATATCAAAGGATGAACCACAGAGATGCAATAGCCTGAAGTAAGCCTACATTAATAATGTGCTTAATTCCATCAGCGATTTGAGTGTTTCTTCAACGCTTTCATGTTGAGCCTTGTGCCCAAATCAAAGCATTTTAATTATTCCATACATTTTCATCTTCTCAGGGTTTACATTATTCAAATGTGAGACTCACTCACTAGTTTTTCCAGGATTTTTTTTTTCTTCATTTTTTATTTATTTATTTTTTTCAAAACCCAGCTGTATAGAAATGATCTGTCATCACAAGCTTCTTAAAGATATGTGATCTGTCCTCCACCTTACACATGTACGTACATATAAAGGAAGGTGCATGAGAAATGTGATTAGTCATGTGATTCCCTTTAACAGTCAGTAGGTGGCAAAATGATCTCAGGGATAAAAAAGAGATCTATCACATGAGTGACATTCATGAAGGGCGGTTGGATGGAGTCACAGATGCTCCAAGGCGGTGCTGCTGCTGCTCTGTCTCAGCCCATTTAAGGCTGCTGATGGTGAAACTAAGGCCTCTTTAAAAAACAGATTAAGCACTTCAGTGTCATTATGGAACTGGAGTTTTCCTCAACACTGTCACTTTAGAGGCAAAGCTGCATTAATAATTCTGTGTCCTTAATTTTTAACCCAGACAGACCCAGTGTTACTTTTACATCAGCACCCAAATGTTTTTTTTCCCTCTTTATTGAACCTTTTTTCAGTGATTTATGAATATTTATTGTCATATTATCCCCTATATTTTGAGTTTGTTTTTTGTTTTTAACAGAAGTGAGTAATTCCAGGTTCATTCAGTCAAAGTCCTGTCATGTATTGGTTCAAACCTGTTCACTGAACACAGGTGGTTCCACTAATTATCCCATTTACACAATGCCTCATCAAGAGACACTGTGTTCATCAAAACGAACTGGTTCAATGAACAGGTTTGAACCAATACATGACAGGACTTTGACTTGATGGACCTGGAAACACTCACCTTTGTTTTGTAGTATAAACCATACCAATATTTAATTTACTGATCATGTACACTAAATGATCATAAAATAACAATTTTCTCCATATATAACCTTTATTAAGTGATTTATGAAGATTTACTGTAATATTGCCCACTGTATTTTGAGTTTTTTTTTAGTATGTGCTCACCTATATTTAATTAACTCATCATATAAATGTTCCTAAAAATAAAATGTTCTTGATATGAATTTACGATGATTTATTGTAATATTGTCCTCTGTATTTTGACTTAAAAAAAAAAAAGAAAAAAAAAAAAAATATATATATATATATATATATATATATATATATATATATATATATATATATATATATATATATAAACTATGTATTTAGCTATATATAATTGAATGTTAATGGAGATGTTCATAAATTTTCTCTAGATTATATAATATGTTAATGACTTTTAACCCATAATCACACAGGGTTATTCTAGTGTCAGTTAACAAATGATTTTTTCTCCAAACATTCTGAGTGATTTATCTCCATTCACTGTAATATTATTGTCTTTATTTTGAGTTTCATCAGTATAAACTATTTACATACCTACATTTAATTTACTGGTCACGTCGATGTTCATAAAAGTAAAACTTTTCCTCTAGATTTAACATAATAAATAACTTATAATATACTCAACAAGTTTAAGACATGTTTTCATGTTTTGTAGATGAACCTATGTTAAAGAAATGCATCTAATAATGATTAATTTGGAGTAATGAAAAGGATGCATTTAGAATATTTCTTTAATTGACTGTTAAGATTATCAACATAATGACGACCTTAGATTGGATTCAATATGATACAGTTTGCTGTGTATATCATAAACACTAACTATTCATGTAGGATATAGGAATCAGTATAAAAGTGCAATATTTCCCTCTGAAATACAGTGTAATAAATCAATATAGTGATCAATTGCACTTCATTTATGGATTACAGGCTGCTTGTGTTACTTTGGTTTGTAGTTGTGATGCTTATTTAGGTTCCTCATACTCACAGGATGCATCCAAAGGAGTCTGAGTTAATGTTTGTTACAGCACTTTTTTCTCTGTGCTGTTTATTTATGTTGGGATAGATAGATAGATAGATAGATAGATAGATAGATAGATAGATAGATAGATAGATAGATAGATAGATAGATAGATAGATAGATAGATAGATAGATAGATAGATAGATAGATAGATAGATAGATAGATAGATAGATAGATAGATAGATAGATAGATAGATAGATAGATAGATAGATAGATAGATAGTACTGAACAAACAATAACTCAAATTATGGATAGATAGCCTTGGAAAAATATTTTTTTTATAAAATGTATATCATGTATTACATATATTAGGGACTGAACATGCTCATTTACTCAGATTGACCCTGTTTACGTACTCTCCAATACTCTGATCATCATCCAATTTCTGGAATTATGAGATTATTCAAATGGTCATGTAAACCGATAATCTGTCAATTACCTGATTATGAGACGTCAGATTAACATGCCTAGATTTCTCCCCAAAACTACAATATCTTCCCATATACAGGTTAATCTGATGTCTTTTATTATTATTATTATTATTATTATTATTATTATTATTATTATTATTATTATTATTATTATTATTATTATTATTATTATTATTATTATTATTATTATTATTATTATTATTATGTCTTTATTTATGTTTTGCATCTGTGCATGTGCAAAAAAATGTGTGTAGTTACACAGCGAAAAACATGAGCCTAAGGAAAAGGGTAAACAAACAGTGGAATGAAATGAAGGATAGAAGCAGTAATGTGTGACCTATTTTGTAGTCTTATTAACTCCTGTCACATTAGGATAGTTACCGCTGACACCGTAGGCATTGCCATAGTCAACACTGGAGGTTGGATGCTTTGAAAATGGCAGGAATGTACATGTTACATCCCAATGTATGTACATATGCCAAATTAATAATAATAAAAAAAGGATTAAAACATGTAAACCAGGGTTTTTAAATGATTACATTTCTGAAGTTTATGTAAATGCAATACATCTGATCACAGAAATGATCAGATTTTGATGCTCATGTAAAGACACTCATTGTTTCAGCTTTAAATGTTCCAAATTCAACACCAACTACTAACTTTCCTTTTATACAGAGGATGACAGGCTCTGATAAATCTTTTTTTGTTACAACCTGGGTGACGCACTGACTGACTGATTATTATCTAAATGACTAAATTTAGCCTTTGTCTCCTACATAAGCCAAACAGTCTCTGCAGGGATGTATCATTAACCTCCCTATATGCTCACAAGCATCCTCCTCCTCCTTCCTGTCATTTCTGTAAAGTGGCATCTATATGCACATACTCATATATGCACTATATGCCGGCAGTGTCTGTGAGTGTGTGACAGCCCCGGCCTGCCCTGCAGAGAGTTTCCACTTGTGCTTAATAAATACCTTAGAGTACTTAACATGTGTGAAGATGAACGTTGGCGCAGAGATGTCAGCGAGCCAAATATTAGATCAAAAATAGACTGACTGCAATTGCTTGTAATGATGAATATAGATGTAGGGGGTTATTTACTGCTGTACGGTGGAATGATCTAGAAACATTCTTATTCTCTGCATACCAGGGTGGAAGGAACGGCAATGTGGATGCCTCGCTCTAGGGAATACAAGCTCAAAGTGTGGCAGTGCTAGAACAATCATGTTAGTCATGAAGAAGCTGTCAAATACAAGATATGCCATGAGATTTTTATTCTTTTTTTTTTTTCTTGTGCACAACAAGTATGGCTGAGTATGAACACAAACACACAGAAGATAAACAGCACATGTGTGTAAAGGGAGATTCATACAAGAGGAAGTTAGTGGAAACAGATTCCTATTGGTATGGTTTAAATAAAGTCATAAAAAGTTATTCCCATCGTGACAATTAGTTATAAAAAGAAGTCAATAACTCAGATTTTTACCCATAAAGACTTAGTTGTACTTTTGTGGATGTTCCAAGATGGTTTTTCTTTATATTTAACCATTTTAAACAGATTTATTGCTATTTAGTGTAACATTATCCTCTTTATTTTGAGTTTCTTTTTTCAGGATAAACCACGTATTATCCTATATTTAATTATTTCACTGATCTTGTAGATGTTCATAAAGGTAAAAAATGTTCCTCTAACTTTAAATCTGTCTCATGTGACTCATTACTATTTATATTATAATATACTAGACAACTTTAACCCATTAAGACCCAGGCTTACTTCAGTGTCTAGTCCCAAATTACTTTTTCCGATTTATTTAAAAAAATGTAAGTGATTTATTATCATTTAGTGGAATATTAAACTTTTTATTTTGTGTTTTTTTAGTATAAACCATGCATGTTCCTATATTTAATTTACTGATCATGTAGATGTTCATTAAAGCTCTGAATAAATTCAAACATTATATCAAAAATAAAGAAAACTGAAGAAAAATTATTATTTTTTTATTAAGTGAATGTCAAAACAAGTCTGTCCATCCACTGTCATTGATGCAGAAGATGACATGTTTCCATGGTAACCATAGAGCCTCTGAATGTCCAAATGGATCATATCTGATGACCATGAAAAGATGACAAGCTGAATTATTTACATATATGGATAAAATTAGTGGAATATTAAATAGTTTACATCAGTACATCAGTGGTCAGTGATGAAGGATTGGATCTTTATTTGTTAAAAGTGAAAAAACTGCCATATATATATATATATATATATATATATATATATATATATATATATATATATATATATATATATATACTGGTACCAAAACCTTAGGCTACAGATAGTCTGGTATTACTTGAGCTTCTCAGCCAGAAAAAAAAGTGAATATTTCTTTTTCACTCTAGCAGTAGGGTCAGAATTTTCCCATTTCTCTTCTTTTCACTACCTTCTGTGTTAGCATTTTCTATGCAGTTCTCCTCACTATATGAAGAACCTTCGAGCTCCAACTCCAGCCTGAAAATAGTAAGTTTTGACAAGGACACACTTCATTGTATGGGTCGTATAATATTGTCAGGATCCTATTAATATTGTGGTGCATTTCTTCATGTGCACGTCTCTTGTGAGTATTTTCTAAATGCACTGTCAGCATTTTGCACTCAGCGCTACATAAAATATAGCCCCAGATTACTTTAACAATTATTCCAGAAAATGAATAAAGGTTGCCATATCCTACAGTGTCTAAAAAAGTCGCAGAAAACATTATTAAACCATCAAACATAATCAGAAACAATGGTCATATAACCAAGTGCTCCTATGTCTAAATGGGAAATACTTTATATCGAGCAGCTGACAAATACAGCAGAGACAGAGGGAAGTTCTCTAGTATGATACCATCAATAGCTTAGACATGGCATTAGCTCATGCAAACATGTGCTCTGTCACAGACCAGAGCACATGTGTTTGCATATTTACACACTATTTATATGAGGTTTTTTAGTGACAAATTATTTATTCAGAATAAAATAATTTGGAATTAAAGTTATTTCCTTTGTATTTACATGGATATGTTAATTCCAAGGGAAACAGGTGTATTCCACTCTAGTTAATTGGGGTTTATGAAGAAATATGAAGTAGCATTAGCATTAGCATCTACAAGAGAAGACGTCGCCACAGTAGCTGCTGCAAAAACTTGAAACAATGGCGCATCAAACTGGTTCATGGTTCTCGTTTTTTTTCCTGCACGTTTTCAGAAGCAGTAACGGCACGGAACTTAGCTGGATGATACTCTGGTAAAGGTAAACACATACAGAGAGCATGAGGGGAGAGGGGGGTGTTCCTTCAGGCATTCTGAGCCAATCAGAGATACCTCATCACCACGTCATGGACATGTATGAGGAAGTGCCGGTAAACTCTGTTGTTCGACCTCAAGTCATTTTTCTACCATGAAAAACAGCTGGAAACAAAGCAATCCGGACATTTTTTAAAAATAGAACCAACACACAATGTATTCAGTAACAATGGAGAACACAGTAATATTACTGAAATAACCATGGAATGACACCTTTAAAACAATGCTTACAGTAGTAGTATTAGTACCCCAGTGTGGAGCTTAATCAGTTTAACACATACAGTAGCATTCATGCATATCAATACTCTACTCCATGTAAATTTAGCTGCTAATAAGGATATCACAAATAGTAACAATTTGACTACTCATCCCCTGATCACATTATCTACAACAAGTGATGGCATAATTAAACACATATGGCAAACGAAGGCAGTAAATGAGTAAGATGGACCATGTAATGTGGAGAGTCAGAATGTGAGGGGTGAGAAACAGAGAAGACAAGATTATAGAGAAGCCTTTGATGCCAAGTCTGGCTATGGGAATCCTAGTGTGCCTTTAGGGGAAAGCTCCTCTCACACAACATCAATAATGAATGAAAGATATCTTGTTCAGTGGAACACTGAACTTAACTGGCATACTGATTTGTTACCATGAACCTTATGTAAAAATTGCATCAGGATGTTTGCTATGCTTCATTAGCTGGAAAAGGACCTGTCACAGATGACAACGGGTAGGGGGAATAGGTGGTGGTGGTAGGGGTAGAGGGGTAGAGGGGTAGAGGGGTGGGGGGTGTCGACAACAATAACCCAGGGGAAAATGGAAGAATTTGTGCATCTTATTATCCAAAAGTCTGTCTGTCTGGGAATTTGTTTTGAATTGTTTCTGAATGGATTTTTCTCACAGGCAGAGATTACAAAATTTTCCATGATATATGTTGGACATATTTCACTGGAAAGTGTTTTTTATAGTCTGGTGCGTCACTGGAATTCAAATGAAACAGGTGTTGTACTGTACTGCAGCAGCATTACTGGAGTGTAGAGCACACTGTAAAAAACAAAGTGCTTTAAAACTGCACATATATGACCAGTATTGGGAGTAATGGATTACATTAATGAGTTACTTTTTGCTGTAATGCAGAAGTGTAAGGTATTACTAACCAGTTCTCAGTAATATTTTACAGGTACATGTTTGATAGCATTTGTACACAACATAATTGTCACTCCTAATTTCATTATCTGAAATAAAAACAAAACAAAACAAAAAAAATGGCAACACAGTGAGACTTTAAGGAATAAAAAATGTCGCAGTAAAGTTCTATTTCCTGTAGGTGTTCAGCCAATGGGTGCAGACGGCAGAAAACAGTCTGTTGTCTACATGGACGTATGCTCATTCCTAACCCTAACCTTCCCTTAAGAAGCTAGTTAGCATTAGCATGAACTCTGTGATCAGCAATGGCCAGATAAGCTAGCATTTCTATGACAAGTTTAAATTCTTTAGTGACTGTGAATCTATCTCAATAATGCAAGTGTTCCTGCTGGGATTGTAACGTTACTTCCTGAGTAATTCAGGACACAAATATATCTGTTCCAACGCTTGTACCTGTTGTATTAGAAGAAGAAAATTAATACAGGAATATCATCCATCCATCCATCCATCCATCCATCCATCCATCCATCCATCCATCCATCCATCCATCCATCCATCCATCCATCCATCCATCCATCCATCCATCCATCCATCCATTCACCCATCCATCCATTTGCCATTACATTGTGTGTCCAATATATATATATATATATATATATATATATATATATATATATATATATATATATATATATATATATATATATATATATATATATTTTTTTTTTTTTTTTTTTTTTTTTTACAATTATTTATTTCACTGTGAACTAAAACAAAATAGATTGTGCTGTTGATTTTAAAATATCCTATGTTTTACATTTCGTCAAAGTCACTGGTTTATTTCTACTTTTAGTTCTTTTAGATACATTTGGTCCTTTTTTTCATTTCTTCTGTCTCTATCACTGGGTGAAGACAGCTGAAGTTGACCCTAAACAGTTGAAGGCAGTCTACAGGGCGCCATGGTCTGAACTGAATCCACTAACCCTTTTGATTCTTCATCCTTTCCTTCATCACCTCATCGTCAGCTCTGACAGCCAAACTATCACAAACACTGAATAAAGACACTCTGCCCTCGCTCAGCACAGACACCATATCACCATGCTTCTCCATGCCACTTCCTCGAACAGTTCCATCGCCGCATGCTTCCTTCCAGGATCTTATTGATTTTTTAAGCCGTTTAACCTACGGGAGGAACACAGTGATTTTAATGAATTAATCACATGTTCAATTCCCCTGCAAAACTATCCATGAAATGATGATGACACAGCCTGGCGTGTCTCAGAGAGTAGGTTGAACTAACGATAATTCAGTGTGATGGTGATGTTCTTTGTGGAAGTGCCGACTCTTTCAAGTGCTGCACTTTTAACATATATTTTAACAGGGAGGAGAAGTGGGATTCCTCTGCAGCAGAAGTTATTTGAAGGGCATGTTACTCTGCTTTAAGTACTGTTTGAATTTGCAATGCAAATGTCTCCCATTCTCTTCTGAATAATCCTCTGGGTTACCTAATACTCTGGCATCGTTATACTCTGTAATGTGTGTGTCGGAGGTTTGCTGTTGTGTGTTTTTGTTGCTCATTTAGTGCAGCCTGAGCTCAAAGGTCAAGCTGTATTCTTTTTTAATTTGATGTTTTACACCTTGCCACAGTTCTCTGCTGGGTTTCCAAGTGTTGCTGTTGGCATTAGTGTAAACTTTGTTGGACTGATATGGACTTGAACCCATAAAGACCCACTTCTCAAATTTAATTTTATCTCTATTTAACCTTTCTTAAATGATTTATCACCATTTAGTGTCATACTATCCTCTGTATTTTAAGAGTTGTTTTTAGTATCAAACATGTTTTTACCTATTTTTAATTTACTGATCATGTAGATATTCATAAAAGTCAAATTTGTCTTTATACTTGACGCTCCGTAAGTGATTTATCATCATTTGTTGTAATATTATCCTCTGTATTTTCTTTTTTTTCAGTAAAAATAATGTATTTTTCAATTTTTAAGTTATTGATCATGTAGATGTTCATAAAAGTTAAATTTTCCCACTAGATTTAACCTTTCTCAAGTGACTTATCACCAATTTATTATCATTTATGAAGAAACTTTAACCTGTAAATACTCAAGTGTACTTTACTATCAGTTCTCAAATACCTTTCTCACTATATTTAACCATGTTTAAGTGATTTACCATAATTTATTGTAATATTAACCTCTGTATTTTGAGTTTTCTTCAGTATAAACCATGTGCTTATCCATATTTAATTTACTGATCATGAAAGTTAAGTATTTTTATTTAGATTTAACCTTATCATCTGGACCACCTTACACCTTTTACTGACAATGTCATACAAAGTTTGGTATTTTTGCTACAACAAAGAAAGAGGCAAACACACAAACAAAAAATAATACCCTTGTCTTGATCAGGTCTGGACTCCATCTGTTCAGTGATATGGCTTATTTCCTGTTGTAAAAAGTCACAGCAAATACAGAAAAACAGAGGTTTTTGCTTAATTGTATCACAATGTACCACATGTAGTTCCCACTGTTGTAATTGTCTTGATGCACACTGGTTTAAAGTAACACACAGGTGTAAAGTAACTAAGTACAAGTACTTCATTACTGTACTTAAGTAGATTTTATTTTTTGTATTTGTACTTTACTTGATTATTTATTTTTCTAGCAACTTTTTACTTTTCCTCCCTACATTTTTACATAAATATCTGTATTTTATACTCTTTACTTTCTCAGAATAGACTTGTTAATTTTATAAACTAAACTAATGTGACAGTATGAAAAACAGTGGAGGAAAGAAATGGTGACTTTTTATGTTATAGTCATATGATTATTATATCATAATTTGGACTTTTTCTCTTAAAATTATGCAGTTTATCCCCCGTTTCTAGCTTTTTTTTCTCCTTCTTTTTTTTTTTTTTTAAATCTAATGACTTTTTATCTCAATTGTGACTAATTTCCTGCCCATATCCACAAACCTGAGAAACTGTGACTCAATAAAACACATTATCTACACAGTAACTCACTTTTAAAGGCTTTATTTTACATACTTTTGAAACTTTTCTGATTTTATTTTCTGAAGTATTATTCCATTCACGACAAAAAAAAAAAGACTTTACTTTTGTACTTTATTACAATTCAGCAGTTGTATTTTTTAACTTTTACTTCAGTAAAGGAGATGAATCAGTACTTTTACTTTTACCAGAGTATTTTTTCACACAAGTAGCTGTACTTCTACTTAAATACAGAATGTGAGTACTTTGATCACCTCTGATTATTAGCTCTCTCAGTGTATTATAACTGTCATTTGAAACAATCTGCTGTAAACTTTTTTTGCATTTCTGTATATTGGATCATCTCAGCTGTGAACTTTCCGTCACTGTCTCCTCATGGTAGATTTCAGGTGGAGGTTCTTTCTCCATAGAAGCAAAATTTCTGTCAAGCTGCTTGAAATGTGGATTTATATTTGACATAATGGTTGGGATGAGCATAGCAGTAGTTGTAATGGTGAATATAATAATGGCAGAAGCTTTTCTCACCCTCATCTCCCCCTTTCTACTTCTCCACATTTTTTCCCCCTTATTTTAATTTTGTCTGAGGTTAATTGAAGCGACTGTTGGAAAGTCATAACCGAATATAAAGTTCAGCTGCTTTTTCACATGCAGAAACTACAGTTAAAACAGTCTGAAGAGATACTACTTTCTTATATACTTACATATTAACAGTCAGTTGTTATGGGCTTGTTTTCAGTTGTCTAAATTATAAGGGCTGTACATTAACTTACATCCACTGGCAGAAAGAAAGTAATAACAGCACAAATAAGCAGAACTCTGGACATGCAGAGATGTATGTGTAACTTTATTTTAGATCAACACAATAAAGAATAATTCATACTAATGTGCAAAAAGCATCACATGGACAAGCTCTATAATCATGGCTCTGTCAGAGTGTAAACAAATGATTGTTTCTTCAAGTAATTATCCAACAGTAATAAAAGCACTTGGATATGAACAACTGAAAATGTCTATGACTGATGAAATAAGTCATGTTTTGTGGTAGTTTGAGAGTTTCATGGTCTATAGAGGTAAAGGGATCAACAACTGAATGGTACTTTTACTGACCAATAATGAAAATATTTGTCAATTATTCATTTTATGCTGGCCTGGTCATACTGCAAGTGTATTTTTTCTCATTTCTTGTCCAATTATCTCATCACACTTAAAATAAGTGAGATAGAAAAACTTATTTTTAGACAATAGATCTTGAAATTCTTCTTTAATCATTGGAAGTTGTTCCATTGGCAGATTTTCTTTTTGTTTAATTAAGCAAAAATAATAATAATAATAATAATAATAATAATAATAATAATAATAATAATAATAATAATAATAATAATAATAATAATAATAATAATAATAATAAGTAATAATGAAAATTATCTTGTAAGATTTCTTGAAATAACATTTTCAAGGTCTATTTTCTAAAAATAAATTCTTTACAGCTGACTGAAAAATTACTCTTTAGGTCATTAAAATAATTAAATCATTACCAGTAAGTGCGATGAGATATTAGGACTAGAAATGACAATATAAATATAAAATTGTCATGTAAAAGGTCAACATCATGCTTTTAATTTTGGTGATCCTTTTCCATGAATGGATTTGTAATAAATAAATAAATAAATAAATGTGAATAAGGGTTAATTTAACACTCCCTTTAAATATTCCTAAATAAATTGTACACATTGTCATGATCAAAATATGTTGCAGCTTAGCATGAACCTGTGCCTTTATGTATATAACTAATGTAATTTATTGGTTACTTGATTATTTTCATTACCTCTATTAATTCTTCTTTATACTGTCTTTATACTGTTGCTTATTTATATCCACTGTAACCCATAAAGTTGAATCATATATTTAATTTCACAACCCCTTCTCATATAAAATTTGTGACAAAGGGATTTATTCTTGATAGATAAAGTATAACTGGGAGTCAAAGGAAGTAAATATGCTTGAAAAAAAATAAACAAAACAACATTATTCTGACTTTACTGACCACCGTGTATTTAACATGTTCTATTTATTATGTTGCTAATTTTTAGTAGATCTTACAGTATATCCTTGTGTCCAATGATAACAAATAAATGAATCAACATTCTGTGATTAATGGGATCCAGTAATAATAGCAGCATGTGTTTCCTGTAACAAAACACATGCTTATTTAAAAATCTGATAACACTTCCAAAATATGAGGTGGCTGCGATTCATGCTACGTTCTGGCAGCATCGGCGCACAGATACTCACAAATCAGACTATTAGCTTGTAGTACTTAATGTAAATTCCTGTATTTTGGCCTTTAATCTCCAGATGATGATATCAGTAGTGGGAGCTGGTGGCGGTTCGTACTCTACTGTACACACTGTGGTTTTGTGTTTGCTGCTACTGAGCGATGATTCACCTCTCACTGAACCTTCAGAGGCAATGGTTGCCAGAGTAGCTGTTGGCAAAATCTCTACCATGCTCTGCCAAGCGTTTGTACCCCTCTGCTGTGTCTGGTGAGGAGGGTTCTCCCTGGCATGTGGCCCCTCCCCAACCCCCAACTCCCACTCATCAAATACGACGATGATGATGATGATGATGATGATGGGAGGAGAGGAAGGAAGGGCGAGGCTGGAGAGTGAAAATCCTCTGTATCTAATATGCTCCTCAAAATCCTGTGTAACAGTCACAGCCCATGTGCCGAGTTTTGTCCCTTACATATATATCACATATTGTCTGGATGTATCTTTATTTGTTGTACAGATTTCCCACCTGTAGTATAGAGTTAGTTTGTGTATATTTGAATAGTTTTACTAGTACTCCTGTAGCATATGTATATTCTTATTGTTATTTGTGTGATATTTTATAGTTTATTTGTACTAAGATTATATTCTAATTAGTTCTATTTTACTCCATTATCTTCTATTGCATTGTGTTCTATTATACTTTTTTATTTTATTTTATTTTCTGTTCTTTTCTTTTCTTTTCTTTTCTACTCTACTGTACTCCACTCTATAGCATTCTATTCTATTCTATTCTATTCTATTCTATTCTATTCTATTCTATTCTATTCTATTCTATTCTATTCTATTCTATTGTGTTCTACTCTATTCCATTATCTTCTATTGCATTGTATTCTATTCTATTCTACTCTTTTCTTTTCTTTTCTTTTCTTTTCTTTTCTTTTCTTTTCTTTTCTTTTCTTTTCTTTTCTTTTCTTTTCTTTTCTTTTCTTTTCTACTCTACTGTACTCCACTCGATTGCATTCTATTCTATTCTATTCTATTATCTTCAATTCTATTCTGTTCTACTCTCCTCCATTATCTTCTATTGTATTGTATTCTAATATCTTGCTCAGCGAAGATGAACGCAGGTACTGATCAACTCCATCAGCAGCCGTTGCCCTGGTAACCAACTGTCAGGCAGGTTTATGTATGCCCCACATGTGAAGAATTCCAGAGGTTATTTCTGGGAAGTTAGCAAAAAAGTGAAAGTGGTTCAAAGCAAGGACACGGCTCTGTACTCCACCCTGTCCTCCTTGAGCTTCTCCTTCCTCCTCGCCTTGCCTCCGTCTTCTTCCTGTCGGGACACAGTGGGCGGGGTCATGCCCTTGTCAGTTATTTGGGCCTGTAAGTTTTCTGCATCCACTCTGCTGTCAAACACCAGGCTCACAGCATGACACGTAAACTGAATGAAGACTTGGTTCACTCATGCCTCGATGCACAGTGGTGGACATTTGCTCCATTCGTTCATGTTTACTAGAGCCGTAGTTTATCCAACTCGTGATTAATCACTCATTTATCACTTCATTTAACTATAACTGATTTAACCCATAAATATGTATTTTTTACCTTTCTTCAGTAGTTTATCACAATTTATTTAAATATTATCCACTTAATCTTTATATTATTTTAGTGTAAACCATGTATTTTCCTACAATTAATTCACTGATCAGATAGATATTCATTAAAGTTCAGAGTAAATGTAAAGGTTAGTTAAACAAATAGGGGAAAAAAGAGGAAAATGTTACCTTTTTAGAAAAAAAAAGTCTTTAACTAAACATAAAAACAAGTTTCCATCCACTTTCATAGATTCAACTTCATTAGTTTTACTGCTGAGTCAATGTTGTAGAAGATGGTGGAGTTTCCACGGTAACTACAGAGCCTCAGAAGATCCATATTGATCATATGTGATGACCATGAAAGGATGACAAACAGCATTTTACACCAATTATTTGGATGGGAATGATCAATAAGTATTAAACAGTTTATATCAGTAGATGGTTTTAGTTGATGGTGGGTGTTTGGGTCTTTATGGGTTAATATGGATGGATGGATGGATGGATGGATGGATGGATGGATGGATGGATGGATGGATGAGTTTCATCACTATGTAACTGTATCTTAACTGTATCTTAAAAAATGCAGGAAATGAAAACTTTATAAGTGACATTAATTTCATAAAGTTTCGCTGCTTTTATTCAACAACTCTTTTGCTTTTAGACCAATGCACTGGGTCAGTTCCTTCTTTGATTTCAGGAAAATCTATCATTTTCTTTGGTCCGTACTGTTGGTGTCACACTCCTCTCACCATTATTAACCCTCCTGTTATGTTACAGGTCAGATTGACCCATTTTATAGTTTTCTAGGAAACAAAGTTAAAGGTATTTTTTTCAGTATGGAACTTCTTCTGCTAGCCTTAATTAGTGTAAATGTACGGTAAATATGAAAATGGTTCATCTCTCATATTTCTATATCACATAGTGTTCAAGTTCATTTGACCCAGCAGGAAAACTGGAAGGAAAAGGTCGTCAGAAACATCAGATTTTTATTTTTTTTTTTTAATAAATGTGACATATTATCTTCTGTTGTGTTTCAATGTTATGTTTTATATATTGGTGTTTCAAAGGTAATAAAGTGGTGAAACATGAAAAAAAAAAGTTTTTAATGAATTCCTAATTGAACCATTAATATCAGAGGTAAGGAACATTATTGAACTAAATATTGATAGAATAGTTACAGTAGTAATGGAATTAGTAATGAAATATTAACAGTGCTTGTTAGGATTTTCTTTGGTTTTGGACATCTTTTGAATAATTAAACATGTATCGGGTCAAATTGACCCAGGAACACCACTGCTGTTCCTGACAAATGAACATAACAGGAAGGTTAATGTATGTAGTTACAGCTATTTCATACATTTAATAATTTCATATCTTTCATTTTATATTTAAATTTTACTGTTCGTAATCGTGACAAAATAAAATGTGAATAAAACATGATTTTGTTTGTTAATATGTCTTCTGCTCATATTCGACTGCCATCATGATTCAACCAACTTTTAATGTTGTTTTAACTGAGATTACTAATACCTGGGGCGAAAAACACACTGCACAGTACAGGTGTAATAATAGAGAGAATATTGTCAGTGTCAATTTAATCTCAAATATTTCATATATTAACTTGTGAGATTTGATGAAATATAGAATGTCACTGTGCACAATGCCAGAGGTTTGTGTTGTTTTCCACTTTGAAACTCTGCTTATTATATGAGGCTGATTTGATAATTATCATGCACTTGCAATGTGATTATGATACCAAATAATTCCACATGAGTATCATTAAGATCGCATTTTCTGCCAAAATCAGATTGAGTTAGATATTCAGTTGAGAGTAAAGTGTGATCACTACCAGCGAATTGGAATGTTAATTATATCGAGCCATTTCACTCGCTGTAAATACACATTTCTGCCCCTGGGAAGACATTCTTCACATTCCTGCTCATTTTTAGAATAAACTTGTCTGTCTTTTGTCAGCCATGCAGGACTCTACTCTATTATTCTTCCAGATCATGTAAAAATGATGTGCATTTGACGTGTCTGACAGATGACAGAAAATCTATTTTTAAGCTGATGCAGTCAATGTAAAAAAAAAAAAAAGAGAGATAGTGTTATGGATCTGACTTGTCTAGTTGCTCAGAGGCATGCTGGGATACAGTGAACATGAAGCGCATCAAGAAATAATCACCAGTAATGGTTGTAAATGGTAATAACCACAGCTTGATGATTGCTGTTGTTAGTGTTTATGCTGTTGATGCATGCAAGCATCTCATAATGTTTTTTGCAGCTCAACTAATCTTTGAATTTGGGTGTAAAAGTGGGTCCTATTTAAATGCTGAGCTGCTGTCCTGACTCTGGTTCAGGTCTTCTTCAGGTTAATCTGTCTACATCAACCTTTGACTGAGCTACTCTGTTTTCATGAATAAACCAGCTAACACAATATTCTCCCAGACCCCAATCCACACAGCAGAAAAAGACATAATGGCATATTTTCTATACATGCACTTATTGTAAAATGTAAAGGTAAAGGTGCTTTAACACGGATATATAACTAATGCTATAACATAACAGCAGGGACTTTATACTGATGGGTTTATTTTTATTATCAGCACTAAGAGTAGCTGTGCTTTATTGCTAATGCTTTAATGATATTTTTTAAATCTGAATTATTTATTCTAAATAAAATAATTCAGAATTAGAGTTATTTACTTTGTATTTACATGGAAATGTTAAAATAAATGTGTCCATGGGAAAAATGTGTATTCTGCTCTAGTTAGTTCAGCTTTCAGAGCTGGAGGTACAGAGGGTTCTGATTGGATAGAACAGTCATTTAACATCTGGCTGCCTACACGAAGAAAACAATAGCATCTAGTTCCTGTTTTGCTTTCATTTTAACTATCAACATGAAAAACCAGATAATACATGTGTTTGTTTGGTTTTTTTTGCATCTATTTTTTGCAATAATTATGAAGCAGTACCTCGACTGATAGCTAAAGTAAATTAGGAATTTGCTTTAATGGCACCACTTATTTATTAATGTATTTGCTCTGTCAGTAGTTTCTTTAACATTTTTTTTTCTTTAGCTCAAAATGAATGGATGAAATGAATGAATAAAGAAGAAAAGGTGCAGCACACCCAGTATAAATGGTCATTCTATAAAGATTGTATGCAGCGGTGGACAGTGTTAGCGCATGAAAAGATAGCCTTCCACCTATAATCTTTATTCCCAAGTAAAATCCCTCCTCTCCCAACATGATTCAGAGCTTTTTCACGTCTAAGCAAAAAGCCTTCTAGTTCTTCACATGTCATCCATCTCACCTCGAGGCTGATGGAATCCATCACCTCTTCGGAGGCCTATGACCTGGTCTAGGCAGTCCAGTCACGTCTGCAGGCCCTCAGAGCCGTCTTAAACACTGCACAGATCATCTGGTCCTCAGCTGCTTTGATCTTCCCTGAAACGGCACCGGCTTCTCACAGGCAAAAATCCATACAAAAGCTTTTGGACTTCACAATGCCGAACCAATCTAGCAAATGATTCTGGGATATGAGGAGCCTTTCAAATGGTGGTTTGATTTCCACCTCCTTAGTGATATGGACTCTGCAGAGGCAACCAAAGAAAGAGGGGGTAAAAAAAAAAAAAAAAAAAAAAAAAAAGGACAGACACTGGGCGTATTGCTGACTGGACGGCCAACAGAATACAAATGGAGACTTTCATATATTTTGGCCCCTGGAGAAATGTGTAACCCCGTGCACCAAAGGCACAATGATTGGCTGTGTGCTACAGACAGAAGCTTTTGACAACAGATACCAGCTTTCTGTTTATTTTCCCAGCAGCATTTAGTCTGTGTCCTGGGAAGGATAAGATATGATGCGATTAATAATTAGGTATAGCGTGTTTCTGAAACAAAGGTGGTTGTTGTAGCAAATTGTGCTTTAATGGAAAGTAACAACCAGAGGGAAACTAACATAAATAAACATCCAACAAAAGGAATATTTTAATCTACTCATATCAAAACAAAATGTTTTGGAATAAATATTAAATAAAAATAAAGCTGTACAAGGCTACAGATTGGACTGATACAGATTCAGGCGAGGACTGTATTTGTCAAACATTAATTTTTAAAATCAAAGGAAGACATGCTTTTCACTGCAGCAGTTGGATTTGTACAGTGGAGAAATACAAATAGAAAGTCCCTTCAGTGTCTGTAAAAAATACAACAAAAAAAAGAGAACGGTTTGGACAGTTTTTGTCTTCAGCAAGTGGATTTTAATAAGTAGTAAAATTAGCAGAAGGAAGAATTTGATTGAATCATGAAAACAAATACAAACCTTCAACACGTTAATAATTGAACAAATACTAAGAATCAGATACAATTATTTACAATGATGTTCATGAAATAAAAAAAATAACTACAGGCATTTTTTTTTTTTTAACATATCAGTGTGAACCTCTCTCAGTAACACATTCTGTCAGTGTTTTTGCCACTAATCTTGCAGTTACACTACTTGTGTGGAGTCAAACAAATTAATTGTGTTTTGGTGCAAAACAGTCTTTAAAGTGACTTTTAGACTGGATTTGGAACACATCACAGCACTGACCAAAGTTTTAAATGACCTTCATCTGAGTAATGATGCTTTAGAACTTCTGTCGTAGTACTATTGGACCTCAGTTTAATACAGTTGACCATAACATACTGCTTGACAGACTGGAAAAGTGGGTGGGACTTACTGACACTGTGTTAAACAGGTTCAAATCTTAGTTACAAGGTAGGAACTACTTTGTCTCCTTTGGTAATTACAAAGATGACATGTGGGGTTCCCCAAGGGTCCATTCTTAGAGTGCTTCTGTTCAACATCTACATGCTGCCCCTGGCTCAGATCATATAGCATTTCAACATTTCTTACCACACATACGCAGATGATACACAACTTTATATTTCAGTGTCATCACACGACTACAGTCCCTTACTTACACTGATTAAATGCATTCATCAAATCATTGAGTGGATGTGACAGAACTTTCTCCAGCTTAATGTGGACTAGACAGAAGTGATTGTTTTCAGCCACAAAAATGAAAGGTCAAAGGTCAGTGCTCACCTTGAGTCCATGTCATTGAACTCTACAAACCAAGCCAGAAATCTTAGTGTAATTATTGACACAGACTTGAAAATTAACAACCATTTAAAAACTATTACCCAGTCTGTATTTTACCACCTTCAGAACATCACTAGAATCAAAGGGTTTCTGTCCAAACCAGACACAGAAAAACTCATTCATTCATTCATTTTTGGTAAGTTACATTATTGTAGTGTTGTCTTCACTGGTCTAAACAAAAAAAAAAAATCAGTCAGGCAGCTACAGCTCATACAAGACGCTGTCCTGACCAATACTAGGAAACTGGACCACATCACACCGGTCCTCAAATCCTTACATTGTCTTCCTGTTGGTCAAAGAATAGAATTTAAAATCTTACTCCTGGTCTATAAAGAACTAAACGGCCTTGGAACCAGATACATCCTAGCCCTGCTGGTTCACTATGAAGCATCCAGAGCCCTGAGGTCATAGGTCATCAGGAACAGGTTTACTGTGTGTTCCCAAAATCAGAACCAAACAAAGTGAAGCATCATTCAGTTGTTCTGCTCTTCACCTGTGGAACAAACTACCTGAGGTCTGACAAAAACTGTCAATTCATTTAAATCAGGCCTGAAAACATTACTGTTCACTGGAGCTTTTACTTAAATACTTAATTACCTTCTAAATGTTTTATATCTTTTATTTTGCCTTTTAATGCATTTTGATGTTGGGTTTTTTTTCATTTTAAGTTTCTCATGTTTCCTGTAAAGCACTTGTCCTGGACACAAAATGTGCTATTGAAATAAATTTGCCTTGCTGTAAATATTTTTTTCTGGAATTTAAATCTTTGACTTTTATATACAATTGTAACAGTAATCAAAAATAAAATTACAAACAAACAAACAAGAGCACCCGCTCCATAAATAAATAAATAAACAGAAGAGACACATGGAAACACAAATGAATACAAAAGAAAACCATGTGCCTGGGTTGCAACAGTCAGTCTATTGATTTTGTGTAAATATAGTCCATTTAGTCCAGTTTCTATCCAGTTGTGGTTTTTACCAGTGGTGTAATGGTCCATGGAGAAAAGGGTATACACTCATGTTTTCCCTTTTATGTAGCCCAGAAAAACAATGAAACTGTGACATATAAAACTACTCTTTTTAGTTTACTCAAAAAATATATCAGTAGTATTTGCTCCTAATTACAAAATTAATATGTCAGATGAAAATAAAATACAGAAATAAATAAGAAAAGGGAATGTAAATGGGACACAATGTCGAGAAATAAATTCAGGGATAAGAATTAAAACAAAAACATAAGGACTAACTAAATAAAGGTACATTTATCAAGCCATTTTTATACATTTGTTTATTTTTCTGTATGTATATAAGTAAATATATACTCTTCAGGGGGATTTATGTAAAAGTGGGTATACCTAATGCAGACTGAAAAATAAGTAGGTATACCCTGTAAACCGCCGTATATCATCGACTACACCAATGGTTCTTACAGCCTTAGTCTGTGTTAATTTTTCCATTCGGAATATTTCCTCAGTTGTGGATATCCACTGGTCCTTGTGATAACACCAGAAACTGACTGGACCCAAATGCAAGACTCAAACACATATGTACAGATTTACAGTCTTTAATAAATGTGAATAACACTGTCTTCTCCTTGATATTGGACACTGTAAGCAGACATGGGGGGTGGGGCAGACAAAACAGGTCAAAAACCAAACAGGCAACAATCAGAAGGAGAATCCAAAATACGTTACCATAGGGAAGCAGGAGGTCATATCACAGGTCCGAGGTCCAAAGAGGCAAAAAGAGGGGTCAAAGAGGAACAAAGTCAAATCCAGGTCAAAGGTCAAAATCAGACAGACACCACAAACCAAAAAGCCAAACCCCCCAAAAACCAAGTAATCAAGACAAGAAATATGCTCATATGTATCGCCAGGGCAGACAACAAACTCACAACGACCAGACAGACACAGGAGGGTTATATAGGGCTGACACAGGTGAGACACATTAGGATTAATGAGTGGGTGGAGACACACACCGGGGCCAGGAGGAAAGTAGGGAACAGGTGAACACAAACTTACATGTCAAAGTAAAAGCCAAGAACTCCAACAAAGACAAAAACCACAGAAAGACTTACAAAAATAAGACAAAAACAAGACACGAGACACTGAACTTATGACGGAATAGAAAAGATATAGAGCATCAATAATCAATGGAATGGAATAACCCACCACATAGTACAGTATGACCCAAATCATCTTCTAAAACACAGAAATATATGGACATTTCCAAAATATATGAGTGGTCACACAATGCTGAGGTAAGCATATGCTTAAATAATGATCTATATACTTATACACATGTTTTAAACATCTGATGGTTTAACCAGTGATGGGCCGTCAGCCTTTACTGACCTACTTTTATAACCTGTATTTGTTCCATGAAGACATATTAAATTACTCCCAATAGTGTATTCTCTATATTTAGCTTTTCCCTTGGTTGCACTATTTATCCACTTGTTTTTGTGCATTTTAAAACGTTTATTTATGAAGCCAATCTGGGGCCATAAGTTTTGTGTATGAAAGAGTAAAACTTGAAACAGATTTGAAAGCAAAAAAACCCCATTTGAATAAAAAATAAATAAAACATGCAAGTTATAAATAAATAAATACATCCTCAAATATTAAAATAAGTATGCAAGTGAAAAATTTACATTTTTTTATTCAAAACAATTACCACAGTGAATCAAAAAAGTACATTTAAACTGAAAAAAACCTTTAAATACACTTATTTTTCATTTGAATACATTGTTGTCTTTGTCAAACTTCAAGATTAAAACTTAAATTCTCTGTTTAAAATTAGATTCTTTCATATGCAAAATTTATGGCCCCAGACTGGTTCCATATTTATCCAATCATGTTCCAGACATCATGTGTTGCCGGGTAAAACAAATCTTGCTGAGTTCTGTTCTTAGTGGTTTGTCATTCATTGTCACTATACTGTTTGATCCAACACCCTGTTATATTGTGTTCATTTTATTGCATTAATATTTGATGGTGGATTAACACACTATAGAGATACAAGCTACAGCGTCTGGATCAGCATACTTAGAATGTGCATTTTCATTTTTTTGGTGCACATGAGAAAATATGAACTCATTAGAAAAGTTACAAACAGAGGCTAATTTTATCTTAATAAAAATTCTAGATTAACCTATAAAGACCCAGTGCTACGTTTGTTATAGTTGTCAGATATTTAACCTTTCTTAAGTGATTTATTATAATATTATCCAACACATTTTGCATTTTCACTGTAAATCATGTCTTTTTTTCCCTGTATTTGATGTAGATGTTCATAAAAACTCAAGTGTAAATTCAAAAGCTATTATATCAAAATTGAAAAAGCTGACTTTTTCAGCAAAGACATCATAAACCCAACACAAACTATGTGTCTCCATCCACTGTTATTGATCCAACTCTGTGAATGACTGTTATAGAAGATGGTGGTGTTTCCATGGTAACTATGGAGCCTCTGTACATACAAATGAGTCATATCTAACGACTTTGAAAAGCAGACAAACTGTATTTTACATGAATTATTTATATATATTGATAGGATTAGTGGATCTAAATCAGTAGATGGTTTTGCTTGTTCTTGGATGTTTGGGTATTTATGGGTAAAACTTTATAACAAATTACCAAAACAATCTTTTGAGATGCAACAGTAAAACGTTAGTGATCCTGTTGTCCTTATGTTCAGCTTTTCAAGGAGACAGTCATGGCTGATAGTGGTGGAGTGACAACAGAAAGGCAGAGGAGTTGGCAGTGAGCCTCAGAGCAGACTGCTTTAAAGTTTCCATAGGCTGCTTTAATCAATTTAGCAGGAGAGAGAACATTGTGTTTGGGAAACTGAACAAAGAAGCCACTGAAGCAACAATGCATTCATGTCATAGCCACTGAATTGCAACTTTGAGCAGCTGACTTTGACCAAACTTAAAAAAACAAACAAACTAAGAAGTACCAATTGTACAGAGATACTGACTGCCAACTTTTGAAAGTAAATAAACCCCATTATCGTTAATAAAAATGAGTACTAGATTTAACAGAATGACAGAATGACATATTTCCCAAAAATGTATCAATATAATTACAGATGACTAAAAATAAAATATGCATCTCCGTGTCACAAATACTTGTATACATTTCTAGGATCTCCAATTTCAATCTGCCTAATGCTTCTTGGATGCATTTACAATGTGTTTCTTTAAATATTAGATAGACATCTAATCCTACATGCGTCATTTAGCAGAGCAACAGGCATAAGAAAACTCATCATTTAATTAAATTCACCACAAGGTAGAAGAGTCTGTTTTAATCTGTAAAAGCATCATGCATTAATCTGAATTTAAGAATATTTATTTAGGACTTTAACAAGAATATATTATAATAATGTAATTGTAATTTAACCCCTTAATCCCTGATGAGTCTGATGATTCTGAATGTATGATTTATTTTAAATATTCATCCATATTTCACTATTCACACATTAGGAACAATTCAAAACATACTGACAGCATATTCTTTGTGCTTTCCATAGACATCTGAGCATGCTCAGTACATCTCCTGCTGCCTATATTATGGGGGAGATTTTTTTGTGGTGATTTTTTTTCTCACTTCTTTTTTTTTTTTTTTTTTTTTTTACTGTGATTTTACCAGGTTTTGATCATGTACAGTAACTGCTTTTTGGAGTTTAACCAGGTGCCAAAAGCAGCTGGACTGATTTAGGGGGAGAAAAAAAACTAAAATCCCTAAAACAAAATTCACACCCTTGTCGTTCAGTGTGTTCCAGTTCACAGTACATTTTCAACATCCTAAATCTCTTATTAATGTACATTCTGGGGGCCTTATTTAGTAAAAACCTGTCAAACTTTAATTCCTCTCTTTGTTTTGCTCTGTTTTTCCATCCTGTTTTGACCTTAAAATAAAAATAAAGGAAGACAAGTAGATTATATGACACTGAAACAGCAGTATGTTTACCTGAAATAATTAAACAGTTTGGACATTTCTACTGAGAATGTGAATATCCACAGCGCTAACTGTTCTATGAAAGCTGACATAGTGCAGGACATGTGTCTAATGTAAGGTCAGAGTGTGTATTTTATCACCACATGTACAACCTGCTGTTTGATTACAACAGTGTGTGTTTGCCTTTGTGTGTTTGTGTTTGTGCACTCATGTTTGTACAGTAGTTTATACTGTATAAAGCTCTTTTGACCTTGCTGCTGCGTCTTCGATTTTCACTACTCATACCGACTCTGACAAATTTAATGTTGTACATTGATCAAGTCGGGATGGAAATCAAAAGTCTGTCTCCGACCCCCATCACTCCATAACTTTCACCCCCATGCTCATGTTCACACACACATACACACGAGTAAACAAAAATGCTGATTAATTGCACATTGTAGTGGATGATAGAGTGTGACCTCTGTTTCGCCTTTGCTGTTGTCATTGTCCCACAGCTTGAAGGATGGACATGAGAACACAAACCAATGATCTTTTTCCCATCCAGCCCAAAGCCTCTGAGCCTGAATAATTCAATTTGTATCCACCAAAGCTGCATTTGTCATAGCTGCTATGTGCTCTCGGGCTCTTTACCCAGCATGCTTTGCTCTATACACTTTGATTCACCACATTCAACCCAGGTTTCAAGAGATCAGACTGCATAGGGGGAGAAGGGATGAAGGTATTTCTCAGCACTCGCTTAAAAAATAAGGCTCCCTTGTTCTGTTTGAAATGTGATACTGCACAGAACTGAATAATTATCATAGTGTACTGTAACGAAATCCATTGGAAGCTGCTACATATCAATTTTACATGTGCAGTTTTTTTTTCAAAAGTGGAAATATAAGCCCTAATGAGAGGTCATTAATGAGACTGAAAGCTCCTAAGGAATTAATTAGGGCAACGTGAGTAATAATTAGCCTTTGTAATTTACATGCTATCTTTGCCGAATGTTTGCATAATATAATATAAACTGCAACATTAAGGAAGAGACAAAGGCTTTCGACACTGAACCTCCAGTCCCCACCCCAAAAATTTGCTCTTTCCTGTGTAAAGCTGAAATGATTAATTGATTAATTCATTTAACAAAATATTTTATTAGAATTTTCCAGAATATAATTTGGCTGCTGCAAAACATTGGTTCCATTGTTGTGTTTCACACAGATCCTTATTTTTTCATTGATGTAATTAAGATCTAAAATGGCTCGGTGATGATCCTGACACAAGATAAAGGTTAATTTATAAGTAAGTTGGATACAAATGTGTTGAAAACTGTGGCACGGTGGTGCAGTGGTTAGAAGTCATGCCTCACAGCACCATCCATTCCCACACCAGACCTTTCTGTGTGGAGTTTACATGTTCTCCGCATGTCTGCGTGGGTTTTCTCCGGGTACTCTGGTTTCCAAAGACATGCACTGATAAGTTAATTGGTTAATTTATATCTATAGATACAGTGATTGTTTGTTTATATGTCAACTCTATGTTGAACAGGGTGTACCCGTCCTTCACCTATTGTAGCTGGAATGTAACCCTAGTGATGGATAAAGTGAATGAAGAATATGAAATTTTATGTATATATATATATATATATATATATATATATATATATATATATATATATATATATGTGTGTGTGTGTGTGTGTGTGTGTGTGTGTGTGTGTGTGTTGTAGATATATAGATATTTCTATATCTTTTTGTACTTTTATATTTTTTTTAGAATGCGGTTTCAGTCGTTTCTGGAACAAATTACAAGTTGTTTGACATTTGTTTGACACAACATCCATTCTTCACCGTTCTACTATTTTTTTTTTCACCCATTCAAATAAACAATTTTAATCAAAGAAAATAATCAACAGATTAATTGATTACAAAAGTTATCAATAGCTTCAATACTAATGGCAAATGGATTGCACTTATATAATTCTTTTCCTCCCTCACATTAACCCATTCACACACACACACACACACACACACACACACACACACACACACACACACACACATACACACACACACACACACACACATATACACACCAGTAGGTTTTTAAGGTTCTGCCAGACCTACTGGGAGCCTAACTTAGGGTTCAGTGTCTTTCTCAAGGCCACTTGAACATGTGAACAGCCAAACCACCAAACCCTTTCCATGTTGGACTCTTCCCTCTTTGCTACTGAGGGAATCCTGGTTAGTTTCTTAATAATATGTTTACAATCAGGAATGAGGGTCATAACATCCAATGCAAGCTTTTTTTCTATGAGAAAAAAAACACCCCCCACTCTGTTTTTTTTTGGGGGGGGATAAATCGCACCCTGTGTGTGTGTGTGTGTGTGTGGGGGGGGGGGGGGGGGGGGGGGGGGGGGGGTGTGGGGGGGGGGGGTGCAGTTTATAAAAGTGCATAAGTAGGACACATTAGCTTTCACATATTGACTTCAGACAGACGACATCTTATGGCTGCTTTGTGATCCGAACACTAAACCTATTCTGTTTTACCAAACTGAAAAACTACCAGTGTCACATAAGTCAAAGCTTTAATATCAAGGAACATGTTACAAGACAAGTAATCAGTAGTTGACAAAACTCTGCGAACACTCAGTTTACTGAGAGGAAATCCTGCAGCACAAACTCCTCCTGCCACTATCAGACTACCTGGTCTGTTAAAAAATGATGGTATAAGATTATCTATGGCATCAAACATTGACCTCTAGTTGTCTGTTTTTAATTCCCTCAGGAATTCCTTCCTTTTGAGAGAATGTTTTGTGCAACAAGACCTCTGAGGCTGCTCATCAACACACACCTGCGATATTACCCTCAGTGTTTGAATCATATGAGCATGTGTTGAACAGATCAAGAGCAGGTATTTTCTTTGTTGATGAAAAGTGTAGTAAAGTAAAAATGGCATCATGTATAATTTTCATGTAATAAATGTGATAAGTACAAGATAATTTCTTAACAACATACAGTACATTTTAAGACACAAGTAGGTTTATTGTTTTAGTAAGAGTATAACGACATAATGGTATAAATGTCTATACACATTTTTCAGTCATAACCCTAACAAGGTACGGTTTAAATATAAAATAGGATTAAAAGCAAGAAGGGTCAAAACACAGTAATGTCCTGTCAGATATAGAACTTTAATTAATTGCCATTCTGACCTTTATTTCAATATCAAGTATCTCCTTGTTTTGGATAATCCTTTACGATCCAACATTAATCTGTCAAATGGTCTCTATCTCTGATGGGACATTACTGTCTTTTGACCCAGAATTCTAGGAAAAACCTGAAGCATCTTGTATTTAGTGTGACCCTTGTATTTAACATGACTTGAGCTGTTTCTTAAAGACATAATGACATTTACTGAACAAATCTAATGTTTTTATCCTTTCACTCAACACATGTCCAATGTTTGTTTTTTTGGCTCAGATTTCTCACTAAATGCTGACTGTTTCTTCGAGAAGACGTGTATATATTTAATGCACAATAGTTCTCTCTATTTCCTGGTTGTATTTTAATAAACAGACTTAGAAATACATATTGTGTTGATTCTAAATCCACCTGGAGCTTCATTGTCTGATTTCACGTCTTACTTTTATAGCAAAAATAGTTACTACTACAAACTTACAAGCAAAACACATTGTAACTTGTCTTTTTCAAACCTGAATAATGACTTTTTTCTGCCTTTTTTCCCCAATTTTTGATGAGCAGTTGCTTTTTGTGTTTTGTATTAGCCCTTAATAGTAATAACAATTATAAATTAAAAGAATGCTAAAAAACGGGTCCATGCTTTTATCATGCACTCTTCACAGGCCTCCCAAAAAGCACCACAGACAGACTTCAGCTGATCCAGAATTCTTCAGCTAGGTTATTAACCAGAACCAAGAAGAGAGAGCACATTACTCCATATTTTAAAATACTACTCCTCACTTTATAAAGCCTTAAATGGAACAGGACCCAGTTACATTTCAAATTCACTGATCAATTATATACAAACTAGAACACTAAGGTCATCCAACGCAGGCTTACTAGTGACTCCCAGATTTATTACAAAGACAACTGGTGACGCAGCCTTGGTTAACTATGCACCAAAGTCAGGGAAGGCAGTTCACTGAGTATATTTAAAACCAAATTAAAAACATTTATATTTTCATCAGCCTTTGAAGGGACATAAAGAATGGAGTCACAATTCTGTGATACATTTACCTGCATTTAAAATATATATAAAGTATATATATATAATGCAGGTAAATGTAGTTTGTCAGTATGTCATGGTCATCGGATATGACTCATTTGGACTTCAGAATCTACATAGTGGACATGGAGACACTGTCATTTTCTTTTACGTTGATTCACAGGTAAAATCCACATAGTTTAATAAGTGATGTGGTTATAAACATTGTTTTTTATTTTCAGATACTGATGTAATTTGCAAAAAAAAGTTACCTGTACTTAAAAAATACCCATAAAGACCAAGTTCTTATTTTGTGGCAATTTAAAAAAAATCTCTATACTTTTCCCAAGTGATTTATCACTATTTATTATAACATTATTAACTTGAAAGTAAATGTTGAAAAATATCTGATTTTCACCAAAAAAAAAGAAGCAAGATACAGATGATGAGATACATTTTTTTTATTCCTTTATTCTTTATTGAAGATTCTCATTAGGTCATTCAGGCTAATCCTAGATTGAATAATAATGAATTGGAACAAAGTTAAATGTTAAATGTTAGACTCAAAGTCTCATCATCTGAACCCACTATATCCTCACTAGGGTCACTGGGGGTCTAATCCAGCTACAGTGGGTGAAGGCGGGGTACACCCTGTATGAGTCTTCAGTTCATCTCAGGGCTGAACATATATAGACAAACAATCACTCTCACATTCACACCTATGGTTAATTTAGATTAACCAATTAACCTATCAGTGCATGTGTTTGGATGGTGGGAGGAAACTGGAGTACCTGGAGAAAACCCACACAGACATGAGGAGAACATGCAAACTCCACACAGAAAGGTCTGGTGTGGGAATTGAACCAGGGTCCTTCTTGCTGTGAGGTATGAGTGCTAACCACTGCACTGTACCCCCCCACCACACACACACACACACACACACACACACATAAAAAAAAGGAAAAGTCACCAAAGTAAAATATTAGAATTATTTTTTTTTTATCTGTTTTTTTTTTTTTGCATCTGGAGGACAAGTTGTCCATTTCTATCTTTTTTCATTTTTCTAGCTGCATACCTGAGGATCATGTTGGCTGTTTATTCACAGTGTTATACTGTCCACCATGTTATTACTGATGTTAAAGGAAATGAAAGGATTGATTTAAACCCTAAACATCAAAACTACTGCTGCTGGTGTCAAATAAATAGGAGATTGATGGATGTGACCTGGGGTTGACCCTGGTGCGAAGGTCGAACTGAGGACCAGAGACAGTCGGCGTCCAGTCGCCGGATAAATTTAATAAGCATGTGCATGTTTGCGTCGGTGGCACGGATGTTAATGTTGAAGAAGGAGAAGACCGACTGGAATTGATAGAAAATGGAGAGTGCTATGTTTGGACTGGGTTCATTACATACATAAATATGAAGGAGACTGGTTAAAGGTGAGCAATAACATGGGTCAACATTAATAAGACCATTAGAATGAAGGTCTATGTAAAGAAATTACACACTTGTATGACCTATTGGCTGAACAAAATACTGTATGGTTTGCAAGTAGCTGCAGTTTACACTTTATTGAGTCACTTTGTTGAGGTAAAATGCAAACAATCGCTTCAAGAAGTTGTTACAGAAATAAGCTCAACAGAATCCGTGTAATAATGGACTTAAAAAGCCATAACAAAATCAAACAATAACCACAAAGAAGCTGTAGTTTAGATTTTATCATGGCTGAGGGGCATTGTTAGGCATGAAGCGAAGCAGATTACAGCGTCGTAATACGGATCTGATCCGGTCACAGGCTTTGAATAATAATTTTATCATGTCTCTAATACAGTTTTAACATTGCTTTTTTTTCTCCATCACCTCATTAAGTGTTAAAATAACAAATACCAAATCCTGAAAATATGAATATTTTCAACAGACTTATCAATATTAACATCTAAAGAATTAACTTTTGGGTACCAGATGTTTCCTGCTCTTCTTTAACTCCACATGCATCATTTCACACCAGTGAAAGTTACACACTAGGTCATGACTGGCCCCAAAAATTGAGTTACAAATTCATATTTATCAGATTTTAGATGAAATCAAGTTTTGCAGTGCTGTATTATCAGTGTGAGGCAAGTTACTTCCAAACTGTAATGTATTACATATTAATTACTGTTATGTACTGTTTTAGTTTTGAGTGCAACACCCCCAACCCCCCACCCCCCTTGTATTTATAAGGCTGATAATTAATACTAAACAAACAATAACTCAAACTATGAATTATGAAAGAGCTGCAGCATCTTAAACTGACCACAATGAACATTTAACAAATAAACAGTAACACAGTACTTCATTTTCAGGCCACGTATACATGTATTTTTAAAACCGAATATTTCCTCCCCTCCGTTTATATATATTATTTTATCCACACTACCTTGTTTTCCCTTCCACACATCACCAAACATCTGCATTTTCAATCACAAAGCTTTCCAAACCTGTAGATGGCATTATTTACCCAAATCCTACCCAATCACATCAGTCGTCCTCTGTTGGCGTCACTTCCACCTAAACATAAAACATGGCGCCAAGTTTGTTTGTCTGGACAGACTGGCAGACAGAAGGTAGATGCTAGAGGGTAACGGCCGGACAGACGGGGCCGGTGTTCAGGACGAGCCATAGAGTGGTGATACGTTCCATTCAGTGCAATATATTTGACAAGACAAACACATGTCTGCACATTTTATTAACAATACTCCGCTAAAACTGAAACCAGATTTCCACGTGTGTTATGTCATACGAGTAACTACACAGTAAATTTTGCAGTGTTAAATCAACACTTAGAGAGTTTATTTAACTTCTTCTAGAGTGTATTTGGTCCCATTGTCTCCAAATTAACACTGCAAAATCTACAGTGTATGATTAAGGACAAAAAAAGAGTTTAAATATAAATATTTAAGAGAAAAAAATCAAGGTTTTGAGATAAATATTAAAAATGTGAGATAAAAAAAGTCAAAATTGTGAGATAACTATAATATATAAAGTCACAGTTTCTCTCCTCCACTGATTTTCTCTCTGATGTGACTTTTTTTTTTTTTTTTTTTTTAATTACTGTCACATTTGTTTAGTTTGAAAAAGTAATGAGTCTATTCTGAGAATGTAGGGAGAAAAAAGTACAAAGTTTCCAGAAAAATAAATACTCCAGTAAAGTACAGTGATGAAGTATTTTTACTTAGTTATTTTCCACTTCTGCTGAAAATAAGTAACCTTGACCTATGTCTTCAAGGTCAAATCATCTTGTGTAGTTAAATATGTATAATACATAATAAAAATGTACGTTATAAGATTTACACAAAGACAAGAAATTATAGGACGGTAACTTTCAACCAAATCTTACACTATATTTGGCTGAAGGTGATTAAAAGTCAGTAATATTACTAAAAATGTATTAGTAAAACCTTACACGACTACTTTACAGCATAAAATAATCCTTTTTTTTTAGCATGTTACTCCCAGCACTGTGGTCGTCAAACACCAAGGGAAGGAACATGAATCACATACTTTAAGTGAAGCAGCACTTTAGGAAATTGAGCTAAAGCAAAAAATAACAGTTATTGGTCATAAAGTCTAGAACATCTGTGTCGTTTCCCTGTAGTGTTTTTACTTTCAAGGAATGGAAGCCACAGTCCTAACATGCCAAACCATGTAAATATTGTGTGGCTTTACAGTCATCCAACTGTTCTTTATATGTCCCCCTTCAGCACTTAGCTTCCAAGACTCCTCCTCTGGTCTAAGCCGTGTGGAGTTTTAAAATGGCATATACATCCTTATGTTTATACAGCTGCTGGTTTTTTTTTTTTTTTTTTTTTTTACGGTGAGTGCATGCCTAGGAGGTTGCGTTGCAGAGGTTTCACCTGATGGTCAAGTTAATGAACCCGTCCCTTGAAGATTGAAGTTTGTCTTAGGACAGAACACACATCTGCTAATGCACCTCCAACACCCCCCCCCCCCCCCCCCTTTTTTTTTTTTTTTTTCCTCCTCCTGCCTTTACAGATCACAAAAACTGTGAGTAATGAGTAGAGTGATGTGCTTTCATTATCTTGGATAAAAGACCAATGCAATATCCAAGTCATCCATAGTGCAGTGAATTAGGTGTAGCGAGCTATTTGCTGTTTAAAGTATTAGCAGTGGTTTGGTGATATGTCCTTGGGGTAAGACTTTGTATGCTGTATGGTGCCTTAAAAACAATTGTGAGACTTATCGAGACTGAATTATTGGGCTTCTAGACAACTGCTGCAGCTGGCTTTATAAACTAACTGTGGCTCATTCCTGTCACTTATTCATTTTTATGGGGCTACTGATCAAAATGAACCAACAGTAAAGTGGGTTTAAAAACAACAGATAGCTGTGGTGTGACTGGGTTACTACTGCTCTACGAGGGGTACTAGTCTTTTATGGCCCACTGGGTAACTGTAGATACAGCTTGGTTAATTGTTGTTCATCGTCGGTGTGATTCAACACCTCAGTTATTGAACGGCACAGAGTCTGAGCATTGTTTTAGTTTGTAAATTGCAACTTTGATTACAATTATTCTATTTATAAAACACACAGACTCTGTTTTATAACCTTTTTTTTTATTTAGCAACTGGTACATTACAAAATGGTGTAAATGATTTGAAAATAATTTAACTATATAATAAAACTTTGCAAACAACTTGCAAGAACTTTGAAATTAATGTTATGCAAAAATGAATCCAGACCTCATCTTGTTATATCGCCAAAATGTAGAGCGTTGGGGATATAATAGTTTTGCATCCACTGCCACGCGATAACGTTTGAACGGCTGGAACGATTTGTCTCAAATTCTGTGTGTTAATGCTCTAGGATAGATACATGAATAATTCGATTTTAGAGGTCAAAACTTTCAAAATGGCTGACTTTTGTCTGGCCTATAACTTATGACCAGGTAGATTGCAGACAAATTCAGTGTGCTCATACTATCGGTCAGGCACATGAACTCATTCTTTTAGATTTTGTATTTAATATATACGTTTATGATCAGGGAATGAGTGGACGGGAGTGGTGAAAATGATGGGTGACTGGAAGGATCACGTTTTGGAGATATACATTTAGCAGTCCGACTGCATCGACATGTAATTAGATAAACAAATAATTTAATAGGAAAATGATTGTTTAAAAGATGGTGTGTGTGTGTGTTTTATTATTATTATATGTTTAAAACTAAATGTTTGAGGAACATTTGACACAATGAATAATAAAGGTGACCCATATGTTCACTAGTTATATGACAAATATATAAGGTCAAAGGTCATCACTGTGACCCCCAGGTTGTACATTCTAATGAATGTGATGCTTCAGGAATTTCTTCTCATACTAGCGTTGCATTGCAGTCCGCATTTGTCCAGCAGACAATGACAAAGCATCCTGGACATAGCAACATAATAATGATAAATAAATCGTAAATATAATATTATATCTCTTACAATATTGGTCTTTTCAACTTGCTGTTTTTGTTAGGGTGTTTTCACACCTACGCCATTTAGTTCGCTTTAAGCGGACTAGAGTTCGGAACACCTGCAGGTCCGGTTCATTTGGGCTGGTGTTGAAAGTGGACCAGTTTATTTTGGTCTGCACTAAAGGACCGTACCGAGACCTCCTTTTCGAGGTGGTCTCGGTCCAGTTCCAAGCGGACTCTGGAGCGGTTGGCTGCTGGTGAGCGGCCTCGATTCGGCCCATCTCTTTTACGCACACACACACACACACACACACACACGATACAAATGCACGCAGATGACAGTAGGAATAGATTACACTTTGTAGAACAGGATCAGGATCCAGTTTACTGTCCTCAATTGGAAATCTGTTTTGGACAACTGCACCACATCTTGCTGCATACTCATTCAAACACATACAAACCAACTCAGTCACAACATTTTAATTAATTCATTTAATTCATTTTATTAAGCATCATATTCTGTTCAAACCTTGCACCCTTCCTTCCAATCCAAGTTAAAAACACAATTATGGCAGAGAACAGCATGATCAGAAGTGTCCAGTGAACACATGTGATTAGACTTGTGGTTCATGGTATCTGTTATTTAAGATACATTACAGTCATCTAATATAATCTAGTGTGGGCAGGGTTATTATGACCTAAACCAAAAAGCTCAAACTGAAACAAACAGTGTCTCTGATGAGGACCCTATGTGAGGTCAGACACACAGTCACAAACACACCAACCATGAGCAACTTTAATTCAACCTGAAGAACTTGAACCAAAGTGTTTTTTTTAATGTCTGAAAGGGGAGATTTAACCAAGTCATGTTCTGTTGACAGCTCTGGGCTGAGCTAATAAAAACATGAGCCTCGTAGATTGATTCTGTAGAACAGAGTCCTGCATCACTGTTAGCCTTTCATTTGATACCTGAATTTTGTCATTTTGTCAGTCCCCCTATCATACAGAAAAATACAAAAAGCTCAACAGTGTAACATAAGGGGCTTAAACACCCAACACATTTACTTACACTAGATAAGTTAGTCCTGAAAAATGTAAATCCCACTGTCACATTTGATATCTACGCTCTGAGCTAGAGCTGCACAAACATAATTCACTACACTTCCTAAGCTAGACTTCATGTTTTTGTCCATTTAAGTATAAGACACACATTTATAAGTGAATCTATGATTATACATTTACATTTAAGTCATAGGTTTTTCAGGCAAGTGACACATTTTGGTCATTTCTGATCACCATATAAGACAGTGACATTGGACTTGTTTACATGGACGTTTTTATTCCTGTTTAATTCAGAAAAAAGAAAAAGGATTATTCCAAATGAATTCTTAATTCTGAATAAAGTCACTGGTTTATTCCACTCTTAATTCCTTTACATGTAAATGGTAAGGTAAGGTAAGGTAACTTTATTTGTACCTGAAGGTAGACTTGGTTGCAGGTAAAAGTGCAGTAAAAGTATAGACAAAACAGTTAATTCAACTTTAGCATTATTCCTGTCATTCTTCACATGCTCCTGGTATTGTTGCCATGACGCACATATTGTGCATTAAAGACACATATTCTACACTAGTATGTTGATTCAGGTGAGCTACTGTTTCATAATTATCACTAAAATAAATGCAAAAATCACATTTTATGTCTGGTCTTCTATGTTGCTAGTTGAAATGAAAGCAAAACAGGAACTGGATGTGATCCTTTTCTTCTGGTAGACATCCACACATTAAGTGACGGTTCTGTCCAATCAAAACCCTCTGTACATCCAGCACTGAAAGCCAAATTAACCAGAGCAGAATACACCTGTTTACCATGGAAACCTTAAATGGGAATTAACATTTCCATATAATCATTCAGAATTATTGTATTATTTAAAAAACATCATGTAAACATAGCCATTAATAGTCACTGTGAGGTCATAAACTCATCCACCCTTTACCCCTACACTGTAATTTAGTAATGTACCTCTACCCCACTGCGAAGGGGTAGAGGTATCTCAATTCCTGATGAATGAACGGGGAAGGACTTGGGGGGCAGGCAGTGGGAGGGGTGCTTGTTGACCCCCCAAAAAGGAGATTTCCCATAATTATTGGCAAGATGGAGGTAAATGCATCAAAAAAGGTGGACAAAAGAAACACACACATTTTTTTCACACAAAATTATGTTCTTCATACACACCTTTGATCAACCATTTAATGTTGTTTCAGTCTATTATATATCACATTTCTGTGGTTTATAGTCGATAGCCGTGGAAATATGCCCAAAGTCCAGTGCACAGACATGGTTCCAGCTGCTGATGGTATGGTGAAACGAAGATGTTGTGTCTGTTTAAAGCAGCAGCGATGACTCCTGATGATGTAACAGGTTTTGAAGGGTTGTGTCATTTCACAGGAGGATGTTGCAGCTCCATTTCAAGGTGTAGTGTCAAGTGCAGGGGCCAAAGGCTGAATTGGGATTGAGCCGTGGTCTACATGGTCTGTAAGGTCTACCTCTGCATGAAGAGTGAGTGTACCTGCTCTCTTAGGTACAGTACCATGTAGTAATGGTACTAATACAAGGAATAATGTTTAAAGGGATATCTATCTATCTATCTATCTATCTATCTATCTATCTATCTATCTATCTATCTATCTATCTATCTATCTATCTATCTATCTATCTATCTATCTATCTATCTATCTATCTATCTATCTATCTATCTATCTATCTATCTATCTATCTATCTATCTATCTATCTATCTATCTATCTATCTATCTATCTATCTATCTATCTATCTATCTATCTATCTATCTATCTATCTATCTATCTATCTATCTATCTATCTATCTATCTACCTACCTACCTACCTACCTACCTACCTACCTACCTACCTACCTACCTACCTACCTACCTACCTACCTACCTACCTACCTACCTACCTACCTACCTACCTACCACTTAGGAATGAACCAAATATGGTAACTTCATTACTCCGGGTATTGTTTTAGAGTCGGTTTGTTTCACTGTCTGCAGCTTTACACACAACTGCTGGACCGATTTTCAATGAAATTTGAAGGAAACGTGCAAGGTACAATAGTGCAGAGTCTGTCCCAGTTTAGTCAATGTCGGTCAAAGGTCAGGGATACCAAAAATGTCTTTTTGCCATGATAACAGATAGGGCAATGAGGTCAAATATGTGTGAGGAGGCAGGGTGTGTTGTGACTTGCACCACTTTTTCCACCTTGATTGAAAATTACCAAAGTGCTTTCATCTTTTACTCTTTTACACTAAAACCTATTCTCTTGTTAATTCTAACAATTTCACATTTTGACCCCAGACTTATCTTGGAAACTTCAGACAACTAGCATTTAAGACTTGGTTTTCTTTATCAGTAACACATGTGGTAAAATGTCATTAGTTTTATTCTGGCAGTATTTTACTCAGACCAGTGTAACACAGTTTAACATTTAGAATTCCAGAGTACTTCATGACATGTAAAGGGTTAAACCCATGTGTTGTGTCTTCCATTTTCTAAATGATTCACCCTTTGTATCAATGTGTCCACTGTAGTTTAGATGAATCACCCAGCCAGCGCTGCTCTTCTGCATATACTGTATCATCTGCATGGTGCTCCTGTTGTCCTGCTTTCTTGCGGCTGCAGAGTGCCTGGCGTCGGATGCTCCTCTACGTCTGAAAAAGGCCATTTGTCTTGGCTTATGATTTGTGTCCCATTTAAATGAGCAGGGGTGTGAGGTTTGCTCAGAGACTCGGGTGGGAGATGGATGACACCCTGGAGGTGGCTGAAACACTACTCTGCCTGTCATGGATTTGTCAATATGAAGAAACCTGTCAAACTAAATCAATAGGGGGAGGCGGGATCCCTCTCGCCAAGCAATTATAGCTCCATAATTGATAAATTCCCTATATTTCATTCCAAATGTCAGGCAGGGATTTATTTTCCCATCATATTTAATCTTTCATTCATTGTGTCAGTGATATAAAAAAGACAAAACGAAACAAAACAAAAAACACAATAGCTTCTTGTTGCTACAGTAATACATGTTGTCATTTTGGGGTGTTAACATACTCTTTTCTACAGTTATAAATTGAAATGTTATTCATTTTTAATCTCAATAAATGAAGAGACAACACTGAGTGACAAAAAGCACATGTATTTACCTTTGGAAAATGTTTTTGTTTGTAAAGCAATTTAGAAATTTTGGAAAAGTCACAATAAAAAACATAGAGTACTACAACGATGATGTATTTTATATAAATACTCCCAAAGTTAACATCACTCTGGTTTCTTGAAAGCAGATTTTTTTTTCAATCTCTATGTGAAACCAAACTTTACTGTATGATAAATGCTTGTTAATGACCAAAATAAATAAATAAATAAATAATTGTTTTGACCCATCTGATGTCCAAAGGTGAAACCATGTGAATGCAAAAAACTTCCAGATTCTATCTTGGTTGAATCCTGAGATATTACCACTGATGTGTTTTAGCTGTTGACCTTTAGTGTGACCTCAGACCTTAGACCAAAATCTAATGGCTTCTTGACTCATTATCTATCATTCCTGAAAGTGTCATTAAAGTTTGTTTAGAACTTTTTGCTTAATCCTGCTGACGGACAAACAGACAAACAAACGGACTCGAATTTAATACTTCCTTGGTGGACGTAATAAAGCCATTTCCAAAGGCACAACACTATAAGTCTATAAATCCACAGTAATAATGAATTTTTAGATTTGCTTCAAACTGTTGGACTTTGAGATCTCAATTTGTGACATTTCAGCAGCTGCTTTTTTAAGCTGCGTAAAAGCTTCAAAATTCACAAATGGAGTTTTTTCACTAAAGTCAGGTGCATGAAATAGCTGTTGGGAGGATTTTGCCTTCTGTTTTTTGTTTTAAAAGAGTGATATTTTGCTTTTTCACATGGAATTGTGCATTTTAAAACATTTCCTTGTGGTCTACATACACAGTAAATGTTATACTTGGGTCTGAATTCTTCATTAATTCAACTCCACAGCTCCATCTTTAACCCTGTTTCTGTGTATAATGACAGCAGAAAGGTCATTTTAAGCACTGGCCCTTTAAATCCAAATCACCCACTCAGACTAATGTCATGAAATTGTGTTGTATGTCACACTAGTTCTTATGGCAGTTGGCATGATATCCATATGCATTTTCATCCATTCATATGCAGTTGAATGCCATTAACCCTAATTGGTAATCTTACTAACTGCTAATCAGGGTTTATTTTATGTCATACATGGAAACATGAACATACATGGAAAGCTTATAATAAAAAAGAAATGTAATGAAAAATTTCACTAAATTTCTTTAAATTTCTCTGTCATTTCAGAGCCTTTTTATAGGATCTTCTGATAATACCTTATTTAATTTCGTATCACTTGCTATTTATTACACTGCTTCTGGAATAAAACTAATGCCATTTTACCACATGTATGTTACTGATAAAGAAAACTCAAGCCTTGACTCAAGTTTCCAAGATAAGTCTGTGGTCAGAATATGACATTTTTAGAATTAACAAAAGAATATGATCCATTCACCACACAGGTTCTTTCTAGTGGAATATTTTCCCATTGTATTAAACCACCATATATGTGGAATAACACACTATCATATAAAGTAAAAACATGAACTAATCAGCACTTTTGTCATTTGTTTTCTGATTAATTTTCTTAAAGTATGTAAGATTTTACACATTTAATTTCTGAAGCAGATACTTTGCAAAAAAAAACAAACAATATTGTAGAGCAGTGCTATTGTTCTTCAATATATTTTTATGTGAAGTTTTTTTTTTTTGTTTTTTTTTAGTATATTGTAGCACATAAAATGCACATGCTTGTAGTGATAGTGTACATTAATTTTGTATGGTTACAAAAAAACCCAGTTACACAAAAATATACACTGACAATTGAATCTGGACATTTACAATTTGGTTATTTTTAATGGTGTCCTTAAATAACAATGTTTTCTTCAAATGTGCATTATACTGTCTTTAATTTACAGTTCGTTAGTAAAAGATGCATGAATGTACATCTTGTGACAGCCACTCTGCAGGGTCTCTGTTGCATGAGTTGTTACATGTAGACTTGCATCTGTTGTTCGGGTTAGTAATAAAATTGTAGCTGCAGGAGGGGGATGACTCACGGGTGGTGTGGCATGTTTAAAATCTGACAGTGCAAATAGTGTAAAAATAATGAATACTAGCTGCACATCACCTTTTCAGAAGCAAACAAACTTACCATTGTTTTTATACTGACCTTTTTTTTCTTTAATTCAAGCTTGCAGAGCTGCTGGTTAACCTTTTAACCTCTGATGTGTCAGCAGTGACATGTTCTAAGTTTAGGATTTATTTTTCTCAATAGTTACACTTCCAGTTGTTGTGATAGAATTGATCTTGTTCTTTCCATAGACATTAAAATCAGATTGAAAGTCAGAATTTGGAAAAACTGTCAGAGCTTAAAAGTCAATAATTTGTCTTTTTCAGAATTTAATATTTTTTTCCACATAATTACAACTTTTTCTTCATATTTTTTTCTCAGAATTGACTTTTTTCTCCTTTTTTCTTCACAATTCTGACTTCAGTGTCAGAATTGAGCAAAAAAATACATAAAAAAATAACAATAATAATAATAATTTTAAAAAATAGTGGATCAACTGTTAAGCATTTCCAATTTTCAGATGGTTTTGGTTCTTGGTTCCTGAGTGGGTCTTTACTAGTGACTTTTTTCCCCCAGACATTTCCATCATTTTATACCAATAATTTCCATGCATTGATAGGATCAGTGGATCAACAGATAGTACACACATTAGATCAGTAGATGGTTTTGCTTGATAATAGATGTTTGGGTCTTTATGTCTTCATGACTATTAGTCATAATTTTACTGCTATTGGATATTTAACCCTTTGATTCATACTGGTAACTGTAGTGGACAGTTCTTCTACAGTTGTTCTCTTGTATATTCATGGATTCATGGCTTTTATTATTTTAGTTCCATATCAGTCAGTTCATATTATTACAGGAACTGGTTTGTTCTTAATATCTGATCTACCTTTATACGTCAATTGCTTGTTGTTATTAAACTGTAATTAACAATGCATTAACAATGTTTTTATTTAATAGTGTGCTGATATTGTGTTTTAAATACACATATCTTCTCTTCAAAGCATAAACACATGTTGTCCAGCTGTAACTGAATAATAAGTAAGTTCATTATGAATATTTATATCGCAGTACTTTTTTCCATGCTTAAAGAGAAATAAAAGCATTTGATGAAGGTTTTCATAATTCATGCATCAATAATAAATCAGTGACTCGTTCTGATTGGTTCTTATATTCTACATATAAACCTTTTCCATCCAAACACAACCCATTCATAATCCTAAATATTTTGATTCCAATTATTATTTAATTACATATTTTTCTCAATAATTAAATATGGAGGTGTTTCATAACTCTTATTACATAACACTACTTTCAAGTCCTGCCCCCCCCCCCTAGCCTATTGCAACACAGGAAGCTTGAACTTTAGTATATCAATTAAACTTTGATGTGCATTTGACACATATGGTAGTAATTTCTAACATTCCATCTTGACTAAACCGCTTTTTCAGAGGCTGCTTAAGAAACCTCATTGTGGGCACAGCGAATAGAGTTTCAAAGACGCCATGGATTCAGATACTGTTAATAGAGGTCTTCTACAGGAGTGAATCACAGGTCAGTGATTCAAGAGCAAGAGATATACAGTGAGAGAGCAAGAAAAAGAGATAAATCGAGGCACACAAAAAATGGAGAGGATATTGTGTATTTGTGCCTGTATGTGTATAAAAGAGATAAAGTGTTGGTTTTTTTATATAGATGCATTAACATTACCAGGCAGAAATGAGAAATACTCTAAATGCTGTATTTAATTCCAGTTTTCCACAGAGATGAATGGCCACTTGTATTAGAAATATGATTTGGTATTAAAAAAAAAAAAAAAAGTAAATAAGTGAGATAAAGTTCAACATGAGGTAAATAGAAGTTCACAGAAATATCCCGCTGTTCCACAACTGGGATTTCTTTTTCTCCAATCCCTCTGAGGTGTTCTTAGAAATGTATTCACTTTATTTATGAGCGTTCTCGCCCGGGCACATTTCCTCACTTGACACATCGAGGACACACACACTCACACACAAACACACACACAAACACACATATAAAAATAAATAAATGAAACCTTCCAATAAAAATAAAGACATTTTAAACAAAGCATTGCTTTGTGAGGTAGAAGTTTCACAAAGCCCTTTGCAAATATTAATTCTGTTCCTGCTAGAGAATTATCTTACAGAAGCTGAAAAAGAAGGAGTAAACACAAGGCAGAATGCATGCTGGGTGGTGATTAGGTTTCGACACTTTACACTATATTTAAATGACTGTAACTTCAGAACTCTTGCTGACATCCTGAGCCTTTTAACACTGTATAACACTTTATGCCAGCAGTGTGGGACTCTATTACAGGTAGAAAGGAACTGTTTCAGGTACTTCCATACAGGCTAACACACGTAAAAGTAAAAAAAAATAAAAATAAAAAATAGAAGAGCAGACTCCACCAAGGCAGACCTCCCACCCCCTCAGAAGCATTTTACTTGTAGGCCAGTGTTATTGAACATAAAGAAGGCAAACAAAAAAAAGTCAACTTTCACGGATATCAGGAGGCTACAGGTGCTTGTTATAATGGCAGTCTGAAAAAGGTTAACTTACAAACTGTATTAAACATACTGTATAAACTAGGTCTCCTCATGTTGCTTCTATGCTAATTCCCCGTTAGCCTAGATAGTACGGACCAACAGCAGCTCATATCCAATATGTCTGTTGCCAAACTGGTGATAAATGGCAGTCCAGAGTTCTTGAGCCAATCCCATGGGCTAATGCCAGCACAAAGCTCTCCCAGCTGGAACTGAGGCCCAAATCCACCCAAGCCTATGTTCCCAAAAAAATGCCAAATCTGGCAGCTGCATATGGCCTAGAGCTGGCGAACACATGGTCAGCCAGTGCCAGAAGAAAACTGTCCAGCTATCCTCAACACCTTCTTAAGCCAACACCAAGTTCTTCTATTTCCCACTTGTCATCTTGGACTTCCATTTAAGATGAGAGCTGCTGATCTGGTCAGAAGATACAGTACTACAATAGTCTTACTTATACTGTTCTCTGCTGCATTTGAATAGAGGTTTTAGTTGTCACTTCAGGTCTGCACTTGTTTATATTTAAAGTTTTTATTTGTTTATCTGTTCTATTTATATATGGTTTGGTTTGTTTTTTTCATGCCATTAAGCTTTTGAGTAAATACAAAGGTTATTATATCAAAACAAGAAGCTGAGGAGAAAGTGACTTTTTCAACAAAATACATCATTGACAGTGGATCCATTCACTACCATTTATCATATCACATGGGTTTTACTGATGAATCAATGTTGTAGAAGATGACAATTTAACTCCAAAATCATTACATATCCAAATAGGTCATATCTGATGACAATGAAAATATGACAAACTGCAATTTACATCAATATTTATATGTATTTATGCTATTACTGGTTCAACAGTTATTACGCATTGTAGATCACGTGATGATTCATTGCAATTTTTTTCCCCATACAAGAATATAACAAGGCAGTCAAAGACAGCAGACCTCCGCCAAGGCTTGATACAGCGTCATATGATGTCAAAACGTGACATGATCGAGCCATAGGTATTGACCTATCTGATGTGTGAAGGTGAGACCACGTGAATGAAAAAAATTGCGATATTCTGTCTTGTCTGAATCCTGAGATATTACCACTAATGCGTTTTAGCTGTTGACCTTTAGTGTGACCTTGACCTTTGACCTTCATTGCTCAAAATCTAATGGGTTCTTCCTTAACCCATTATCTATCATTCCTGAAAGATTCATCAAAATCCATTGAGAACTTTTTGCATAATCCTGCTGACAGACAGACAGACAGACAGACAGACCCTAATTTAATACCTCCTTGGTGGAGGTATTTATTTAGATTGAAAGTATGTGGTTTGGCTCTTGACACGATGACACATTTCATACACATCATACATCATTACGAAATGTAATGATTCTGGCATGACAAATCTGTGATCTTTCTGATTATATGCCATAATTTATAGAACCACCTTGGCCCACTTGGAACCTGAATGAAGGTGGTACTAGAAATAGAATGTGATGGTCCCTTGTGGTCCACGCACTGGAAACACCAAAAAAGCTGTGCCGATACAAGACCAAGCTGATACTGGTGGTATAAAAGTAGCACAAAGATGTTTTGTAGTATATGATTGGCTGTAGTTGTTTTAAAAGGGTCATTTACCTAAACCCACTTTTATTAGTCTTTGGTTCATGTATTTGTGCGTTTTGACCCTAATAGTTCATAAAGTGTGAATTTAAACCCCCCAGGTGCTACAAAGCTTATATTTATATTTATGTAGGCAACAATTGAGCAGTTTTCTACAACCTGTTTTTTTTTTAACTAGTTATGTCACAACACTTGTACATATAAGGTCAAGACTTCTGATGAACATTTCTCCGAGTACGACATAATTGCTACCAGCAAAGGTTGTCGTCCATATTGAACATATGTCCAAACATTGACCCAGTTACCAAAAGTGTTCAGAAACAGAGAACAGGACAGAGCAGCACAGTCAAAAAGGAGGGGGCGGGGCATGAAGTGGAACATGTGCATTTAAAGGGCCAGTGGTCAAAAGGATCTGTTTGGTATCGTTAGTTATAAATAAGGTTGAAGACGGACCTGTGGAGTGGAATTAATGAAGAATTCAGACCCAAGTGGAGCATTTACAGTTCATGTAGACCACAGGGACATGTTTTCAAATGCATAATTCCATAATAAAAACAACAAAATATCACTAATTTAAGTCTAGACCAAAGCAACATTATGAACCAAAGAGATGTGAAAATGCATGTACGTAATTTCCTAATTTAAATATACAAATTGAGACAGTGGATCAGTCAGATTTTGTTTAATTGTAGATATGAATGGGTTTTCAGGCAGATGAGGAGCTTTGATTGAATTGCTCTAATCCTTCTCCTCATATCTTCATTTGCTGCCACATTTTCACTGTTGACTCTCACATAAAGCCATTCATCTGCAGCAGCATTTGTTTCCAAACAGAGCACACTGTTGGTAGTTGTCAGTGGGATTAGTTTGTTGGTTGAAAATAATAATTCAGCATCTGTTTTGATAAGAAGATTTCTTTTTTCAATCCTTTTTTTTTTCTCCATCAGAAACAGTTGCTTGATCCATGGGAAGACTGGCTGCTTTTCTGTGTCTTTGTACTCAGTAAAATATCTTGTCACTTTTACTGTATTACCAGTTTTATCTCATAGACTTGACTAATAAACCAGACTGTTTGCATGGCTGTGTAACTGTAGCACAGAGTGGAAGTCATATAAATAGTAAATATGCCTGTAAGCACTTTTCATGTTGAATTGGCTGAAGTAGTGGGTCGAGCCTCTTTTCAGTTTATTCACATTGTTATAATGAATTTCAATAGATGGTGTGACCCATTTAATACTCAACAAATTGCATTTTTTGAAAGTAATTAAAGTGCCCAGGCCAGTGTGCGGAACTTAGTTACATTTTCCTTTTATTCTAATTTGGACCCACAGAACTGCTGTTTTGCTTTCATTGTATATTAACGCCCCATCTCTCCCATGATGCCACGCCCACTCACAGCTCATCACGAATGATCGCAGTCCTCTGTGCATGCTCGCCTACATTACTATGCTAATGCTTTGACTCCGTGACACCTTGAATCTGACACTAATGACGAACACCGTCATCAGCCGCTCGGTTAATGACTTCAGTCATCAGAGCCACGGATTAGGCCATACAGTCATACCCCGAATGAGTTGTACATTTTGTGTATAAATATGCACTGTGAGGAATATTAGCTGCTCTCAGCGCTGTCGTTCTGATTTCATAAAAAGGTAATGAATTGTTAATGGCATGATTACTCTGAAAATAGAATAACTGTGGAAAATGGTCCTGGCATTATGGCTCCCATTGCTTTCCCTCCCCTCATCAAATAAAAGGTTATTCATTATGTGTCAATACTTCCACAGTCCATTTGTCTAGTAGTGATCGAATGAAGAATCTCATTATAGAATATGAGACCCAATTATTCTGTCTTTGTGAGGCTCTCAGGTCAGTTATCATAGTTAACAGGTGTTTTTTCTCCCCTTTTGTCACAGATGGATTTTGCTTTGGAGGCCTCTGCTCTATGCTTTGCCCACAGGGTGAAATGGAGTATTGACTTGTGATTTTGTGAGCGTGTTTTTTTTTTTTTAATCAAAGGCTTGGTTCACATCATGTTTTAACTTTCAGACAACATAGGCTGTGTGTCTGGTAACACTTGTAATACTACGGGTTGAGTTTCACATTGTGTAAATGGTGTCTTGTTTTTTGTTGTTTTTTTTTTTTGTTATTCAGTAACACAATAAAGATGCGTATTTTACTGAACCTGAGAGGGAATTTATTACCCAGCAACAACAAGGAACAATGTCAGTTGTTAAAGTTGATTTAAGTTTGGGAAGTGAGCTTGTATCAAGCATATTCTTGGGAGGAAGGGATGGATGGATGGATGGATGGATGGATGGACGGATGGACGGACGGACGGGCGGACGGACGGACGGGCGGGCGGACGGACGGACGGACGGACGGACGGATGGATGGATGGATGGATGGATCCAGCCGACGAGAAAGTGACTTTTTCAATGGATGGATGGATGGGATATATTATTTTAATACACAGTTATGATCTTTAGTTTAATCTATTTAGTAACTCGTAGTTTAATGTTCTTAAGACTTCTTTGTTTCTCTGGTGAGTGGTGAGGTATGGTTCACAACTTGGTCAACACATCAAAGTGTCAGGTTTACATATGTCCACAAAAAGATTGTAAATCACAGGAAATAAGTCATCATGACTTAGTCACCAGCCCATTATTGGTGACTCACTTGTTGTTGCCCATAAGGGGGTCATTGAATGGATGGACGGACGGATGGATGGACGGACGGATGGATGGACGGACGGATGGATGGACGGACGGATGGATGGACGGACGGACGGACGGATGGATGGACGGACGGATGGATGGACGGACGGATGGATGGACGGACGGATGGATGGATGGACGGACGGATGGATGGATGGACGGATGGATGGACGGATGGATGGATGGATGGATGGATGGACCAACGGATGGTCCTGATACAAGAAAGCTAACTGATGTTAGTTCGATAGTAGGGCTCTATTTGGAGATCTTAGACTTCTCTGCTTTTAAAAGGGTTAGAACAGGACTTTAAAAATGTTTAAATAATGATATATTCTAATGTTATCATTTGTTTTTTCATAATCCATCATTGAGTGAAGAACTGCCTCAGAGTAAGCTGTGATGTTCATGAATTAATGAATCTTTGCTTAATGAATCATCCATGTTTTTTGAGAGGAGCAGGGTGATTAACTTCATTGGAATTGTCCTCCATGGTGGAAGATTTTCATTTACTCCCATTTGTCACTCTGGAATTTTAATGTTTGACTCTTCATGTTCCACTCATACATGTAACAAGGCTCAGTTATGTTCTGCCTTGTTGCAGGTTTTGTCCAGTGCTATTTCTGTTACTGCAGCTGAAACCCCCTGCAGCCAAAAACATTGTTAGACCACAGTGATAAAGGATTCCAGGAAAACTGCTGACAAGGCACTTAGAACTGCAAATAAATTCACATCTGGCTTTTTAATTCTAAATAGTTTTGAAACAGATTTCAATATTTGGACCCTTGTGGTTATGTTTTACTCTGAATGTTTATCTTTTCAGGTGTTGACTTTTGTTTTTTTGTATTTCTTTACTTAATATAGTTGCTAATCTGGAGAGCATTTTATATTGCATTTTTAAGGTAGTACATATTCATTATGATTTGGTTCAGATTCATATTACATAACTGCCACTATGCAAACTTAAAAGGTTCTTGGGAAACTCCAATTTCTGTCTTGAGTTTCATGTCATATGTTAGCATCACGGTGATGTTTACAGTATATTTTGTCATGCTTCCATAGTATACAAAGACTACTTAGAATACAATTTAATGCCTATTTCATGGCCAAACTGGCAGACATTTGTGATTTTAGGAATTTAGGCAAATGTATTTATTTATTCCAACACTTTGATTCCCATGGTTCTGTGTTGAATTGATTTCTTGTACAAGGTGTTGGGAGCTTCAAACACCTTTCCTTTAATTTGTGTTGAGCTGATCTAGAATGATCTTTTCTCCAGCCAGGCATTATTAGGTGTGCACTTCCCCATACTTATTTTTGAGCTGTCCGTTAAAGTTTCCACTCTCCTTGCACAGGTGATTATCAGCTGCATATGTGTGGAGCTGAAAGTTTTGTGATAATTTCTCACTGAGTACTGCAAAGTTAGCAATAATCAGGTCGTAATTTGAATATAAATTGTTGCGACTGAGTCAACTAATATTAAGAGCTATAATGTCAAACTGAATACCTTTAGCAGGGGTCTCATGCTTATTATGGGCGTGGCCATCATAAGGTTTTTTGTTTGTCATCATATGATGAACATCTGTACCAATTTTCATAGTGTGGCCTAATACAATATGTTTTTACTTATCTAGGGGGCGCTATAGACACATTTCTTTACCAACTTTTATGAAACCTATATATACTCTAAATTTTCCACACTTCTGACGTGTGTGCAAAATTTGGTGAGTTTTCATGCATGTTCAGGGGTCAAATATGAGCTCAAAGTGTTGATGTCATTGTGATCACAGTGGACTCAATAGGCCTTGCGCCAGACGTGGTCCACGGTGAAGGCCTAAATATAGAATGTCCTGGGTACACGCAGATGTGTGTGATGGTTTTAACCCAGGTTACTTAAATATGTCTTGTTTTTATTGTTGTGCTCTTGCAGTTATTGGTTTACTTTTAGTCCAATTTGAAGTTATGTTGAGTGTGCAGCTGCTCATGGCTAAATAGCAACACTGGCTCTTTAAACTTCACACTGGTCAGAGCTGGTTGTGTACCCTCCAGCCTCTCTCCGCCGGTAAGCCGCCTCACTGAGCTGTGATGGAAGTGAAGCTGAGAGCCTGACAGCAGAATGCTCACCTGAGCCTCCATTTGTCAGCGCCGTCTTAATATTTCAGAAGCTTCCTCAAACAGCCATCCCCAGCAGTTTCTGTGGGTTTTCACTGCAGCTCCAGCATGGGCTTTACTTGGCTTTAATTAGAGAAGGAGGGCCCTTATCGCAGGAGCATACGCAGTAGCAGTAGCAGCAGCAGCAGCAGCAGCAGCAGCACTAGGCGCCAGGATCCTGCTCTGAATGTTTTATCAGACCCTCAGCTGCCGGGGAGCACTTGAGTGGAGGTGTCAAACAGAATGTGGAAAAGTCCCGAGGCACTGTGTATATCAGCGCTGGAAGATGTTTGTATTGGGGGCTTTATTTGGGGGGATAATATCTAGGAAGCCTGGTTTGAGCTGGCATGCTTCCAATTGCACAGTCGTATTATGCCCAATGATACACACATGTCCGCTTGGTGTATGTGCACATGTTTTGAGTCGTGTGTATGTTTTTGTCGGGGTAAGCTTTACAAGCCATGCTACATTTTCAATTTGGCAGTTTACACCATCTGAAAAGTCTTCTGAAATAGAAATGGAAGTGTATTTGGCTGTGTACGTTAGCCATTTCATGATAGGAGAAGTGGAGCTGCTGCTTTTGTACATGACAAAAAGTACTTAATGGAAAGAGTGTTTTTGCATTTACATTTTAAAATTAAATTCAGCAGCGTGTCTCATGAGTATGCGATTGGACTGAGACAACAGCTATTACATATTTATCCATTTTAATTTATAATGGTGAGAGCTATGAGTCCATCACTGGCTGGTATTTTATGGGAAAGATTACAGGCAGAGGAGGGTTGAATCAATTATTTAGGCTAAAATGAAAAGTACAAAGGAGCCATATCGGTGCCTGCAGCGAGCTCGGGAAATTAGGTCAGTTTCATAATATTCTAGTGGGATCTTAGCTCTGCAGCTGCTGCGCTGAAGGAGAGCTTGGAAACAGAGATGGCTTCCATGATTGGAGCTGATGAAAATCCACTGCTCTGCAAGAAAATCATTTAGATTGATACGATATGTGTCCAGTCACAGAAATTCCATGCGGGCCATTTAGTTTATTATTAGCTTTCTGAAGGCATGAGCGGGAAACGGAGAAGTACATGGAGAAATAAAAGAAGAATTCTCCCCAGAAGCTCATTCGAGAGGAATTTCATTGTGTTTGAGTGACTTTCTAATTATTTAAATTGCCGTAGGAAAATACAACATTTTGAAATTCAAGCTGACTTTTCAACAAGGAAAAAAAATGTAACAGTCCATCATCTGTTGGTATTAAAATGTGTCCTGTAAAATCATGAGGCTGGGTGTTATACAGAGGTTATTTACTGAGTTAAAGAAGCGGAAATGTTTTTCTTGGATAGAAAATGAGAGTAAAATGTTCACCAACTTTACTGATTTAACCCTTTAACCCCTGACGTGTCTTTGGTGAACATCTTAGAAGTATGATTTATTTGAAATATTAATAAAAACAAAAAATGCAAACATACTGATAGAAAATACTTTTTCACTCATAGACACTTGTAGGTTTTTCTTGTTTTTACTGTTGTTTGCAGAGTTGTGATTTTCCCTTTTTTTAATTTTTCAAATTGTATTTGTGTTTTTACCCAGTTTTGGTGAAGTACAGCAGAACATCTTTGACATGTACAGACGTACAGTACGTCATGTCAACCAGTCTACGTGAAACAATGATAGTAGAGGTGCCAGAGTGATACGATAGAAACCGAATGAACTTTGACATGAACGATTCATCTCTACTGCTTTACCTAGACCAGTGGTTTTCAAATAGTTCAGTTCGTTCATTCGGATGTCACATCACATGGACTGCATAGGTCTTGCACATGAATGACTTGTGGAGTTTCCTGAAATGATTATTTTCAGTTGTGAACGAGACAACGCCAACTAGCTTCTAGCCCACTGTCGTCCATGGAAAACACCAACAGGTAAATAATAATGACTGTATCAAGTCAATTTTGTTAAAATATAGTTTGATGCTAAGGTGTATAAATCGTCCAGGCCAGCTGTCTGTTAAAACTAAAATTAATTAGCACAAATGTAATCATCGTGAGCTGTTTCATGAGTGTATGACAGAATAATGCTAATGTTAAGACTGCATAAAGTTGTTTTGTGTTTTGTGTTCAGACATACTGCTTGTGTTTTTAATATTTGACGACAATGTTTTGTAGAATCATGTACCATCGTATGGCTAGGTCATGAACGTGGTCCATAGAATGAACAAACTAATAAACAACCAACCAACAATAGGGAAGTGAGAATCAGTTCATGCTAAAGATTCCTTCAAATGAACCAAGTTGTTTCTTGAACGACAACACTACAACTGTCAAGATGTGAACGTATTTTTTAAGATTTTGTACATCCACCATCCTCAATCATATCCTGCCCACTGAGGGAACACATGTACATGTACTGTCTTTCATGAAAAATTCAGTTTCATTGCAACAAAAGCAAAACCCTGGGTACATTTGCAGCAAATAGGCACAAATGCTACTGAAGTGACTAAATAGCTGACGTGTTTTTTTTAAAGCTGACTGGGGGTTGGGCTAAGGGTGGGTGGATGAACATATATGGTACTGTTTTTAAGCAAGTGGTGCAAATGTTTCTACAGAAGGAACGACGCCTTACATGTATAACCCACTTTGATTTTCTATTCAGTTACACAGGAGTGTAATTAGTCTGAGCTTGCATCGCTACCAGTCCATGCTTAATATATGACCACCATCCTCTAGCGCAGGGCTGGCTGAACCTGGTCCTCAAGAGCCACAATCCTGCATATTTTGGATACAGCCCTCTTCCAGCACACCTGACGGTCATTAACTTGATGATAGGCTGATCATTTCAATCAGGTGTGTTAGAAGAGGGATACATCTAAAACATGTAGGATTGTGGCTCTCGAGGACCAGGGTTGGCCACTCCTGCACTAGCACATATGGGACTGTCTATAGGAGTAATTCAGAAACCATGATTCACTGTGGTTGTCCTGCACTGAAAAGTCCTAATCCTAGCTGCTTCCCACAATGAGCTGTCTATCTTTGCTATGGCTGGTCTTTGAGAAGGACATGATGTGTCAGAGCCTGTTTGGACTCTCTGCTGGGGTTTTAATGAGTACTCCCGCACCAGATCAAGCCCCCGGGCTGCAGGGCTCTATCAAAGAGGAGAGAGATTGGAGGCTGATTATCCTGTCATCAAGAGCTGGACTTGAGTCGAACACTCAGCGGTGCAAGCTGCCAAATTCTGCTGCATTTATCTGACACTTCTGTCCATAAGAGACATCATCTATCAGTGTAGAAGATACAGACGTCATATTTATTACTTTAAATAAAGCTACAAAAGGAAATGAAACCATCAACGTCCTCAGTTTTCTCTTATCTGAGCTTAACGTGGTTATAATCAACTCACTCATATGTGTCTCAGAGCATATTTTCAGGCTTGCGCTTTCATTAAAAAAACTTCCTCAACCCCATGTTATGCTGACAGATGCAAAATTGTTAACATAGCTAATGATTACTGTTCAGAATGGACCGCCTGAAGAACTCATCCAAAAGAAAATTCTAAATGGAGAATAAATGTTGGATCATCCAGAACTTTCCCAGAATTATCCTGAAAAACAATTCCAAGTGGTTCCAAAATTAATCGGAACAGCTTTGAATTAAAGATTAAGTTTTCCTACATGACAATTCTACAAATAGTTGACCCATTCGAATATAATAAAAGAGATCTATTATTTGTGTTCTTGCTTTTAAACAGATGCTAGATTAAGTGGAGATTGTTCATTGAACTATAGCACATAAAATAAATAGAAATGTGGCTAAACTAGGCTAAATTAATAATGGAGCTAATGGTCAATAAGGGCTTGCCAAAGGTTTCTTCCCAGCCAGCATGTCCATGTGGGCCCGAAGGTCTACATTTGGGCTAATAATAATAATAATAACAATAATAATAATAATAATAATAATAATAATAATAATAATAATAATAATAATAATAATAATAATAATAATAATAATAATAATAATAATAATAATAATAAATTATACTACATTTAATTTATAGGTGTCTTTCAGGACACTCAAGGTCACCATACAGAGTTGTTCAAATAGAAATAAAGCACAATTAAAACACACATACAGTACATATATAATATAAAAACCTTTCAAATATGCCAAATAAAATATTACCTGGATGACACAAATGTAGCAAAAAAAGTACTATCCAAATGCACCTGTTGGTACTAGTGCATCATTTTAGTCATCAGATGTGAACTGCTGGCTGCACACATGTTGCTTCGTACTGTAAGGTAAGCAGGAAAAGGCAGAAGGTTGTATTTTTTTTCCAAATGCACCTGTCGTTTCAAAGATTAAAGTGCGTATAACCTCACAACACCACATGAAGTTGTAAAACATAATGTAAATGTATTACTCTGACAAAAAAAAACTAAACATTATAACTAGTACTGTGTACTGTGTAGTAGAAGCAGTTTCTTCTGACAAAAATAGAACAAAGACATTGAGATATTAAGACAACCTTTCAAATATGGCAAATAAAATATTACCTGGATGACAAAAATGCAGCAAAAAAGTCCTATCCAAACGCACCTGTTGGTACCAGTGCATCATTTTAGTTGAAATGTGAATTGCTGGCTACTCACATGTTGCTTCGTACTGTAAGGTAAACAGGAAAAGGTGAAAGGAGCAGCTGAAGACTTTGTAAATGATAGGTCATATTTTGCGGGAAAGTCGCAGTGATTGGTTAAAATTGCAACATCGTGCTAAATTCACAGGGATTGGCTGAATTTGTGTTGAAGTTGCAAATTGCAACATCGTGAAATCCTGGAGGGTCTGGTACAGTATATGTCAGTCCTGTGATGAAGTGGTAACATGTCAATGTTACATCTTAACTTCACCCACCAGTAACTGGACTTGGTTCCAGCGCCCCCATGATGTTCCAGATGATTAAAAAAAATTAATTAATGAATATTTTGTTGGTTTTCATTCTGAAGGTATGAATGATTTTGCAGACAAAGATACTCGTTTGGTTATATTTAGTGTTCACATAAGCATCATAAAGACTGTCTTGTTCTTGCCTACTCTGTTTTGTCTGTTTGTTCTTGTTTTTCTCTGTGATATTATTCAATTTTAAAGGTATTTTTCACTGTATGAGATAATGGACCTGTAGTGTGAGGGTTGTCATCTCTATTTCTTGTTTCAACGGTGACAAACTGAGCAGAATGGAAGTTTGAACTCATTTCTGTCTATTCAATAAACACACACACTGTCCATTTGACTTTTATTTAACTTAATACAACAAACACAGGGTAAAAAGAAATCTCTACAAATGAAATGCCTGTAGTAAACTGAATAACTTAAATTAATAGCAGCATCTTGATTAATTGATTGAGAATATATACATAAAAGTGTCGTTTTTTTTAATGTTTATGCATCAGCAGTTCATCTTCATTATGTGGGAATAAAATAATATGGGTGGAGTTGGCTGCTGTGGTTTTTCAGTGTCCAGAACAGTATGCTATAAAGAATTAAACCCCAAAAGCAAACAAATAAAAGGAAAGCATTGCATTATTTCAAAAGAGAAATGGAGAAAGCAGAGTTTGGAGGCAGAATTTGAAATCTTTGGCACTCAAGTATTCCCATGAACCATATGTGCCATAGAAAACCTACCATAGACTGGTGATGTAAATGGAATAATGTGCAGTGTAAACAGATGGGGTGCTGCAGGCATGTGTGCTCTACCCAAAGCTGGATTACATCTCAGCAATAATGTCTCTAAAATCACCATATGAGAATTTTCTCTTGGTAATTTGGTTATTTAGAAATGTTTGTATATCTAATAAACACATGCAGCCACTGGCACCAGAACAAAACTGAAACAACCCCCAGTCACACACCTCTGACTGGCCTTATGTGGAAGGAATCATGCTTTTAAAGTCTATTAGAAAATAAAGTCTGTGCATTTATATTCCTTTGTAGTTTCATTCCAAACCTCTCTATTAACTTATATTTCCTCTGTATTATACCAAACAAACAGTGCAGATGTTGAGGTTATCCTGTGCAGCTGTCCCATGCAGATCTAGTAATCTCAAATCTGTGTGCCTGTGCGACAAACACAAGTACAATTGTCATGTACAGAGGCATTATAATTCTGAGTTGTCCATCTGTCCCATCTGTGACCTCAAAGTGTTTCTGGCCAGAGCTCATGGTTTCACAGGGTAATTCTATCCAAAATGTCACGTATCTGAGTAATAGGATAAAATAATAACATGATGACATATTATGTCCCAGATGTCCAAGGTGGACAATCACTGTGACATAATATTCTGCAAAACCTGTCATAAACGTCTGTAAAAAAAAGACTGAGTGAAGACAGCTGGAGTCATTCATCAAGTTTTGTCCTTTTGTTAAATTCCTACATAGTCTCCATTCTGGAAGATATGGACTTTATGTAAAGTCTAACTTGACTGACTGATGAGGACATAGAACAGTAAATGTGTTCATCCAAACTAATCTTCCTTCCATTTCTCAATATCAAGAAGGCAAAGTACAGTCTTGTGAACTTTGTATGGTCTTGAAAACAGCGGGTCAAGAGAACAGACTTCCTAAAAACACAAGTCTATCTTTAATTGAAACAGCTGCAATACTAGTGAACTTTACTCCCCGTCTCTGCTGTATTCGTCATCGGCTCTCTCACCTATTTCTCTCAAATCACAACAGTGTCACTTTGATTTCAATACATTTGTACTAGTATTTACATGTCATTTATACACTGTAATGCATTTAATTGAATTGCATATCATAACAATAATGACATGCTTCTCGCAATTCCGCCTCTTGCTTCTGTTCTAACATTATATATTAAATATTGAATTTGTAAACCCAATATTTTTCAAGTTATCACATTAACACAAAAGGTATACTGTGGCGGTGGTCGGACCAAAACCAAGACTCAAAATTGTCTTCAAATAAATAATGGTATTTTTCCCACCTGTTTTTTTTTTTAAATGACATTGTTCTTATAATATTATAGCTTTATTTTATGATTTTTTATTAAATATGGTTCCCAAGTTTAGATGCTATTGAAGCCAACTCTGCCACCCATCTTCCTCTTTCTGACACTCAGTGGGCGTAACCACTTTCTTTAGCTGTGATGTCACATCCATACCCTCTATTGACAAATGGGCTGTTTCCATTTTCCAGTGTTGCATTGTTGTGAATCAAACTAACAAATGTTACACAAATCTTATACCAGTGGAGGTAGGAAAAGTACAGATTTGCTTCATTAAATGTTAATAATGTTGAAATCTGAATGGAGTCTCTGCAGAGCTATAAATCAATATGTCAGGTAGGTAAAGTATAAAAAAAAAAAAAACACAAAGACAGGAGGTCCATCACCAATATTCTCTGTTATAGTGGGGAATACATAGCCATCCTAATACTGAAATAAATCAATGTGAAGAAATAATGGATAGAGAGGCTAATAAATCCCACCGTTTTTTTATCCCACTAACGGCATTAAAGATTTAGGCCAGTGTCGACTCAACAAGGCCAACCTGGAAACAGTGCCATAGTGTTCAAGGCCACAGGATCCCATGACTTAGCAGACGGCGGTTTTGGTGGAGGAAGTTCACATCTTTGTTTTTTGTTTGCCTTTCCACTTGGACCCCACAAATCAGTCATGTGCTCCCAGAAGCTCTTTAAAAACATCAACACTTCGTACACAATCGCCCGCCTCCGCCCTGTGGGACAATGCCTGGTATTGTTTGGATGTTATTCCAGAAAGACCTTGGTAGACAAAGAAACATCCATTAACAGGAGGGGAAATCATTAACAGATTACTCTTGCTATTGCTTTTTAATGAAGGATTTCACAATAGCGCATCATCAGTGTTTGTCTTTATTTTTAAATAGCAAACCTAAATTACACTGGGCAGCGGAAGCATGTCTGCTGCTGATTATGCAAAGCGCTGCGTTCAGATATAAGCATCAACAATATTTGCAATCTGCCTGTACAGTAGCTCTAACATCTTATTTTTTAAGGAGTTATATTCAGCATTTTTCCTCTTCCACCAATTTATGCCTGTATTGATTTCTTCCAGAGCCTTGACACACCCCATAATGAGTATCAGTGCCCAGTCTGATCCACATTATGTTAAATGGTTCTGCTATACTTTACTATTGATGATGTCTCAACAAACTCACTGGCCTTTCATGAGTTTTCTGTCTGAGCATTTTATGGTTCAGTAAAAGCAGTCAGCACTTTTGAAATGTAAGGAAGGTGTGTGTGTGTGTGTGTGTGTGTGTGTGTGTGTGTGTGTGTGTGTGTGGGAGCTGCATTGCAATCTACTGCAGATAGCTGCCAAGCTCAGAACATTGTTACAGCTGCAAACCTGTAGCTAGAAGAGTTTAGAAATAAGTTTAGAAATAAGTTACCAAGTCTCTCAAACTCCATGAAGTCAAATTATTATCAATATTTTATTCATTCACTTAGCTGTCATGTCTTCCCTGTTCCAAATCCCTGTGCATGTTTGCATTGATGAACTACGGGTGGATGAATATTAAATACCAAAGCTGGGAAAATCCTTTTTACAAAAATCATGAACCTTATGGTATGTTTTAAATCAGGGGTCTAAACTGAGTATGATTACATTTTTTAAGTGTGCTGGAAAAATAAAATAATAGCATTATAACTTAGAAATAATGACAACTCTTATGTTTTGTACGTGTTTTGATGCAAAAAAAGACCACGTTAAATTATGAAAACACTTTTATAAACTATGCAAACAAGAAAGATTAGACTAACTTGATAAAAGTGGAATTTCTCAAGAAAAATAAGCATATCAATATTCTGCCTCAGTGTATCATTTCTACATGTGTATTATGGATCAGATCTACAAAGACATTAAAGTAACAGAAGCAGAAAATTGTGTTTAATTTTTTTTTTATTATTATTTGTTCCGGGTATTCATATTTTATTGTTGTAGAATAGTTTGTAAATATGAATATATTTATAATTTAATGTTGTTTTCTGCACTAAAAATTTCAAGACATGTTTATAGGTATAATATTATTTATTTATTTATTTTCACATCAAAATGAAATCATATTTTCTTTGTAGGTTAATCAACTATTATTTTACTGTAGATCATATTGTTCTGTATGTGGAACCAGAAATAAAATCAGTTCCACAACTTTGACTGAGGAATTCTTGCACTTTGTAAATCTTTTGGCGAGCCACATTTGACCCCTAGGCTGCATATTTAGAAGGTTACTTTGCATACCCTAGCCATTGCAACATAGCAGACCCAACACACTCAAGCAACAGTCCTAACAGAATAATTCCCCAGCAAAAATAATGAAACAAAATAATACTAAATCTATAATGCAAAAGTCCTTTACATGATCAGTGTGATATTTGTTTCTTGAAAAAAAAGGATGTATATAATTAGATACGTACAATACATGGATAATCCAGAAAGATGGGGGGGGGGGTTAATCACTCTACCAGTGACACTACAAGACTGTCAGTAATACGCATTTTGATATTTTGATCATACAGGGAAATTGGTATTTGAATTGATATTTCAGTAATTGTCAGTAATTGGTTCAGGTTTTACACAGTTAAATTCTGCAGCTAATAGTAATGACAGACCAGAGGTGATTTTTCTCAGGCCTTAATGAAGCTCAGCTTCCCCTAAAATTTCAAAAAATGAAATATGTCCGGCTGTGCACAGTGGTGCAGTGGTTAGCACCCATGCCTCACACCTTCCCACACCAGACCTTTCTGTGTAGAGTTTGCATGTTCTCCTCCAGGTACTCCACTTTCCTCCCACCATCCAAACACATGCACTGATAGGTTCAGTGGTTAATCTAAATTGTCCATAAGTGTGAATGTGAGAGTGATTGTTTGTCTATATATGTTCAGCCCTGAGATGAACTGGAGACTCATACAGGGTGTACCCCACCTTCACCCACTGTAGCTGGATTAGGCCCTCAGTGAACCCCGCGACCCTAGTGAGGATAAAGCGTGTTCAGACGATGAGACGAAACATTTTATGATCTAAGCTGACAATGAGCTTCCCCTGTTTGAAAGACCAGCAGCCACCACTGCAACATACATGGTATGATGTTTGGAAGTACTGTAGCACTATGGGATTAGTTGTGAATGAAAATCTTTCAGACTTGATGAGGTAATATGTAGAGTAATGTGATTTGATGAAGACGTCGTATTGTGAGATAACATTGTGATGTCAATTTGTGTGGTTATCAACAGAAATAGAATTCCTATTTTGAAATGCGTAAATCTTAAACTACTACAAAAAAAAATCCCTTTTATTGTGCATGTTTAATACATTACTTCCCATGGATTGAATTGACTAAATCCAGAATATCAACATATGACAGAGGTTGTCTTTATTTTTGTCCTATTTCTATGAGGTCACCCTAAATCCTCTTATATCAAGAACTAGCAATTGCAACCGTTTCCAATTAAAACTGTGATTCAATTAATTGTGCAGTTCTGTATTGAGGCTTTACTCCCATTATATTCATGTTGTTTAATTTCATGCTAATGAAATATGTTTGAGTTATGTTTAAACCACTGAGGGGGATATGATTCAGAAGACTGGTGACCAAAGAAAATGACTGATACAATAATGGTCGCAGGCACAAGCCCCTCGTCTTGTACATATGTTGTAGCTTTTGCATCGATCCAGCTGATGTCATCATGTCTATGCATGTGTTGATGTCAGGGTATCAGTTTATATGTCCTAAGTTTGAAGTAAATTGAAACTAAATTTATCTTTAATAGACATTTGAAATTTCGCGCATTATAAGTAAATGGGAGAAGATAAAATATTTTACAAATTTGAACTATGACCTAATTTTCACAAAATCTAATCTCAAATGTAAATCCACTTTGGTATGAATTAAACCAATAGTTTTGCTGTTAGTGTTAATAAACAAATGGAACCAAAAGTAATTATCTTTTACTTTATTGATTTATGTAATCGATCGCACTTTCGGGTAATATTTTATGTGATTTAAGTCACGATGTCACTAAAACATGCAACACAATCCTTTTTATCTTTACATATTTAAGCCATAAATGTTGAATATTGTAATTGTGAATAGTTATGCATTTAAATCGGAGCCATTTCCACCTCAGATACAGACACAGATAAACTTTATTTGTCTTTAGGGGGACATTTTTTTCCCCATCAATTCAGAGAAATAAAGAGTCACATTGAAGTAAATTGACTGCAGTGATCATCCATTCATCTGTCAGTCATCAGGTTAAGTTTCTGTACTGATGACAGCAGGGATAAAGGCTGTTGTGTAATGTCATGACCCTGCAGCTCCTTCAGCCTGCCTCCTTCCAACCAATCAGCTTCTCTGATTGGTTGAAATATAACGAAGAAGATCATTTGAACTGCTCTTATTCAGTGGGCGTCTCTCCTCCAGCATCTCCGTTAGCTTTTTGACATCTATTCTGTGCAATTACTTCTAAGTTTTCAGCTTGTTACACCCCCAGCCTCAAAGTTGAAGTGAACTTTCATTCACCATGAATGTTCAAATTTGTCAGATTCTTGGAAATCTAACTTCTGCCTGATAACAGCTTTACTCCCTGTCATTATATAGCACTAACTTTACTTCTGTTACATAATTATATCCCTGAAACACTGTTCGGGGATATTATTTTTTGGCCTGACCTCCAGATATCCTTCGTGTTACTAACTAACTTGAAAAATATTTAGTTTAGAAATCTCATATTTTCCATATCAATAAATATCATGGAGAACAGTTTGGATAGTTTACCATTTTGAGATTGCCCACAAGGTGGCGCTCAAAAGTTTAAAATCCCTAAACACTCGGTTGTTCATATCTCTGGAACTATTTGTCTGATTGACAACAAATCAAGCGCAAATGAAAGGTCATGACCTGGGGATGCCTCATGCTATGACATAGCTGTCTGGTTGAGGAGTGGAGTCTCACTTCTGTTTGTTCATATCAAACATAATTTATAGGTTATTTTTGGTGCTCTTTTATGTGTTCATGTATTTTAATCATATGGAGATGCACATGAAATCACATTTGGAGTCACAGTGGAGGAATGTACCAAATATTTCTCAGAAAATCTCATTTAAGTGTGAAATGTGCATCCGAAATTGCTAACTATCACACCACAATATAGCTCTGGTTGCAAAAAAAAAAAAAAAAATCAACTTGGATGTTTTTATTTTGAAGCACATCAGGTGAAGCACAGTAAATATTTTAGCTTTAGAAATTTTGAGGCCTTGTATTATTGTGGCGTTATAATCCCGCAGTTTTTTTTTTTTACATCTATCCTCCTTTAAATTCGCCATCCTTCCTCCTCACACCTGACACATCTGCCTTTTTCCACATCAGGTTGATTTCTTATGTGTCTCCTGTGCAAAAACAAGCTGCATCAAATCTACAGTGTGAAGTATGAAGCATGCAAGCAGAAGAGAGAGAGAAAAAAAAAAGTCAGACAGAGCTTTCTTTATTTAACATTCCTTTTCTTATGTCCTTTCATCGCTTCCAATTTCCTGCTGGTTTCTGTGAAAATGGGCAAAATCAATTGTTTCCAGTCAAGTTGGTTAAACGGGGTGTATCGTGGTAGAACAGAGTTTTGGCAGATGACACAAATTTAGCCTTGGCACTCCTGCATCATTTCCTTTCCCCTCTGTCCTGACGCTGCAGCTGAATGACAATAGGACCAGAGGCGTCTCTGTGCTCATTTCTGCCATGCCTGAATAACGACAGAGGGGAAGATGGAATGCTTCTCTAGGCGTCTTGATGCGTTTTCATCCCGGTGTCCCCCAAATACAATCAACAAGGGCACCGAGCACTGAGGTGCCACGTCTACCCCCCCACCCCTCCCACCCCCCCGGGATTGGAATTTGCATGAAAATAATGTAGATCAAAGTACGCATCCTCAGCTTTTACAGAACACATCAATTGTACAACAGTTGGAAAGAGGAGTGCAAATTTCAGCTCCAAAGGTGTATTTGTGAAAGTCTGGGAATTGAGTGTGATGGAGGATGGATAGAGCTTTAACTGCTTCAGTGACATCTCACTGCACAAGAGGTCATGAGCTGAAAAACACTTGGCTTTGATGAAAAAGTACTTTGTGAGGAAAGAAAAACACCTCATCCTACAGTAGTGACAATGAGACTTGTCTACTTTATCCTTGAGCTGTGAAGCACTATATCATCTAGTCCATTATCAGTATCCGAGTATTAAAAGCAAAAGAGGTTGAACACATATTTAATCCTTCAAATAAAAAAAAAAACTAGTTCATATATAATAAAGAAATATACATTGTGCAGATTTTTATCATTCTTAAAGTGACCAGTAGCAGGTTGGAAAGACTTTGAAACAATCTATATACATATTTACAATTGTGCTCATACGTTTACATACCCTGGTTAAATGCACATGGGATTATCTTCAATGTTCCAACATCGCAATGACAGTAAACATAAGACCAAAAAAAGGAAAAGGTGAAGGAGTTTCCATCTCACACACTCTCCCACAAAAGACTAACATTGCAGAAATACTCATTCATTCATTCATGACCTCCAGACTGGACTCTAACAGCCTCCTCTTCGGCCTTCCTTCCACACAACTTCAAAAATTACAATACATTAAGAACTCTGCCGCCCGCCTTCTGACTCACACCCGCTCTAGGGAGGACATCACTCCCATCCTCAAACAGCTTCACTGACTCCCTGTTCATGACTGTATTCAGTTCAAACTCCTTCTCCTTATCTTCAAGTCCCTACATAACCTGGCCCTTCCTTACCTTTCTGACCTCCTCCAACAACACCACCCCACCTGTCACCTTACTAAACCATCTACTGGTGCAAACTCTTTAATAAACTTGGTATAAAATACAGTTTTTTATCTATTCATGATCATCAGATATGACCAATTTGGCCGTTCACAATCTCTGTAGTGAATGTGAAAACACCATCAGCAGTAAAACAGTTGGTTTCCTGTTTAGTTAATGATGTATTTCCTTAAAAAAAAAAAAAAAAAGGAGGTTTTTCTTCATTTTTCTCTGTTTTTAAGCCTTGAATTTACTTTGAGGTTTTATGAACATCTAATTTCAACATAAAAAATGTCATAGAGATACACAAAAATACATGATTTACAGTGAAAATGTAAAATAAAGAGGATAACAGTATAATAAAGGGTGAGCTATTGCTCGATTAAATACACTGCTAACACCTGCTAGCACATGTATTAGCAGTGACAATGCACATTTATCACTATTGAGAGAAATTAGCCCCAAGCAATTACGATGTGTTAGTTTTTGTTCCATGACGGTTTTGTTATGCAAATAAATCACTCATTTAAACACATACTGTTTTTAGAAGAAACACATTTTATTTTGTTGACCCCAGGAAAACTGCCGGGACTACTTTTTCTTTGACCGAAACTGGACTAGAACTCGACTCACAGGATACTGTCGGTGATAAGTCACTGTGGGTGCACCAGAGTAAACATGGTGATTCTATACAGATTCATGTGAAAAATATAGAAGTTTCCCTTTAAATGGCTGAGATGTGGTTGTTCTTTGAATACTGCCGGTAAATTCAAACAACTTTATACTGGGAATAAATAACATCTGGAAATATATAGATCACTTTTGCTTCAGGTTTCTCTATTTAAAAAAACCCCTCCAACTTTAATCTGAGCTTTTATGAACATTTACATGATCAGTGAATGAAATAGGGACAGAAAAATGATTTTCACAGGAAGAAATGCAAAATAAAGCAATTAATATTACAACAAATAGTGATAAATCACTTGAGAAAGATTTATTTAGGAACCGATACAAAAGTAGCACTGGGTCTTTATGGGTTAAGCATTCCTTTTGCACAAGCAATGAGGCACAGAAATCTACGTTATACCATTAGACAAACATATAGGGGGAAGATATGGAATGACAATGAACGTTCAGTGGCTCTGGAATTGTCATCATGTAACCATTGTCTTATTGTCAGTATTGGAAATATTCCAACCCATTTGCCTGAAAAATATGTTGCCATTGTACGTTTCCATAAACCACAAATGCATATAATCTCTACGTTTCAGAATGAGCTTTATCTTTCATGTCAAAATGACTCACTGGTTATATTTTATAGTTTGATACAACACTGCTTCCACAGACCAGAGTATACGTCACAACGCTAAGAGGTTTTCAGTATGGATGATAAAAATACTTTAAATAAGGTTGGAAATGGATTTTCATTTGTGTCAAATACTACTAAAAGAATTATTTAGGTAGCATATCTTTGCAGAGTTTTCTTATTTTAAATCAAATGTGCTTCATGATTAACCCGTTTTAAAATGATTGTGTAAAAACACCAGAAACAGACTGGACCCAAATGCAAGACTCAAACACAGATGCACAGGTTTACAGTCTTTATTAATAAATGTGAATGAAGTCTGCTCTTCCGTATAGTATATCTGTATACGGACCTCTCTGTAGTAAAGGGTAACTGGGACACAACAAGCAGAGACAGAGGTCAAACAAAACAGGTCAAAAACCAAACAGATAGAGGAAGAGTTCAAGAGACGTTACCATAAGGAAGCAGGAGGTCATACGAAGGGTCCGAGGTCCGGAGGGGCACAGAGAAGGGTCAAACAGGAACAAAGTCAAATCCAGGCCAAAGTTCAAAAACAGGGAGAGTGCAAAACAGGACAGAGACCAGAAACCAAAAACCAAACCATGTCAAAAACTGAGTAAACAAGACAAGAAATAACACTCCTAGATAAGATACTGGCAAAGACCAGACAGACACAGGAGGGTTATATAGGGCTGAACACAGGTGAGACACACTGGGATTAATGAATGGGTGGAGAGACACCATGACCAGGAGGAAAGTAGGTGAAAGGTGAACACAAACCCACATGTCAAAGTAAAAGCCCAGAACTCCAACAAAGAAAAACTTACAAAAATAAGACAGAAACAAGACACTGGATAAAGAATTTATGACAGATTGTGTCACCAGAGACGCATTTGTACAACTACTGTTTGTGCTATATTGAAAAACCAAACCTGATCTTTGAGCTGTACTTTCTATTCTATAACACATTAGACTAAGCAAAGGCTGAGGGGGAGGGGTGGAAGTGGGCGGAGCTTAAAGCAGCAGAAGGCAGCTGGTGACAGAGAGAGAGAGAGAGAGAGAGGCAAAGTAAATTTATTTGTATAACACATTTCATCTACAGGACAATTCAAGATGCTATAAAAAAACATATGAAAATTAGAGGGAAGGGAAGGGAATTTGTATGACTGCTAGCAGCATTTTATTGAGGTTTTGACTGTGTTTTAGTTTGGTTTTAACTGTGTTTGTGTGTTGAGTTATAGTAAATAATTGTACATAATGGCATAATAGGGTGGTTTTCGTGTGTTCTGCAAATGTGTTTTGTTGAGTTTTATTGATTTTTTTTCACTGTTTTATCTGCATTTTTCTGGTTTATACAATTAATTGATGGATGACTTTAAAAAAATAAGAATCCGTAACATGGATGCAAAATGAATAAATGTAGAAAAACTAAAGTGTTTAAGTATATTTAAAAGAGCTGGAAATATATTTTTGTAATCTCATAAAATTTCATTATTAGCATTTACTGTTGTTTTTCCCCAGTAAATATGATTTAAAAAATGCAAGCCTGTTTTATTTGTATTATAACACACTGTTTTAAATATTTATTACATATAATAATGATAATTATTATCTTGAAATAAGGTTCAAAAGAATTAGCAGAGGAGACATTTTCTGATTCTGGTATTGCACTAATGGCTTAAAAAAGTCTAGTAGTGATTAAAGGGTTAACTAACCAAGGGTTATCAGAAGCTAATTCCAATGAACAGTAACAAGGACAGTAATATTTATTTTTTTATGATGGATGCTCGTGATCCTGGATAGAAACTTGTCTCACGTCACATCAGTGCCTTAAAGGGCTTCAGACTAAACTGTGACAGTTCTGACCTTATTTGGTTGATTCCAAACAGATCTTCGATGCAGCTATTGACAAAACAAATAGAAATCAGATGATATGTGGTTTTTCTGTCTACAATGGAGCTAAGCTAATAGAGTTATAATGAAAAGTGTCAGCTGATGCAGCATGTGGACATTACACTGCAAAAACCATCATCTTACCAAGTATATTTTTCTCATTTCTGGTCAGAATATTTTAGACAATAGATCTGGAAAATATTATTTCAATATATCTTACCAAGATAATTTTCATTTGTTCCATTGGCAGATTTTTTTTTTTTTTTTGAAGATATGTTTTGCTTAATTCATGGTGGAATTTCAGAGTATGCCCAAAGGCATATACGCTTATAGAATAAGAGATACACGAGGAAAGTGTATAAAAAAACTTGATATGATTTCTCTCTAACTGATCGGGACTGGAATCCATGCACATTATTTTCATATGTTTGGGAAAGATTTCTGTCAGTAAAACATAATTCACTGTGACTTACGCATTTCTACTACACATAACAGGTACAATCTCAACCAAAAGAAGTAGGTGCACATGTATAAAAGTACATGAAGTCAAGGTATAGTGGGAAAAAAAATAGCAGTTTTGAAAAAGGCTGTAAATTTTATTTGGATTGAGAGCAAAGACCCTGTATTATACAGTTTGTGGATAAATGGTGTTGAGTCAGTGGTGGTTTTGTACACCCAATGTGTGTTGCTGCTGCTGTTGAGAGTTTGGAATATCAATACAATATAGAACCCCTTCAACACAGTGAATACTGACAGGTTAATAGTCTTAAATAAATTGGTTTAACTAGGACTTATTTCTTAATGCTAATACTCTTTGACTTGCATGTATACAATATGCTGATGATATATTAATATTTATGCGATGTCTGAATCCTGCATATGACATGTTATATTTGGTTTATTAGCTACTCTGACATTCAGAGAATTAAAATACATGGATATCCTCCTCCAAATTATCTAGCAGCCACTCAACACACTTTCAGATTCTCTCAGACACGAGACAACCTGAGATCAGTTGATAAATATCTAAATTTGAACCTCCTGCTTCGCCACTGCCACAGTCACTCTCCCTCTCAATACTGTCCTAATAAATCAGTCACCCGCTGATATGCATCTCTCCTCAGACCTCAGACCAGTCCAATCAGCCGATAGAAGCGAGTAGGGGAGGAGGGAAGTCGTTGGAGTCAGTCAGGTGGATACAGCCGAGCCTGTAGGGCTCACAGGAATCTGTATGCCGCGTGTCAGTATGAAATTTTAATGATGGCGGGTGGTTGGGCATGAGTGCTGAAACGTCTGTATTAGGGAGCTGCAGCGCTTGGCAGGCTAGGAGTCCTTGGAGAGACAGATGAGGAGCTCATCCAGGGGAGGAGAGCTTTGATCAGCTCCTCTTATTTCCATATCGCAATACGCCAACTGCTCTTCCCGCTAAATGAAAGACGACATGGATTATGAGTCACTGGGCTCAAGCGGCAGAGCTGCACACACCCGCTTCTTGGATGAAAATGAGAATGATGATCCATTATGCTGTTTAGTTCATCCTGTGCCAGTACGGCATTATATTCACCAACATTTGCACGCTTTACCTGAAGTATCTCATGGATTCATCAGACGCTGTAGGGCCTGTGTTTGGGCCTTCGAGTCACAATTTTACACTCTGACAGATAAAAGCAGTCCATTGTGAAGCCAATGTAACCAATATTAAAGAAATTATAATAACACTTAAATATGTAAGTATGACCCACTCAGATACAAGTTTAATGTTTATCTCGTGTGTAGTTTACATTCACTGATTGAATTAAATTAAATCCAGTGTTTTGTAAATATGTAAAAAGTTAATATGCAGTACAAATGACATATTACAGTATACAACAACATTTAATGAAATATTTTTTACATGTAGGTTTTGGTCAGTTCTTGTATGTAGAATTTAAATTTGATACCTTTTAAGATTCAATATGTGGATTTTCTGTCACAATTAGTTATATATCAATTATATAATGCAATAGATATATACTAAAATACAGTCTAGGATACAATAGCAAGTCATGAGTGGAAACAAACAGAATGGAATCCAATATTGGTTGTTAAATATTTCATTTTTCTGGATCTTCTATGGCTGGAAGTCTGTGGCTCCAGCAATAATTCAGCAGTAACACTGGTGTAGGCTTTCCTGTGGAACAAAGTCACTTCTATCCTGGTGGAATCTAAAACCATGTTCATCCCATACATGAGACATAATTTCAGGAAAACAAAATCTAAATGAGAGTCAAGGAAACATTGCCACCACGCTTTTCAAACACAAAGTTCAAATCTTCTCCAAATATACCTGTATAAGGCTAAAATAAAATATTTTTGAAAAAGAAGAAGAAGCAATATCTGAGACTTTTCATTGGTTAAACACGTCTAAAACCATCAGGTCAACCTGTATAATGACAAATAGAATTGTTTTATAACCAAAAAAACTCCAATAACTCACATACAGTATAAGCATACATGTTTTTGTTGCTAAGGTTGATAATGCAAAAAATTGTCACATTTTTTAACAATTCGTTTTCACCTTTTACAGAAAACATAACCAATAATACCAAAAAAATTGTGAATGTAAATAAATAGTTATAGGTCTAAATAGCATAGAAACTCAGATGCAAACAAAAACAACTGAACCAAATTGGAACACTATTTAGTATTAATACATGTACAAAAATAACCAGTTCTTTGTATGTGTTCAGTGTATATGGATGTCAGTGTGTGCAGTCTTGTTTATACATAGCTACGATTTTAGATGAATCAAGTGCTTTTCTTTGCATCGTGTTATATGTTAATAGTCTTCCCACTGCCTTCTATTTTTTATTTTTATTTTTTTCACATTTTTTTCATGCTACTCCTTAGGGCTGCAACATGCATTGTGTGCTTCAGGGATTACATGATGTGGGGGTGTGTAGATGGTTATGGGGGGACGTAAATGAGGGGGAATCTGCAGACAGAGGAAGCGGTGACAGCTGTATGACCCCCAGCTTTTTTTTTTTTTTTTTTTTCCCGCTGGATCTGCCATTAAGAGGAGATGTTTTCAAAATCCCCATCTCTCCATCTTTGATCATGGCTATTACTCCTCTGTATGTGATGTTAATCTGCATCACTTAATGTTCCTTTTGTCTCTTAATAGAATCAGATGGGATGGAGTTGTCTTCTTTTCTAATTTGTCCACGCTCTGACACCTTCAAAAGAGTTTTTTTTTTTTCCAACTACAGTTATCACAGCATCTCCATCTACTCTCCCCTCCCCGCTCAGTTCGATCACACTCCATCCGCCCTGCTTGGCCCAGTTTTCCCTGCATATCTAATCCATTACGCTATGGCGTTTGTTTGCTTGGTCTATAATGATGGCCAAGATGATCACCAAATGAAGTGTTTTGTCGAGTCAGTGTGAGTCACTCTCTGACAGAATGAAGGGATTTACAGAGGCTTTAGTGGCTGTTTTCAAATCATAAATGAAGCATGAAAATGAGGCAACAAACTCTGCTTGGACCAAATAAAAAGACATATGGAATTGTCCCAAAATGACAAAAATATTCTGAGTTCTCCTGACAGCAAATGTGCTGGAGATATTCTTTTAAAAGCGTGAAATTGGTGTAAATTTGAGTCGGGTGTCTTCATGTTCAGATTATTTGGAGAATTTTCATTTGCTGCTACTGATGTCTAGAGCAGCACGTACTGTACATGATTAGTTATGGCACGAGACAAAACCAGTGGTTAATGATACACTGTGTGATTCTGATGAATAGTAATCTTAAAGGCTCTGACGTAAAAAGCAACGATTAGCCCTTCACAAAAAAGAAGTCACCTCTATTTCATTACAGAAGCCGTTGTGCGTTAATTGAGCGTACAGTGAGCGTTGAGATTTAATTTGATCTATTCTTGTCTTGGATATGCATGCGTCTGTGAGATCTCATGAGACCTTCAAAAGCAGCGTGGAACTTGGAGAACACCCATTTTCATTAGAATTAGCGCTTGTTTTCTGGTATAGACAAAGACCTTGAACTGACTTTAAAGCACGTCTAGTTTAACAAAGTTTGAACAGTGCAGTGTTTAACATCTTCAGTGGTATCTGTTATTGTACAGATTTAATAGTGGAATGAGTTGTAAATACTGACAGTCGAAATCGAAAATACTTTTGACTGATTCAATCCATCGTGAATGGAGCTGTCCTGTGTATGTCTTAAAAATACACAATTTTCCTCTAGAAGTTTATTTTTTCCCCTTCTACAAATCAAGAATTTTTCAATAATCTGATTTAAATTAGGTATGTATGTAGTAGGGTTGTCAAAAAAATTGATTTTAGATACTAAATTGATATTGACCCTTGGTATCTAATTAGATACTAAGTTGCTGGAAAATCGATTTTTGTTTTTATGGCGCGTCGCCGCTTTTTTGTAGCGGGTAACGTGAAGAATTCTAAACGGGCATCAACGCGGTCAGCTCTGGCACAGCCGTAATGCCGGCGTGTAAGTTAAAGACTCTTTTTTTCTCCAGCTGCCTCTGACAGCACACGGGATGACGCCAGTGCGACCACAGACCTATACACTATTTCTATAGGTCTGTGATTGGACCATCCGATTCAACTTTGCCTTTAAAGGCCTCGATATAGTCGAACGTCTATGCGCGTGGGCGGCAGCCAGGCGGTAGCGCATTGTATCACGTTACCACCACGGAGGAATCCCTCACATCTCCAGTATCGAAATTAGTATCGAGTATCGAGTATTATCCTTAGTATCGGTATCGAGTTGGAAATTTTAGTATCGTGACAACCCTAGTATGTAGAGCTTCGGTTACTAGTAATACTATTGAGTCTTTCGTGCAATATTTTATTCATTATTTTAACATTAGACTGTTGGAAAAAAATTTGCTACTTTACTTAAGGAAATATACTTAATAGAACTCTGTAAATATATCACCACAAGTAAAAGTACTGTATTTGAAGGTTATGCAATAAAAAGTATGGAAATTACAGTTGTTTTATTATTATTTATAATATGTTAGAGTTCATTTCAGTGTTATATTAATGCATTTTACTGGTGTGAATCTGTAACACTGAACTCATTTGACTTACTTGATGTACTATAGGATCAAACACTGGTGTCTTTTACTCCTCTATACCCCTACTAAGACCCTGACTAATTAACATTCATCTTTGGTTAGAATACCCATTAAGTTAAATGGTCTGATCCTCTTCACGTCATCTTTCTTTTGAGCCAAGAATTTTGTGTAGTTCAACTTATACCACAATAAAAATGATTAATATTTTAATTTAGGAATGAGGATCATTTTAAAAACATTCAGAACATTGTATCTTTCAGTTTGTTGCAACTAGTCAAAATGAACATAAATGCTGGTGCATGTTTTTCAATTGATTGGAAAGCGATTAAAAGCATTTCTTTGAAAAGCAAATAAGTAAAACTCAGACAAATACAAAGAAGTAAAAGCTCAAAAAAGAAGAGCAAAGGAATAAAGGTGCAAAAAACGGATAATGACAGTATATTCCTGTATAATAAACTGTATTTATACATTAATATTTACTTTGTTTGCCTTCATGCACTGATATTTGATCAGGGATTGATGAAAAAATAATCACTTATGATATTATAATAGGAAAAGTTATCAAGTCATTATAGAAAAGTACAGTTATATACCTTCTGCCATTCCCCCCATAATTCACTATAGGAACATGTTGGAACTGAAACAGGAAAGCTGTCACTTGCTGCAGGTGCTCGAATGGCGGACGCTGTGTCATATGTGGTTTTTAGAGCAGTGGTATGATCGAATAGAAGATAATATGTATGTGCCAGCATTTCATTGCATTCCATACAGTAAAGTTGACCAATAGACCTGCATTGCCTTCCCTAAAGCATGCCTCCAGCAGCCCATTTAGGCTGTCAAACTCCCAGCATTCTCTGCTGGGGCTGCACCACAGACAGACTCCCAACAGCAAAAAGTGACGAGATGCAGTATGACAGAAAGTGGCTGCTCATAATCCAGTTCTAATATAATGCCTTCCAATATAGACGTATAAAACTGCAGTATATACTTAGAATCAGAAATATTCTCTGAAAGGCATATGATAATTAAATAAATAGTCTCTGTTGGCTCATAGCATGATTGGATTGTGAGTTGAAATCTATTATGGAAGCACAAAGAAGACAAGAGAGACTGTAAATAAATATGCAAAGAAGAAAAATATACTATTCTAGGTTGTTGTTTTTTTCTACTATTACTACAACGAGGGGACTCATCCTTTGTCGAGATCGCTTTTGTAGATTGTTGATGTTGAAGGTGTTGTGTGTTACTGGAGCAGTAAGAATGTAAGAATGATGTAAAGGCTCCCGCTGATGTCATCATGTCTATATGTGTGTCATATATGTATGTGCCAAGTTTGAAGACAATTAACAACATTGATATATCTATATACAAACTTTGCCCATAAGTAAAAGGGAGAAGAAAGAATATTGTAAAAGTTCAAAAAGAAAAATAAATCATTTTAATGTCAACATACTTTTCCCAAAATGTATTGATATCTATCATGGGTCATTGGTAATCTATAAACCAAATTTGGTATGGATTCAACCAATGGTTTTGCTGCTATAGACATTAGAATTTTTGGCCCATTCTAAGTAGGGGGGGGGGGGGGGGGGGGGCAAAAAAGGAAAAATTAATTGAAAATATTTTTTGAACTTACTTCCTTTTCTCAGAATGTATTCAGATATATTATGGGTCACTGGTAATCTATAATCCCAGTTTGGTATGAAATGAACCAAGAGTTTTGCTGCTACAACAACTGTTGCTGCTACAACTAGAAAAGCAATCAGAGAACACAGACCCCCACCCCACCCCCCACCCCACTCATACACACACACACACACACACACACACACATCACCCCCCAATGTAATAATTTGTTCTTTGTGTCACTGTGAAAATCTCGTCTTGTCTCGTCATCTGAACCCGCTTTATCCTCACTAGGGTCACTGGGGGCCTAATCCAGTTACAATGGGTGAAGGCGGGGTACACCCTGTATGAGTCTCCAGTTCATCTCAGGGCTGAACATATATAGATAAATAATCACTCTCACATTCACACCGATGGACAATTTAGATTAACTAATTAACCTATCAGTGCATGTGTTTGGATGGTGGGAGGAAACTGGAGAAAACCCACACAGACAAACTCTACACAGAAAGGTCTGGTGTGGGATTCGAACCAGGGTCCTTCTTGCTGTGTTGAGTCTTCTTGATTGCTAACCACTGCACCACCGTGCTACCCCAGTGTAAAAAGCCCCAATGAAATAATGCCCCAATCACAATATATAATGATGGACTGTCTTTAGCTTCATTATGGGATACATTTACTGGGACATCAAAGCTCATGGAATGTTACAGTGATTGTTACATTTGAAGAACATGGTTCCAAACCATGATAAAAACGCAAAATCGAAAAATCTGGAGTTACTGTATCACCAGAAAAGTCCCCTTTATTGTCAGTTCATTTACATACTATATTGACAACACTGCTCTAATAACATATGAAGAGATAAAATAAGAAAAGACAGAGACATGCAAGCAGGCAGATTTATTTATCTATTTATTATTTGTGTATCTGAGTCCCCGGGCCCTGCCCATGGCTGCCCACTGCTCCTTACAGGTGCCCCAATGGCATCAAGGATGGGTTAAATGCAGAGGACAAATTCTGTTGTACAGTGTATAATGACAAAATATTTAACTTTAAAACCAGCCCATTCACAAGTGACAATTAAAGTGTGCCATATATAATAATAAAAAAAAAAAACATTAATTAATTAATTAATTAAAAATGCTGTTTATCCTGTGGAGGTTTTGGGCTACACCCCTATGGTGTTTAAGTAGCACATAGGTGGGACAAACCTGAGGTAGGTCCTGTTTGTCCTCAGTTTGAGGGACCTGAACCTGCGTCCTGTCCTGTGGTGACAGAGTGTGTGAGGGGACAACAAATAAACTGATGCCATAAGTACATACTGACCTAAACATTTGTGTGGTAACAATCCAATGCTGGTAAATGGTAACTGGACTGTACTTATATAGTGCATTTTATACACCAGTTGGAGCCCAAAGCGCTTTACAATTCCTCACATTCAGCCATTCACACACACACACACTTATACACCAGTAGATGAAAGTGACATAAGTCCAACATGTCCCAGTTGTATCACATCTCTTATATCTCTACAGAGACATAAATGGGACATGAGTGTAGTTCCATTGTCTATCTGTTCTCACTAGTATTCAGCAGTTGACACATTGATGCACTAAACTGTAATAGAACAGTACTTGTTCAATGATGCTCCATGTTCTGAGTTCATATTAAGAGTGTGTTTTTAGTTTGACCCCAGGTGTTGTGAGAACTACTCCTGCTGTTTTAAGGTTTGAGTGGAGTTACAGCCTCTGGCTTTTCAGTTTCACCCCTGTCCAGCCTGCAGCTTTAGGTGAATTTATAATCACTGAAGTAGAAAACGTGTCATACAGTCTGCACCGTGTCACTGCTAATTTATGCTTTTTAAATCTGTTGGTATTTAATTGGAATTAGTTTGATATTGTAAGCTGATGTGCAGATATATACAGAGGATTGAACTCTATCATCAGCTTTTTTTGGACTCCAAGACCATTTCTCTATTTTGGGATAACAACCTGCTCCCTCTAACCTTCTTCCATTTCCATTTGCTCAGTGATGGTACAAACAGTGCATAGTTCAGATATAACGGCAAAGAGCCAAAAGTTGACAAAGCACTATTATTCTTCCATTAGACATTTCCTTGCTGAATGTTTTTGTTGGAGCTCTACTCTGATCCATCAGTCCCATAAGTGCTGTAGTCATTTAGTTTGGATGTGGATTCTGGCTTGCTTTACCTGAACACAAATTGATTTTTTGGTATTTAAGGAGAGCTTTTCTATTTCCTGTGATGAAAAAGTAGTAATAATGATAATAACAATAATAACAATAACGATAATAAGAATAATAATAATAATAATGATGATGTCCAAAGTGGGTACCGCAGTATTGGGTCCTCGTATGGAAAAATATGAAGGAAATCTTCAATTATCATTATTGAAACTGGATTAGTTTTAGACAAAATATATAAATGACAATGTAACATGTTACAGAGGAGAAAAAACACATTTGAGCCCTAGGATTGTTGACGTATAAAAGCACTCTTAAAAAAAAAACATTCAATAAAAGCTGGTTCGCAGGAAGTTTAGTAAAAAAATATTAGTGTTTTGAGACTTGGATCAATTGGAGCCATTGGTCCAGAACAAGTCTTTGGCTCAGTTAAAATGGGCAAAAGTGAAAGTAAGTAATTTATCTGAACCGGAACTTGGAAGAAGTGGTCTCAGCTCAGTTACAATTGTTCCACAGAGCAGTCCAGTTACAGTCTGAACATGACCTAAACCATAATCGATAATAGACAACTCCAGTTTTCTCTACTACTCTGAGTAGGATATGCTGTAATGTCGCAAACATTACCATAAAGCAGAATGGCTTGGTCAGAATTTGAAAAAGTGATGCTGCCAAACATAAACATACAATAGACTAATGAGCTTCATACCTTTCGTCAGCTTCTAGATAAGCAAGTGGAGGAAATGAGTCAAGGAGAAATTTGGATTTGGAAGAAAAAGAATGCCTCATTGGTATTTGGGAAGGCTAGCATGAATTGGAAATGCTCGATAACAAGCACAAAAACTCAGAAGTATTCGAATTTTTCAGTGAGAATATGAAGGAACGTGGCTTCCACCTGTTTCCGTGGGTACGGTGTTGGGGCCATGGAACAGTGTGAACATGGACCAAAACTGTAGAAGATCTTTAGTGGCTTGATATGTATGCTTGAAAGAAGTGTCTCAAACATGTATGGCTGAAGGAAGTGCCTTTGATATGTATGCTTTAATGAGCTCAGAGGAGTTTGGGTCAACAGTGTTGGAGGTTCTGTGAAGGTGTGAAGGAACAATGGCCTTTGTGTGGACACCAAATGTTTATAGTAAACCACCAAACTTATATAAAGGGAATATTACATGTTGATTGAGGAACTTTATATTGGCAGAGAAGAGCAGACCATGGTGCCTGTATGATACCAATCATTTTGTTCATAAATGATGTTGTAAAGTTGACACAACAGTGTAACACATTGTAATACACTACTTCCTGAAAGGGGACTAAATCCAGGTGTGAAAAAGAACAAATGGACATGTATTTTTTATAATGTTACTTTCAATTTTGTTGTGAGATCCATTCCTCATTTTATTTTATTTCTATTCATACACATCAGTAATCACATGTCACTATGCAGGGGCGCAGATAGGTTTGTGAAACTGGGGGGGACGAAGATGCCAACTAACACCCCCCGGCCCCACCATTCTGTTTTTTTTTGGGGGGGGGGGGGGGGGTGCTGCCATGCCACAACAGCCCCACTCCAGTGACAATACAGATAACAATGTTGGATCTGTGCTTATAGTGCATTATAACATTATTAGTTGTGCCTGGGATTCAGGAATACTATTTGTCAGGGTCACACAAAGACAAATTGCACCCTGGAAACAAAAGTTGAGAACGAACCATTTGCTCAAAATAAATATTTGGTTATTTGGTGCTAGTCTGCTCTGAAAGTTGACAGATTTATAACAGCTAGTTAACTCAAAATAAAATTTAAAAAATATACTTTGCTAGTCTGCTGGAACAAATCAACAGTAATACAGCTGTAACAGCAGCCAGTTGGACATACTTAAATAATAAATACATATACATATATATATATATATATATATATATATTTGTCAAGGGTTCGTTTGACTTCAATGGTTTTTCATTTATTTTCACCCAAGTCCAAAACCAGCAGTGATGAGAAGTGCACAGTTTTTACAGTGGAAAAATAGCAACAAACCAGGAAAAAGAAAAAATTGTTACAAGAGATCTGAAAAGATGATAAAATAAAGTTGGTCTCTTTTGCCATTTAGCACTTAAAAAAACCCAGATTTCAACCACACTCTTACTTTAACTTCAAATCTGTTTAAATCTACAGAATTGATCTCCAACTACACCCCCCACACTACTGGGAAACACTCCCCTTTATTTACCCCTAAGCTCCACCCATGGACATACCAATTATCACATTATTTAATTAACACACAATCTACAATATTTACATGGGACAAACATCAAACTGAGACCATATTAACCCATAAACAATGGCACCAATTATCCTCCATACATAAACACAAACAGAAGAAAAACCCAAAACAATGAATGAATGAATCTGTGTCTTGTTCTATGAAGTAACAGTGGTACGGTTCTGCAGCAGGTGTGTGTGCGCGCGCACCTCCAGACGTCCACCACATAGAGAAAAGGCTGAGTAGTGAGGCAAGGTCCAGATGACAATGTCCAGTTTAAACATATGTCGCAGGAGAGCCGTGCTTCACACACTCCAAAAAAGACGAGAGAAAGAGAAAAAAACACACGTGCGGCAGAGATGATGGCGCTAATGTCTCACCACAATATTTCAAAAAAAGAATATTTTTCTCACAAGTTGGCGTGGGCCAGTCTGTGTCCTCTCGTGGCCCGTGGGCCCGTGGGCCGCCTATTGGGGAACGCTGAGGTAGACTATTTCCATGTACAGGCTACGTGGAGGCAGAAGAAGGTGAAAGTTTGGCTCTGGCCAGCTTTGTACGATTCCTACTCTCACAGCGACATTGCTTTGAACAGAAATTGCAAGGTGATGTGATAACGTAAAGTAACAGTTTACTTACAGCTGTTGCTCTTTGAAAAAACCACATGATCGTTTTCTGCTTTTTAGCTCGCCTCATTATTCCATGTCGTGTTGGGGTCCTCCTGAACGTGCACCCCGGGTGTCCAAGTGATGCCTGTCAGACTATTTGTTTGTAACCGTGGCAACCAAAGTCAACGACGATGCCGCCCGCACAGTGCAATAACCGAGTCACGTTATTATGTATGTTAATTCATATTTTGGTTTCCTCGTGATGCTTGACTTGGTAAGGAGACAGTAAGAAGTAAGTAGTAAAAGTAAAAAAAAAAATAAAAAAAAAAAAGTAAAAAGAAGAAGTAACATGGTTTTTTCTTAAATAAAAGTGGGTGGGATGGATCTAAGGGCGTGTCATGACACACCTGACACACCCACCATCTGCGCGCCTGTCATTATGTAATGGTGAAATCTGCTCCCCAAGTCTGGAACTCTCTCCCACCAGACGTCCTTAACTGTGACTTTCTCCCTACCTTCTTAAACAGACTCAAAACTCTCCCAAATAGCATACTCTCTATAATCCAACTTTTCTTTTTCTTTGCTCTTTCCATTTATTTCATCTTATTTTTTTTTCTGCCACAGCCAACTGTTTTTATCCATGTAGTTTTTGTTTTTAGACCTGTTTCCATACTGTTTCTATTCTGTTTGTTAAGTGCCTTGAGAGTTTTGAAAAGCGCTGATAAATAAAAAAATATTATTATTATGTATAATGGTTATATGTCACAAGCAGTTCATGTAAAAGTATTTTATTCCAACTTTATGGGCAAAATTATCCTCAAACATGACCACATATATCCTGTTACCCTGTAGGAATGCCATGATTATCTTTAAGAAAATATTGCATAAAAGGTTATATGTGGTGTGTTCATTTTATTGACCCTCAGTAGGTAGAGCGGGTTGTCCAATGATTGAAGGGTTGGTGGCTTGGATCCTGGCTCCGAGTGTCCACATGTCAAAGTATCCGTGGGCAAGAACACTGAACCCTAAATTGCTCCCAGGAGGGTATGGCAGCAGGTGCCTACTGGTGTATAAGTGTGTGTGTGTGAATGTGAGGCCAATATTAAACACCTTGGGCACCATGAAGGTGGAAAAGTGCTATGTAAGTACAGTCCATTTACTTATACACACAACACCTTGCATTAGCATTAACATTGCAGCAGCAAATGGGATTTTTTTGACTGTGCCACTCAAAATTTAACCCAAAATGTAACCATCAAGACTAATTCATTGATCATTTTAAATGCACCCAGATAGTGTTTATTACATAGATTATTTATGTCAATGTTCAGTATTTTATGATGTCCTGTATATTTCAGTCCACAGGAAACTGTTTGTTTGTTTGTTTGTTTTCAAACTTCTACAAATGAGGGTTGAATAAAAATATATATATGCGCAAAATTGATCCATCTATAATATTTTGGTGACACCTGTATTTTGTATATTGAGCTTTACCAACAAAAATCACCTCAGCTGTGATGATGAGGAGACATTCAAAGGTCTCAGTCAGTCAGCTGGTTGATCCCCAAATAAGATCTCATAGTATATTTATAGATCCCATGTGTGGTTATGGGCTACAGCTGCAACAGCCTTTTGGAGTGTGACTGCTGCATCATTTGGAGTTTAGCTCAGTTAAGTAAAGCACAGATTTACCACGCCGCAGATTCCAGCCTTTAATCCTGAGTGAGGCAATTTAATACCAAGCTGCACGCTGCTTATCATACTGTGCTTGTTTCTGTGTCTCTGCCTGTCTGCATCTATGATTTTGAGGGGTTCTTTCTCTTATTTTCCCACTGCCTGGTATCAGCTCTGTAATGAACATCATTATGTCACACAAAATAATATGACTGAGCTGAGGGATGGAAAGCAGCTTCCTGACTGTCAAAAAAAATGTTCATGTCGAGGACCAGTTAATGTTTTTACCACCGAATTTCACACACTTTAAGAAGGAAAAACAAAGAAACCCACTTAGAAATACAACCATTACAGTGAGGCTCTACAAAAGTGGAGTGTCCTAAATCTCTAAAGGCACTCTTAGCTGTCACCAGCATTGTTTAAACATTGATCAAACCGCATATCGTTATAGTTGACAAAATATATCCATTGCAATTTAGTTTTGGCTTTACAAACTTCAAGACTTTTCTGAAATATTCATCTAAATACGTTGTTTCCACTTATGGTTTCTGATGTAGTTGGTCACAATTTGCATAAAAACTGGTATTCTGTATGAACCCTGCCACTGACAGTGTCTGAGAAATAAACACAAAAACTTCACTGAAAAAAATAATGTACAAGGAAAATACACAAAAACTTGGAATAAGTGAAGATAGGTGTGTGCTTTTTAGGAGATCCTGTACTGGATAAATATTAAGAAAAACATAGAATTCTATGCTTGAGTTTATGAGAAAATTTAAACAATTATTTTTAGATTTGTAAATATTATGATAAAGATTTACTTAACCCAGTACTTTTAATTTCCCTCTTGTTGTCTTAGTTATCTAACTATTCTGTCTTTTTAAACATACAGCATAAATGCCATTTATAGCTCATCATATTTACATATCACAAGTTTCATATCATGGATGTTGGATGAAACACTAATCGTTCTGTTTTCTTTTTAGTGGACGCTGATCCCACTGCTTCCGCTCTGTCTCTGAGCGTTTGTTGTTTTTGGTTTTAACTCTCAGAAAGGATCTGTTTGCTATTTTTCTAGAACCATCTGATATCTTACAGACCATGAGCCAAAACAACGTGTTTACTGTCAACATATTTGCAGAAATAATATTTACAGTGGTATAGTTCAGAGCATTGTGTATTTGCTCCCATATCCAGACACATACTGGAATGAAACCTGCACATCTGGTTTATAAAAACCACTACCAAATTGAGACTTTTTTGTTTGTTTTGTTGTTTTGCATTTATCGAAGATCACCATTAACAATATCCTGGGGTCAAAAAAGTCTATTTTATTATTGGGTCTAACATGAACTGAAGCATCCAATACTAATAGTCCAGCAGAAGTGAACCTGGAAATGTTGTATTAAGTTATTATATTTATTGATTTGTGTAGCCCACATGGTCAGTTTTCACATTCCACCAGGTGGCCTCTGGTCACCCTTGAGCATTATGAGAAATCAAAGATGGCGTCCAAAATGGCAGCGGTTTCTGGAAATCATTCATAACTTCTCTCCTATTTACCCTAGGTTAGTAAATTTGGTGGTCTGGGGGTCTAGGAACTCAATTAAGTCATGTTCAATATTGGTAGTGCTTTACATAACAGTCAAACTAAGATGTCGTCCAAGATGGCTGCCACCACATGCAATATTTTAGATCTTTTTGCATAAACGTTTTTCCATATTAAAAATGGCACAGTGGACGCTTACACATTTAAGCGATTAACACAATCAAAACCTCGAATGTAAAATGGTTTAATATTGTATCAGTGAAAAAGTCATAACCACTAGAGGGTGCATGTAAGAGTGAATAAATAGTGGGTCACTAATGTGAAGTGCTTGAGTGCCCAAAAAAGCGGTATATAAATCCAATCCATTGAATCCATTATTATCATTATTATTAACCTATTTCTATCCACATTTCGTTTGTTGATAATCAGTGTTTTGAGAATAGCCACATTATGTAACTCATCAATTAATCTTTTTTTCTGGCAGCAACCCCCACCATAACAAGCACAAAATATTGTGCATTTCTCACTGGTGCAGGTGCAAGCACGAGTACTGCAAGGTGTGACACTGTTACACCAACATTTGATTAGGCACATAATGTCCTCAGGAGCCACTTCCATATTGTCTGGTTGATATCTTGGCTTGAGCGATTTCAGTTTTTTGTCCTTTGTCCAACTAAAGAGTTCCGCACCAAGTTCTTCCTATGAATGACATACTACAGCTTGGTGATGATTTTTTACGTTCTCCATAAATACCTCATTGGTAGGAGGAAGACTGCAAGGCTTTAGAGGTGATGCCCTTCCTGTTCTCAAAGTCCACACTTTGTAACATGTTTCTGACATTGAATTTGTTGCGTTTTGTCCATAGCAAAGGGAAACAAATGCAGTGGCTTGTGCTACAACATTTTCTATTGGAGCATCTACAACACCTAGATGTGACAAAGAATGAGAACCAGTACGTAGTACTTTAAGAGCCGTCCCTTTACCTATGCCAAAGTAGCACGCCACAGTATCACAGCCAGTCAGGGCATGGACTGGCAGAATTTCTGCAACTATGCATCCATGTTTGACTATTGTTTTCTGAATGTCAATCACCGTTCGATCTTTGATGGGGGACTCCATATAAACATGGTTCTTCAAATTCATGGTGTGGTAGTAATGGACCAGAAGGACGAACACATCAGTGTCATCAAAGACAACTGTCACATGCACGTTGCTCCAAGAACACCTCATGGTCATTTGAACTAAAACATTGTCTGCCTTCTCATGTGTTGATGCGAGGTGTATCCGTTTGGTCACCACACACCACAATTTATTCACATCCAAATATTCACTTTTATTGGTCCAACAGTACATCACACACACTGATACTGTATACACCATATATAAAAATGGGCAATTTCTTGTATATCGCATATATGCAAAACCTATATCTGGTCCTGTATTAAAACCTATATTTTTATATAGGTACTTTCTGTGTGGTTTACATCACATCACATTACATTATATTGTGTTTAAATGTTTGGTTTGAGTAAGTAAGTGGTGTTTTTTCACCAAGATATGTGATAGCTTGTAATTGTTTATGAGAACTGCCACATACCCAACACTAGGTCAACAGTGTATATATATATATATATATATATATATATATATATATATATATATATATATATATACAGTATACACAGAAAAAAATCCATTCAATGTATTTTCCTATATCATACAGCCTCAGGGTATGTAATACTCTTAGTTTTTGCTCTGTAAGATTGTCTGAGGAGGGGTTGTTTTTTTTTTCGTGCAATATTTGTTGGTCATATTTTGTGAAACTTGGTGGATCTATAATCTACTTGTAATGCATCGCCATGCCTCTCAAGTAAAGTTTTACTGAATCAGTTTTTCAGACTTGAGAAAGTTTCACAGGAGCTCATGAGCAGGCAGAGCTAATTGGGCGGATAGAGCTTAATCAGGACAACAGCGCTATTGAGGACAAGGCTATTCCATGCAAAGCAGACAACAGGATGCAGAGTGAGAGGGTGGGGGGGGGGAGGTGGGGGCAGGAAACAAAAGACGGAGCCTGGTGACTGTTGCCAGTGCTGCTAATACAAACAAGGTGATGAGCCGAACTTGTTGACTACCTCAGGGTGTGAACTCATAACATGTGTATATGTACATGGTGAAGACAGGAAATGGGCACGTAAAGCCCGACACAGGCCTCAGAGAAGGTTTTAGCCGGTAGTGAAAATGAATAAAGCTGAGGTAAAAAGCTGAGTTTGTAGATATGAGTGTGTGTGTGTGTGTGTGTGTGTGTGTGTGTGTGTGTGTGTGTGTGGCAGGAGGAGAAAAGGCCTCTTTCCTCTTGAGCCTCTGTGAGAAATGAAACAATATTGTGCCTGGCTCAGCTCCAGGCTCAGCGAGAGGACAGACAGCTCGGGGTGGCTGTGAGTTTATGAAAACAGCAGAGGATGTAGCTGCGATGGTTCTTCTCTAAGTGTTTCTCTCAAATCTGAAAAGGAGCTTATTTCCCTCATTGCTGGTGTTAACATGCTGAGCCTCCCCTCTTTACTGGCGTCTTATCAGCCACTTTCCTCAGCCTGTTTTTAAACCAAACCCCCTCTAATTACCCCATTATGTAATAACCTCGTCCTTTGGCCCTGACGAAATGAGAAACATAACGCTCTGGATATTAGATGTCAGCCTCCTGATGGAAGCACTGTTTGTCTGTCAGCTGCATGTCGCTGAAGAAAAAGAAAATATTATTCCATTCATGTTGATGCCTATGATAAAATCACACGTCTTATTAAGTATGTTTTTATTTCAGTCGCTAAGATGGAAAATGAATGTCCTGATTAGCGGTTAGAGAATCTGCCTGAATGCTGTTTGCATTTTGTGAAAGCCAGCAGTGACAGGTCTGACAGGCTGTACGGTGGGGGATTGGCCAAAGCTACATTTGGTGAAAGGAGGCAATTTAAGATGGGCCTGACAACTTCTGTCTTTGTTCTGTATATAAACACAATCTGTGATGAGCTGTAGATACTGTTAATTTCACATTTCTGGTGTATATCTAATTTAGATTCACTTGTTTTGTCTAAAGTGTAGTTTGTGTTTTAGTGCCACTTCCTTGTACCATTATGGAACACATCATTATTTATTTACATGCACGGTGATAATGCTGGTCTACATTTTTTTTTTTTTTTTTTTTTTTAGAAAGTATCTGCTTCAGACATTAAATGTTCTAAATCTAACATGCTTTAATAATCAGAAAACAAATGACTCAAGTGTTGGTTATTTCATGTTTTTAATATATATGATGGTGTGTTCTAAAAATTTCACATTTTGATCCAAGACGGAAGCTTGAGCCAACCAATATTTAAGACTTGAGTTTCCTTTATTAGTAACACATGGGGGAAAATGTCATTAGTTTTAGCATTTTACTTTCTACACCGAATATACCTAGTATATTTTATATATATATCTATAGGTCATGTAAGTGTAGACTTCAGTGGACGTCACGGTCACCATGTAGACACAGGGACCAGTGTTGTATGGAAATGATCATTTCTTTACAGTAGTACTTTTCATTGGGTTGTATACAGGAGTTAAATTGGTTAAATTTGTGGGGTCTAAGGTCAAGGGTCATCTGATTTAATGAACATCTGCATTAACCCTGTAAAGACTGAACAATTAAATCATTGACAGAAAATGTATTTGAACCTGATGCCTTTATTAGTCCATCTGAATAACTCCCTTTTTTTTTTCAAAATGTTAATGTCCTTATATGATTTTTGTTTTTGTATCATATTTGGCACATCAGGTCTCAATGCTTAAATATGAGGCTATTTTTTTGAACAAACAATAACATAATACAACACAGATATGTCTAACAAATTGGTAATTTCCTGTTCAGAATAAGCAACGTTCTGCCTCCTTCCTCATTATTGTCAGTCTTGTGGTGTCACTGGAAAGGCCTGAATAAACTCCTTCCCCCTGGTGGATTATCTGCATATGTATTTATCTAATTATATACATCAGGCTTTTCAGGGAAAAAAAACAAAATATCACACATGTAGAAGGCTTCAAAACTCATATATCCAATATATTATAAGGTTATATTACCCACATACAACTTAGGGTGCTTTCACACCAACACGAGTTGGTGCGCACCAAACGACCCATTCGAACCAAAAGCTCTTGGTTCGGTTCGTTTTCGTTGGTGTGAAAGCATCAATCGCACTCGGGTACGCACTAAATCAAGCGGACTGAGACCTCCAAAAAGAGGTGGTCTCGGTCCGCTTGACACCGCACCAAGTGCCAAGCTTTGGTGCGGTCCCTTTGGTGTGAGTGCGAACTCGGGTCCAAACCATAGACCTTTGGTCAAAACTACCTGTTCTTCGTCGCATAGTCAGCATGACCACATTCCTGTAAATAGCGAGTCTCCTCAGCCTGAAATGACACCCTATGCGTCTTCGGCGACTCCAATGCATAAGCACGTTGTTCTCCAGACGCAGTCATGATTCACTCGCAAATTGGATATTTTGCCAGAAATGTCCAATACAGAGAATATAATAAGCAACTATCAGAGTAAGAACCAATGTGTGAATGTGTCGTTCCATTTTGGGTCAAAATTGGCGCTTATTTCTGATAAATCAAACGTCAATCGAACCAACTTTGGTTCGTTTGCTGTGGACCACATTGGAATCTTTATAAACATAATAACAATTTCAGTGGCAAGTGCGGACCAAATAATGCATTTTGTTTGTTCTTGTTGGGTTTGAATGTATAGGCTGTGATTGAATTGCTATCGAAGCTACAAGGATGTTAATACTTTTTGAAGTTCATGTAGCTAATTTGGGAATGTATTTTGGTTGTCTTCAACTTATTTAAATCCATAGTTTATTTTGTTTATCAGGACACTAAATTGAATCATAGAATAGTCAAGGGTTATTTAACATTCAGGGAGCTGAGCTCTAGTGGGGTTTGGAAATGGAAATAATGTTTATGAACAATACAGAACACACAGCTGGAAATAATTGTTTTCTAATGGGGCTGAGAATCTTCATGGTTTCCAATGAGTTTGTTGCTTCTCAGAGTAGTTTGTCAGGAACAGCAGCAGAGGAGGTTCCACAGGGTGGCACCAAGTGGCATTTGCCCCGGTGAATATCTTATTCTGCCAGCCCATTTTATTTTCAATAGTATTTCAATTAAAATATCCATTCATTTAGGTTTTTTTCATATAATTTAGTGATTTATTGACTGAAATGTACTTACTCTCATTCCCGTCGATTTCATCCCTACCCTGTCCTGAACCACATTTTGGTATCCAATAACTTTTAGCCCAGCTTTCTAATCCATAAGTAGTAGTTAGGATAGCACGCTAGTCATGACTTGTATTCCCCAAGCATAGCTCTAGGCTATCACCTGTCTTTGGGGTAGATTTTGTGGGAAGTGGATCGTGCAGGTGGTCATTTGCATGGGTTACTGTTCATCATCAATACTCAGCTTCAACCCTCTGAGTTTAGTAATATTTTTAACAATAGTGCATACAGATATATATATTAAAGGATGTGAAATGGCTGCTACACAGTGCAGACATGCTTTTATGATGTTTTAATACTTACCTTAATGACATTTGATATATTATTTGAATGGATGTTGATCACCTTCTGAAGGAATTGTTATGCACTGATGGATAACATTTATTATGTTTTAGAATAATTTTTCATTGTTTGTACAAACAATTAGCCTAGGATCTAGTCTGTCCCCAGTGGCCGCAAATGGTATTTGCTACGGGGAGACAGACTAGACAGCCTCGGATCTGAAAATCCAAAATGTACCGGGCCAATCAAATCGGGAGGGGCAGGATTGGAGCCCACCCTGCCTCATGACGACACAAATACGACACGTAATGTTGTAGTTGCAGAGACATAGCAGCTAGCACACATTGCCGTAACACCAGTTGCTAGCTGCTAGACAACATGGCTCATCACCAGGAACAACCATTCGAGCTGGCTTTGGCAGCAACGCTAGGGGATTTAAAATTACAGTTTTCCCTGCGAGAGGAGCAGATAACGGCACTTAAGCTGTTTTTGGAAAAAAGGGACGTTGTCGGAGTTTTGCCCACCGGGTATGGCAAAAGTTTGATTTATCAGCTGGCTCCGCTAGTGGGACGATGCATGGGTCTGCACAACCCGCTGGTGATCGTTGTGTCACCCCTTTTAGCCCTAATGGATGACCAGTTGCAAGAGGCCAAAAAATTGGGAATACGAGCAGAACAACTCGGCAAAGGCGACCCAGAGGAGATCCGAAGCGGCCGGTGCCAAATAGTGTACGGGAGTCCGGAATCCTGGCTGAACCGGGAATGGTTAGACCTGCTCCATGTTCATCGCTCTGATTGGTTGGCTCTGACTGGTTACCCATCCAATAGCGTGGCGTTGTGTAAAGAGAAAATTTGACAGACAGTGGTTATCCCGCCCACAAATTCGCCTAGACTTTCTAGACTCCCCGTAGCAAATACCATTTGCGGCCACTGGGGACAGTCTAGATCCTAGGCTAACAAACAATGGCTCAATGACTAGTGAGTTATTTTTCATCCATAAACTGCCCTCTCTCTGGACTTTTTGCCCCAGTGAAAAATCTCTAGAACCGCCCCTGAGCAGCACACAACTCTGTCTTGTATATTGCCCTTGCCCTTGAATATTAACAGCATACATACTGTACCTTCTGCAATAGCTCAGTCTAAACATCACACTATGGCCACAAATACTGTTGCCAGAGGAGAAAATGGTGGCTTGTAACAGTATATCCTTCAGAAGTTATCATCACAGCCATACATCCACACAAGTGTATCCTGAGGACACAGTGGGTTGGCTTGTTTAGTCACACTTAGCGTGATACGGAGCAGCTTTCAGACATTTTCCCGGTGTGCCTCTGTGTGGAGATAACAACACCCACAGCAACAGTCTCACATTGGCCACCTTTCTGAGCCCCTCGGACATATGCAGGTATCTATGTTTGAGGAAGTCTTAAAAAAATACCCCCTGCACATTAAACAAACATTAAAAAGCATACTACAGTTCTATATTTCCTGCAGGCAGCAATTACTTTCCTTTTTGCAACACACTGCAAAAATGGGCCTAAAATGTGTTATAGATATATGAACTGCAAAAGGGTTATTTATTTATTACTTTATTTATTTTCTGGAAGTAGTGTAAGGCCACAAGTTGCCAAAAAGTCTAAAAATGTACAGTCTTGTGTGACACAATGGTTACAAATCTGGTCTCAGAGCCTCAAATTTACACATTAAAAGTACTGTAAAATAACATGGCAAATCATTTTAACCTGTATTTAATTTGTACATAAGGAGTGGAGAAGCTGGAAATATGGAAGAGAAATGACATATTGGATAAAAAACTAACAAAAAAACATGCATGTTTGACTGAAGTGGAGAAGACAAATATATTCAAGACAAAGTGTGACAGAAATGATGGCTTGAGGGTGATACATGCATGGTGTGGATTCGGTCGGTGCTTGCTTTAAGCGTTACATTGTAAGTGTTTAGTTCAAGTCCAGTATGAAGTGATTTGAATATGGTGGGTAAGGGTCAAAGGTCAAAGCTGTTGTAACCTCTGAAACCATGTTTGTGTCCGTAACTAGGAAGATTCATGCCCCATGTAAGACAAAAATCCACTTAAATAGGCGATAGGATCTTCACAATTTAAGATGTTACATCCAGAGGGTACGGCCCGGCTCAACAGTCCACAACAAAAACAGGCAGTAGTGGATTAGGGTTAGATGTATGTATTTATTTTGCAAAACGGATAACTAAATGTAAATGTTAAAAATAATCGTGCGAGTTAAGATGACTGCGTAGAGGAGTGCCAGTCGGGGTGGAGCAGCATAACCGTCAGCAGGCCGACACAGGGATGAGCCGACACCGGGCCCAGGTGCAGCGCATCCACTGACGATGTGTCCAGACAACAAACCAAATGCCTCGAGACAATCGTGTGAATGACACAAGTGAAAACACAGAAACAGACCCACACACCCCGAGTGTTGTGGCGGGGTCGTAACATAGAATAAGTTCCCAGGAGACATAGTGATTATGTCTTATTTGTTGACTATAAGTGTGATGTCATGTTTTGATTATAGATTTAGATTTTTTTCCAGTGTAAACGTCCAATATGATTTCACCAGAAGTAGCATCTTCCAGCGGTATGACAACAAATACTCATATTTTGGCATTAGTCAACATAACATGTTTTTTTTTTTCCTCTGAAATGACATCAAAAACAAATATCGTGTATAAAATGATTTCTCCAAACAAAGACATACAACACAGTGCAATGAATGTACAATGACCCAGGGTTCTCTACAGTGCAGGAGTGTTTGTGTGAGCTGTTTCATGTGTGCATATCTTTGTGCTTGTGTGTGACCGTGGGTGCATGTGAATTAATAAACCGTCTTGTACTCCAGTGTCTTCATAACACCTGATACTCACAATGGATCCCAAGACTCCCAGCTGAAGCAGCTCCATGCTCAACATGAAACGTTGAGCACCCCCGCATGTCTACCACACTGAAGAAACTGCCTTCATGTACCATATGAATAATGCACATGAGGGAAGAATAAAAAAAAAAAAAACAACCTCATATCTCCTGTATGAATAATGAAGCTAATCTGTTTGTGCAGTTTGTCTGATTAGATGGAGCATACTACTGTATATATATATATATATATATATATATATATATATATATATATATATATATATATATCGCATCCCTTAAGGGAGCAAAAGGCCACTCACTTTGATTTCTATGCTGCCGAAAATGATGCAGAAATGATTTTGTAATTGATCTTGGTGTGACTGATGTACAATCAATTGTTGTCATGCCGTCGTGGAGCCCCTCCAGCCTCTGATAGATGACGCTGTCGATACCTGTATTGCCATTCAGGACTATTGACCTTTCTCTGAGGCATGTTAGCACCACTTGGCCCGGTCATTATGGCTGTGATCCAGATGCCAAGGGTCGACATCGCGGGAGCATCCATATATCAGAAGGAGCTGAGAGCCACTAAACCGTATGGGAAGAGAGACGTAAGAGCTGAGAGGGAACACCAAATCTGCTGGACAAGGACACACTGTCAAAAGGCACAAATGGTTTAGACCAGGGGTGTTAAACATATGGCCCATGGGCCAATATCAGCCCAGTTAAGGGTCCAATCTGGCCTGTGGGATGAATTTATGACATTGGTACTGGCTTCAGTTTGGTACCGGGACAATTTTACAGCTTTTTAGACCCAATAATAAAAGGGAAATTTAGATATGTTTACCTTCAAGATGTACCTAATGATGACCTCAGATGAATGCAAAAGAATTATGCTCTTTCTCTGAGCAAACCCATAGTTAATGAATTCTTAATAAAATACTGGGGTCTAAACTAGGACTGAAATTGGGACAGGAAAAGTTAGCTAGGTGTCAGTGGATTTGGAAAACATGGCTTGATATGGTCTTATATGCTGCTGTAAATTAAGACACTGCAGAAAATTTGAGGATACAAGTGTTTTTTCTAATCTAGACTTGGTATGTATGTAATCCATCGTGTCATGTGGAACCTGTTCATTTGAAAACAAATGAATTGCGAATGATTTTGCAACAGCAGTCATTTTTTAAAACAATCTGCCTTACATAATTAGGTTTGATTCCCGAGATGTACCTGAGAGACAATAAAAAAGATGCTCAGCATAATAATAGTGTGCAATTTCTGTGTCCTTTTTGCCATGTTACACACAGATTTTTGTATAAAGAAATAATGTGAAATGATATAATATAAACATGTGTTTTATCAGAAAATTTGTTTATATTTCATTTCAGTAAATGTTTATTTTGAAATAACCTAAAGTGCTTGCAAAGTTAGCATTAATCAACAGCCAGTTTGAAACTTTACCCCATCTGTCCCTTTTCATACAAGCACCCGAATACAAAATTTGCAGACAGCAGACATTACCAATCAAAGGTGTTAAAATCATTTTCAATTCGTCACTTTTCTAGAGTTTCAGACAAGTTAAATAATGGCCCAATAATCTATGGATAATAAATGTAGTTAGGTAGTTTAGTTTATTTCATGATGAAAATGTTTCCATTTATAAACTATTCTTTTACAAAAAAACAGCCATAAATAAACTAAAACTTCTTAGTAATAAGTTAAGTTTTACCAATATTCTGCTATTTCTTAAATGTTTTGTGTCTTTGTGAATTTACTATCATCTGTAAGTTGTGCACATGTGTAAATGAGAATACTGTTAAAATTGTACTTTTACTTTTTTGCACTAAAATAGAGATACATTCTATTGTGTATTTATTGGTTAATGTTCTTGAGGTGATATTGGACTGTATGTGGCCCCTCAACTAAAATGAGTTTGACTGTTCTGGTTTAGACCAATTACACAGGGTTTTAGTTTAGAACTACCGACAGTTTTACACATATTTATACATTTACTTCAAGGGTTTATGTGGACTAGAGTTCTGGAATATCTGACCTAAAAGCAGTAGAAGTATCCTCTGATCCCTTCTGTTAAAAAAACCCCAAACTAAATCAACACAGACCCACCAGCAGCTGGACTCAAGCCTGAGCAGAGATGGAGGAAACACGACACGTCTGTTGATATGCTTTATTTCAGTGAAGATACAGAGCTTGATCCGTTTTGGTCGTCCAGCAACAAATGAATGGGCAAAGCAACTGACAGGAAACCAGGTGGCTTTCAACTGTTACCTCCAGAACTAGCCCGGCTTTCACAGCCCACAGAATGTTCTCTCATACATACCAACGAAATTCAAGTGTTCTTCAAGACCAGATATTTAGAGTTTTTCAAATGGAGTTTCAGTCTCCATAGAGCAGGGGTCTCAAATATATTCAGCCTGATTTGATCTCCAAAGGGCCGGACCAGTAAAATGAACACTCTTAATAATAATATTATAATTATGATTATTATAATTATGTATGACAAGGTGCCCCCCACAGATCACCACCAAAATCTAAATCTAGATCTTACCAACCTACCCTGAAAACTTCATCAAAATCCGTCCATAAAGTCAAAGTGGTTTGTCACCTCCACTGGCTGCATACTGCATTCACAGAAAACAACAAGAGGAACGAGGGACCCAGAAAAAGCCGTCACCCACTTGGGGTTAAACCCGTCCCCCATTGCCAGGGAAGAGAAGACGGTGTCACAGTAGCTGCTGGAAAAAAACTGTTGGATCAAACTGGTTCATGTGATCTCTGTGGAAATAAAGACTTTTTTTTTTTACTGCACGTTTTCAGAACAAGCAACAGCACGAAACCTAGCTGGATTATACTCTGGTAAAGGTAAATACACATGGAGAACAAGAGGGGAGGGGGGAGTGTTCTTTCACACATTCTGAGCCAATCAGAGACGCCTCATGGACATGTATGAGGAAGTACCGGTAAACTCGGTTGTTCGACCTCATTTTTCTACAGAAACAGCTGGAAACAAAGCAACCCAGGATGTTTTTTTTTTTAAAATAGAACCAACACACAATGTATTCAATAACAATGGAGAACACAGTAATATTAATGAAATAACGATGGAATGACTCCTTTAAACCCAGAGCTGTGGTTTTGTATTTAGGAATTATTAAATTACTCCTCTATTTTTTTTCTACATACATTTTTATCCTTTTAGTGGATGAATTAACCAGAAGCCCATAGGAAGGACACAGAGATAAATAGAATCACAGTTTGTTTTTTTTACCCCTTTCCTATCTTTATTACTTTTACTTTGATCATTCCTCCTCTTGAGGATGCAGAGCTAGCTTTTCTTTCTCTCTTTGTGAAATTTTAGTCAACCATTAACTGTCCTACAAACACTTAAGATTAATCATTCATGTTTTTCTATTCATTTGATGCCACTACTATAACATAAGCCAAAAAAACACAACCGCTAGAGCCAACATTTTGGATTCATTACTTAAATGTGATTGATGTGATTAGTAAAAGTCATTGAAACCCATATAATATTTCATTTATTACTTCAGAAACACGGGAATAAAAAGAAATGCACATTTAGGTGGCCAATTTTGGAAAAACAAAACTTGCATCACAGGCATAGCACATCTAATGAAGAAAAAAAGACATTTGTGGGCACTGAACACTGAAACAGAGAACTAAAGATACAAAAAAAAAAAAAAATAGCTTAGAGAGCAGATTTGAGTCGATTAACAAATATACAAACCCGTCACTGAAATGTACAAAGAAATAAGAGACAACTAGTCTACAAGTTCATGTACATAAACCACCATATATGTGTAATAATACACCATCATATATATATACTAACTTGCAGTTTAGTCTTTTATTTCCTGATTCATCTTATTAATAATAATATTTATCACATTTAATGTCTGAAGGAGATACTTTCTAAAAAAAAAAAAAAAGAAAGAAGTAGAGCTTTGATATTAATAAGTAACAGTAGTTGTAAAGACAGCTTCTTTCCAAGAGCTGTCGTTGCCCTGAACATCGCAAACAAACAACCAAACCTGAATCATCTGTCATTTAAATATTTAGAGGACATAGACTTTTTAAGTGTAATTTCAGTAGCATGTGTATGTGTATGTGTATGTATATATGTCTATATATATATATATATATGTATATGTATGTATGTATGTATGTATATATATGTATGTATGTATACATGTGTGTATACAGATTTTTATCCAGTTTTTATTGTATTTATATTTTTTATCTTGTACTGTACAGTTTTTATTTTTTCTATAGTGTTTTTTGTTGTTGTTGTTTTTTAACTATGCTTCCCACACTAATTTATTTTCTTTTCTGAATGTTGCACTGTTTTAACGAGAGTTGCTCTATTTTAAATTTCGTTGTTCTCAAATGGGACAATGACAATAAAAGGATTCTGATTCTTCTTCTGATGAAGGTGCAGTGATGTCACCACAAGCACTGAAAATGTATGTGGATATTAAATACCACATCTCAGTTTTCATTCAGCTGAATGCAGACCTTTCTCCTTAGATTCATTCATATTTCCTACAGTGTCTTAATTATTATTCAAACCTACCCCTTCATTAATTTAATGTGGGCGAACATGAACGTATATAATTGAGTATAGTGTAAGTAAAAGTCAAACCCGTGGTGCTAATTTTGTTGCAGTAAATTACATTTTCTCTGTATTCTCTGCTTTCTTAAAGTTGCGTATCACTTATGTCACCAATTTTTGATCATATCATGATGGGTGAGGTGAAGGGAAGGACTCAGACGCACAGTGCTGAAGGGAAAAAAACAATTTTATTATAAACAGAGACAAAACCAAAACAAGACCAAACAAATAGAGGTAACAAACTGAATGGTCTTAAGTTTCACTGCTTATATATTGCAGATCAACAACGACTTGCAGCTGCACGGTGAGGGCCAGGTGTATCTGGAGAGCACTGGGGGAAAGGTCGTGACAGATCAGATCTGTGAAACCAGAGTCATAGCCTACATATCACTACTAATCCATAAGTCTTTCTGTGGTTACACTCCTGGATTTCTTCCTTCATCGTGAACAATTTTGAAGAGTAAAGTTTATTCCATGCAGCTGCAGTACTAAGAAGCAATTAAACAATTTCTGTGTTTTTCCATCCTGGCGTGTGGATTCACTTCCCATAATGCATGTTGTGACACATTTCTGGAAATACCCAAGTGACCTACCAGCTGTATCTGTAAACAAATGGACTGTTTATGGTGAAGTAATACTTTGAATTTGTTCACCGTGAGGAAAGAGAGACGGCAAGACTTGACTGATTAGTAATTCTTAGGATATGACTCGGGTTTTACAGATATGATGAAACATATTTGACAAAAGTGTTCCTCTGCTTTAACTGATTCATTTCCATTTATTATACAAGGTATATATAAAAAAAGTAGACTCTCCAAAAAGTAGCCACTAAATTTACAATAGGATATTTTCATGAAATGTCTTCATTTGCATGTGTTGATATGGGTGTTTTGTCCACACCCAAATGTATTGCATAATTCCATGCATGACCACATGCTCATTTTCTGGGTGGTCAAAAAAATAAATCCCTTAAAAAAAATTAAAGGGTTAAAATTAGATGAAAAGTCTTAAACTGTAATGCAAATTGTGAATTCTGTTTTTTTTTTATCTACTATAAAACTGAGCCTTTATTGACTCATGCATGCCATTATGCAACACATTTTTGGTATGAACCAAAGCAGAATGTCCTTACCAGCACATGCACACAATTTCATGAAAATCGTCATTTGTAAATTTGGTGAATACTTCTACTTTTTTAATACACTCTATTATCCACTGTATTTTGTATTGTGTTAGTGAAAAGCATGCATTCTCCTACATGTACAGTAGACGTTCATAAAATCTCAGATTACAGTTGAGGTTTATTAAATAAGAAAAATTGACTTTTTCAGTAAAGATATCAATAATGGAAAATAAACCATGTGTCTCCATCCACTGTAATTAACCAAACTCCATTGGTTTTACTGGTGGATCAATGTTGTAGAATATGATAGTATTTCCATGTTCACTACAGAGCCTCTGAATGCCCAAATGGGTCATATCTGATAGCCATAAAAAGATGATATACTGTATTTTACACTTTACACTTTTACATTTATTGATAGAATTCATGCATCAACAGGTATTAAATGTTTTAGATCAGTAGATTACTTTATTAGTCCACTTGTAAACATCATTTATTTGTCAATACTTCTTATGATTGCAGCATTTATTGGTGAGAGGCAGCTGTAGAGTCACAGACATGGTTAGGACACAGGTAACAAAGTTTAATGTTATTTAGCTCTGGTAGTTAATATTACTAAAACAATGAAGTCCGGTGACCATGATTTTTGAGTTCGAGTTCTGCTAAGTGAAGAAACAAACCAAAATGAGGGAATATTCCAGGAGGACATGTGACAGGTTCCAACACACTGTCATTCCTAGATGCTGCAACTTGTTTTTAATGTCTTCTATTTTTATTCAGCTCATGCTCAGTAGTTGC